>SJXQ01012122.1:41786-263395 GCA_006408695.1 Aepyceros melampus
AGGAACCTAATTAATTATTGTCCTCATTACCATCTCCAGGTCTCTACATAGTGCTTAGAATACAATGTGTGATCAAAAATACTCCAAAAAAATTCATTCAGCAGCCAAATCTAAACTTGTTTTGAGTTATTTTAGCATGTTACTTTCCTTACCTGAACTGAACAGGTGAACTAAAATTATGGAGGAATATTCTTATCAAAGACATTATTACTTTGCCAACAAAGGTCTGTCTAGTCAAAGCTATGGTTTTTCCAGTAGTCATGTACAGATGTGAGAATTGAACTATACAGAAACCTGAGTACAGAAGAATTGATGCTTTTGAACTGTGGTGTTGGAAAAGACTCTTGAGAGTCCCTTGGACTACAAGAGATCCACCCAGTCCATCCTAAAGGAAATCAGTCCTGGGTGTTCATTAAGACTGATGCTGAACTCCAATACTTTGGTCACCTGATGTGAAGAACTGACTCACTGGAAAAGATCCTGATGCTGGGAAAGATTGAAGGCAGAAGGAGAAGGAGACGACAGAGGATGAGATGGTTGGATGGCATCACCAACTCAATGGACATGAGTTTGAATAAGCTCTGGGAGTTGGTGATAGACAGGGAGGACTGGCGTGCTGCAGTCCATAGGGTCGCAGAGAGTCAGACACAACTGAGCAACTGAACTGAACTGAATTCATTATTGTCAAATTAATATAATTGTTTCTATTTAACCAGTCGCTACAATACCTGTAATATTACAGCTTACTATTAACAGAAAAGCAGCACCTACATCTCCTTGACACGGAGTGACCCTGCTTGTCAATTCAAAGAAAACAATGAAAGAAATCCATTTATCTGTCATTACCTATAATGATTATGTAGACAGTGAAAGCACATTTGGCAGCTTTCAGGAGCATAAGCAATTCTAAATGGACAATAGGAGTAAAGGAAGCTGTAAAAAAATTCCCATTCTGTTTGAGTCATTTGACTTTTAGCTCTTTGGTGAAACTTGTTTTACAGAAAAAAATTGCATAGAAAATTCAAACTTAATACAGGTAAATTTCAGAGCTTGTTATTTGGAAAAAAAGAATTTTGAAGAACATTTGCAACCTGCTTTTTTTTTAATTGCTGGGTCCCAAGGCATGGCTTCCCAGAACTTTCCGTGTTAGTCCTGGGAATGATGCATCTTTTGCTCTCCCAGTAGCACCATGTCTCACACTATCATCAGCCACGTCCTCATGTTTCTTTCACTGGTTTATAAATGTGTGAGGTCAAGATCTGGTTCTGCCCACAGTAGGTGCTAAAGTTCAGTAACTCTATTGAATGCTGTGATCTAATTTACAAAAATTCAATTGATGACTTCTGTAACAATATTCATTGTGTTAAGTAGAAGATGCACCAAGGTACATGGGCCAACTGCAGTAGTAAAAAATCATCACAGATGGACTGGCCCAAGGAGGGTAATGGTGATCCGGGCTGAGTATGTCTTTGGAGTTCTTTTCCCAGCTCTGAACTCCACGTTAGTACCACTTCAGATCATCATCCTATCTTTTGTTCAATGTAATTGGGATTTAATGAGTTTCACTCTGTATCTATTGATACTGAAGACCTGGACAAAATATCTGATTAATTTTTAAAATAACTTTAAAGTGAGATTTTACTTAAAGGAAATATCATTAAATTATAGCAGTTTATAATATTATGATAGAATAAATTCTTTGCAAAGTTTTTATTGAAAAACCCTTTGAAAAGTTTTTACTATCTACAGAAGGATGCTGGCTTAACGTTCATAGAATATTAAAACAGGAAAAGTTTTTGGATAATTTCTGGTTTAATACACTAAAGACTCAAAAAGATTAAGTGATTTTATTAATCAGCTGATAACAGATATTTATTCAGCACCTCTTGTACTATACAAGGTATTAGGAAAAAAAGGTGAATAAGAACAAGACTCTGATCACAGTGAGTTCCAGTGCAGCAAGGCACAAAACCTCTGAAAACCATGGCCCATGTCTTCCACATGTAGAGGAGATATTTACAGACTCTCAGCATTTAGAACAAAAAATGTGGCTTTTCAATGATCATCTTGATGAGCATATTAGTATTCATGGGGTGCTTATGTCTCTCCATAGGTACCATTGTTGTGGAACATATTCCATCTGAAAAGAAATAACCCCCTGAAGGGTATGCATTTTGAATCTAAATAGCACCCTTTCTTTTTGAAATTTTAATTTTTGGAACTTAATAGAGAGTCTACTGGTACCAGAAAGACTACATCTCCCCAAAATCATCTTAAAGTAGCTATAGATTCCCAAAAGGCTAATGAGTTTTTCAGAGTTTCCCTAGTTATGGAGAGGAAATCATTAGTAACTTAAGACAGAAATAAAGAAATCATCTAATTAATGTATTCAGAGTTGAATCTTAATGTCCAATTATTCTCTTGATTTAACACAACCTAGTAACAACATAACACAGTCAGCAACATTGTATTAATGTTGGAAGAATTAACGGAAAGATAGCCCTGTGGGGGAAGGAAGAATATTTTTTAATCCTTTCCTTTTCTCCCATACAATAAGCAAATCTTCTGCTTAAGTTAATCATGTTTTAAAAGAAGAAAAACAAGTAACCCCACAGAATTAACCTGAAAACAATGTTGTGCTGAAAAGTCAGAATTATATTAATTAAATCTTATAAAATAGAATTTAAACAAAGGTCAGTCTGTTCAACTCCTTAAATATGAACAAATGATTTTTCTATCATTCATCCTAGTCACCTAGTTCAGATCTATTGATTGATTAAACCAAGGTCTATTTAAAATGTTTAATTTCCATCTTTTATAAATGGCCCAATATTAAATAATACAAAGAGTAAAAAGCTAAAGTGCCACTATCGTCACATCCATATTTGTGCTTCCATTTCTTGAAAGGATGAAAATTAAGGAAGATTTTTTAAAATATTTTAGTATTTTACATTAAATAATATAAGACAGTGTAATAAAAAATTGAGAGTATACAAATGTATTACAGTACAAATGTGTACCAATGTTTAACCCTTAGTCTCCCAGTTTTACTATACAAAAAAGAAAAAATTCCATCTAATTGTTTACAGTTCTTTCAAAATTAAAAGTTCTTATGTTTTAAAGATTAATAATTCATAAACTGCAATAGCCATATAACTGGCTTTATTTTAAAGTCAATAACTACATCTCACATTCCCTCATTAAAACATTAAACTAAATAAATTTGTTAAGATAAATTTCAATACTGCTTTAAACTTTCATCAAAGATAAACTTATATTCTCTGGTTATTTTTAAAAATTATTTATTTGTGTTTGGCTGTGCTGGGTCTTCACTGCTGCACGTGGGCTTTCTCCAGTTGTGGTGTGTAGGGGGACATTTGCTTCTCATTGTGGCGGCTTCTCTAGTTGCAAAGCACAGGCTCTGGGTGTTCAGGCTCCAGTAGTTGTGGATAACGGGCTCTAAAGCACAGGCTCAGCAGTTGTGGTGCACAGGCTTTAGTTGACCGTGGCATGTGTGGCATCTTCCCCAACCAGCTAAAGTTTAAGCAAATTTCTATCTGCTTTACCTCATCAGTAAGCCCAAGACTTGTTTTTTAGTAGAATTCATTTCTAATTTCATTAGCCAGAGTCATGGGTACATTTGAAATGACTGATTTGTAAGTATATGTCTGAATAGTCTGTGTATCCATAAAGAAATAGTATTAAGCTTGCAATATACATACAAGAACCCATTCTAGGTATTGGATTCAGTTCAGTTCAGTTTAGTCACTCAGTCATGTCCGACTCTTTGTGACCCCATGAACCACAGCATGCCAGGCCTCCCTGCCCAACACCAATTCCCAGAGTTTATCCAAACTGATGTCCACTGAGTCAATGATGCCATCCAACCTTTTCATCCTCTGTTGTCCCCTTCTCATTCTGCCCTTAAGCTTTCCTAGCATCAGGGTATTTTCCAGTGACTCAGGTCTTTGCATCAGGTGGCCAAAGTATTGGATTTCAGCTTCAATGTCAGTCCTTCCAATGAACAACCAGGATTGATCTCCTTTAAGACAGACTGGTTGGATCTTCTTACAGTCCAAGGGACTCTCAAGAGTCTTCTCCAATACCACAGTTCAAAAGCATCAATTCTTCGGTGCTCAGCTTTCTTTATGGTCCAACTCTCACATCCATATATGACTACTGGAAAAGTCATAGCTTTGACTAGATGGACCTTTGTTGATAAAGTAATGTCTCTGCTTTTCAATACGCTGTCTAGGTTGGTCATAACTTTCCTTCCAAATAGTAAGTGTCCTTTAATTTCATAGCTGCGATCACCATCTGCAGTGATTTGGGAGCCCAAAAAAATAAAGTCTGACACTGTTTCCACTATTTCCCCATCTATTTGCCATGAAGTGATGGGACCAGATGCCATGATCTTCGTTTTCTGAATGTTGAGTTTTAAGCCAACTTTTTCACTCTCCTCTTTCACTTTCATTAAGAGGTTCTTTAGACCTAAATTAGATACCAAGAATTACAATCTCTTTCCAAACTAAATTCAAGAAATGGAATCTGACTTTGAGAACCATAGAGTCTAATTGAAGAGATATAGTCCATGCAGGCAACATATATATGGCATTGTTATTAGTAATCACTAGACAAGCAGAAATGTAAGAATTCAAAGAGAAAATGACCACTATACGCTAATTGTCAAGACGTGTGGGTTTTTTTTTTTTCTTTTAGAAAAACAGTGTTTAAACTGGCCTCAAAATATGTGTAAGAGTAAGATGCACATTTAAAAACACACAGAATACCAGAGGCATGAGGAAAGAGATCTAGAATACTTCTACAGGACAGTGAATGAGCATTGTATCTGAAGTCCAAAATTATTAAATGGGCATAATGGGAAATCAGGCTAGAAAAACAGTTTAGGAAAGCCAAGTTAGAGAATTTAGTCATTATGTGTCAGCAAGGTACCATTAGGGATGACTTTTGATGAGAATGATATGATAAGTAATTACGTTTTATGAAGATTACTTTGGGAATTCGTTTTTGTCTCATCATTCATGCTTCCATTCATTCAACAAATACTGATTCAAGCTCTAAAATATTTAGGTATTCTACTGTAATTAGAAGCAAAGGCAAGTAAGATTTATTTCTCACCCTCAAGATGCTTCTATCCTAGAGACAGAAGTGCCATTGATTGTGATGTGTGGCATGATACAGCGCCACTCTGAATACTATGAATGTTGAGAAGAAAGATTTCCCGATAATTCCTGTGATTGGAGAGAGAGAGATAATACTCGGGATCCTGGCAGAGCCAATTCTGGAACTATAACTTGAGATATCAGTATGAGTTAATTATATGATGAGGAGAAGAGGAGGGAATGAAGACATTTAAGCACATGGGCACACTTTTGTGAAGGTGGAAAACCATAGCATGATGGGGCCATCTCTTTGTTGCCCAGTGGCCCTTCTGTGATTTCAGCTACAGCTGTAATACAGTTTTGTGCAAACTTAGAGGCGACATCCCACTCCAACACTTCACACTTAAGGGCCTTTTCTCAAGTTCTTGAAGTCACTTAGCTTCTGAACAAATGCAGCCTGAAAGGGTTGGGGTGTTATACCCAAAGATAGCCTTCAGTCAGGGGAGAGGGGAGCAAGAGATGGTAGAAGAATGACTCAGCTGCTTGTTCTTCTGACAGTTCAGATAGTATGACAGGCTTCTCAGAGGTTTCCAGGAATGAATCTCTATCGCTTTGTATAGGACTTCACTGCCATGCCCTGAAAAAACACCCCATCACTTTACTCCTCCTCTCTCATTTCTGCTTCCTTATACAGCCACCCAAATAAACTCCCTGCTACCAAGTCCTTGCCTGAGAAGAATCAAAAAGAGACAAAAATTTCTTATTCAAGGTGACTGTAGAGACATGGGTAGCAATAATGAGAGGGGTCACAGTAGAGGGAGGATACTTGTTTTTCAAACTAGAGGGAACTTTGTGTGTCATGCTCAAAACTTTGAATTTTATCCAAAAAGTTATAGAGAATACTGAACGATTTCAACAAGAAAATAACATGTTTAAACTCTTTGTTTTAAAAGATCTCCCTGGCAGCAGTGTAAAGAGTATGAATTGCAACGCTGTAGATGGAGAGTTGAGGTCTGATTTAGAGACAGTACTATTATCCAAGGAAGGTATTTTGAGTCTTAATTAAGGAATTAATAGTAGCGATGGTAGGAATGAAAGTTAGAGTTGAAAACCATTTGCTTTTAGCACTTGGTTGGATGTGTGGAGTGAAAGAGAAGGGAGTCTCTGCTTTGGGACAATGTCTGAGTAGCAACACCATTTGTTCAGGGACAGAATACAGTAGCAGTAGGTTGTGGGAGGCGGGTGGAATGAGTCCATTTTTCAGCATGTTAATACAAAGGCTTGGGGTAAAATTCACATGGAGAGATAGGTAGAGAGGTTTTTATTGGTAGAGGTTTGGATCACAGACATATGCATATGTTGAACAGGCTTGTGTTAGGCCCTGTGATAGGTTCTTTCACATATGACTTCACTTAACCCTCATGGTAAACTTAAAATGTGGATTATTTTAATAACTTTGCATTGGAGAAAAAGATTCAGAAAGGTCATTTAATTTGTTTAGGATCACTCAGCAAATGAGTACTGGTGACAGTATTTGAACCCAAGTCTGAAAGTTTGAATAATGCTTTTACACTATGTCACTCTGGCTCCACCATACTGATTATAACACCATCATCTTGAAATAGCTGATGATTCTAGAGCTACAGTTTTCAACTACAGCAGATAATAAAGGTAACAGGACCCACAGGACTCACACTTGTACCACAAATAGCTTGACAGTATGCAAAACCATGGAGCTAATCTATTACCTTACCTGCAATGAAACTCACTTTATATAGCTGTCACATTGTTATAAATGGTTCTACCCAATACATGGGATCAAAGTAATATTATCTTTGTGAGTTTATAAAGCATGTCACGAGTTATAATTAAAGGCAAAGAGGGAAGAAAAGTGCTCATCTTAAGTAATATACTTAAGATCTACAGGATGAAGGGTGTAAAAGATGTGTTTAACAGCACAAAGTGGTAGGTGTTATTTTCATTGGAGTGCTTCACAGAACAGATGGACTCCTAAGAGTGAAAGGGTGAGGTATCTTGTGTGTGTTCAAGAAAAAGCAGCTCTGGGTGTAAAGTGAAGGCTTGGGAGAACACATATACAGCTCTGAGTGGGCAAAGATTCAAGACCATGGTTATACAGAAATTTAAGTTACAATTGTAGTGAGGATCAATACTTAATAAGGAATAGAGACAATATATAGAGAAAAATTGGCTATATGTACATATATGTAGTGTGTATATGTACATGGGACACGTATTAACAGAGACTTTTAAAGATAGAATCATAAAATATTCAGATTGGAGAAGATCTGGCAGAGTGTTGTAATTCACAAGTCCTACTTCCAGCCTCATTCTGCACAAGAAGAAATAAATGGAAAGGTTAAGTGATTTTTTCCAAGATTTAAATCCACAAATGGGCTGGGCATTTATTTGTCTTACTTTATGGATGGAGGAGCCTAGTTGGCTGCGCAAAGTGGTAGACCCCATAGACTTATGGGGTCGCACAGAGTCGGACAGGACTGAGCAACTTCGCTTTCACTTTTCACTTTCATGCATTGGAGAAGTAAATGGCAACCACTCCAGTATTCTTGCTTGGAGCATCCCAGGGACAGCGGAGCCTGGTGGGCTGCCATCTATGGGGTCGCACAGAGTCGGACAGGACTAAAGAGACTTAGCAGCAGCAGCAGCAGCATGGTAAACTGAAGATTTTATTATAAATGATAGTGACCTTTCCTCTGCATCTTCCTATGTACCTTCCTATGCATGAATCTTATAATACATGATTCTATTTTAAAATGTAGTCCTTTAATATTCTTGAAACAATAGGATCACCAAAGAGATGTAGCAAAATCCATGGGATTTGTGAGATACTTATTAGGTTTTGTTGTTGTTGTTGTTGTTGTTAGTATTTTTAATCAATCATGTGAAGTTAGTTTATGGTCAATGCTTCTTGGCCATAAACTAAAGGATAAATATTTATAGAGTCTCTGAAGTTCTATGGAATTATAGCTCTCTTAAATGGAAGTATCCTATTATTTTATAATCATTTTAAATATAAAAAAGATAATATTAATGGAAAGGTTTTTAATTTCTTCATGCACCTTGTGGTTCTCAAGCTTCAGGGAGAAGCACCAGAAGCACCTGGAGGGCTTGTTAACACACAGATCACTGGGTCTCACCCCAGTGTGCATGATTCAGTAGGTCTAGGAAAGGCCTAGAAAATCTGCATTCCTCACAAGTTCCCAGTGGTGTCAATGTTGCTTGTCCAGAGACCTTCATCTGAGAGCCACTGCACTAATTAGATCATAAACAACCTGTGGATAGAAACTGTGTCTCACTCATTTCTGTATGCTTAGTGTCTACCATAGTAGAAACTCAACAAATGTTTATAGGAATGAATATATGACTAAGTGATTATATAAATGATGTCACTAAAAATGTTAGCTAATTTGGACTATTAACTGCCCAGTTTAAGAGTCTTCTTGTTACTCCCACTTATAAAGAAATTAATAAATCAAGAAAATATTAAGTAATTGCTGTCCCATTTGCTGAAAATGGAAAAGCTGAACTCTGTGTTGTCATGGATACAGTATTCTATTTTCAGTACTAGTCTTGTCCTACTTGTTAATGACTGTTACAGTAACCAATAGGAAAATAACACTTCACTCACCACATTTCATTAAATTTAACACTTCATATTAACCTTAATGGGACAATAAGAACAAAGTTCTGTTTGCCAATTGTTTACAGAATTCCACCATTTCCCTGTAGTTAGTGACTTAGATAGCATCAATTTTTATTAAAATCTCCCCCAAAAAAAGGAAATAGGAAAATAAAAGCTTTCTATTTGACTTAATAATAATGACCTCTGGGCTGGACATTTCCTGACATTTAACCAATAGTCAAATTAAAAGACTCTACTGTCTTTGATTCAGGGTCTCTGCTTCTACCACAGATTATTACCTTGCAGGAAATGCCCTTACTTAGAACATTATAAATCTGATAGAAGAGAGAGCAAAATAATATGAATTCTGAGCACCAGGACCTTAAATACTTGCATTGTAAAAGGATAAATGCAAAATATGGTGGAGAAAAGACAAACTAATTTAACTTGAATAAAATCCTTCACAGTTTGATCTTGATGCCAATCACAATGAAATAATAACCTTAATCATTGCAACCTGGAATCATGTTACTTTATTTCCAAGGAAAATTGCACTGTGAGGGTAAAGAGCTTCCTAATGCATCAGGAGAGGACTGATTATAAACAAACAGTTCAGGCTCCAGAAGAAAAAAAGAGATAATTAAATATATTTAACGATGCATACATCTGAGCAAAAGATCAAGGAAATATTGGAAAATATAATCATTTAGAAGTCAAGGGGAATAAATAGGGTAGGAGAAAAGGACAGATAACTCAGAGGGACTGAATAAATCTCAGATAGGATATAAAAGACTGGAAACAGATGTTTATATTAAACTGCCAATGGAGTGATGAAACCATACAGATTGCGGTACCAATTTAACTGGAAAAAACTATGGCGAGCAGACAGAGATTTGAGTTGGAGCTCTATTTTCCACCAGTCAACTAAAGGAGGTGACTGCTGCCGCTACTGCTAATGATGAATACCATATGCTAGCAAGAGACACAGCCAGTGTGCTCTGCTGTGTGTGTTGGTTTGGGAAGATATGTGTAATTTTCTTTATCTGATACAAAATTAGTGCAACTTCAAATAGCTGCATGCAAAATGCCTGAAGAGGAGCTCATATCACTTCTCATTGAAAAAGTTGAGTAAATCATTTAAAATTTTTTTCATCTCAACACAATAATTCAGCTAAAATAGTTTTTACCTGATGTAGCCATTATATTGCCCTATTATTTATTATTTTTTTAATAGAGAGGAAGGCCTACCACAGAATAACCATATAGTCAAATAGTCAAATGTGATATTAAAAAACAGGAAATTTGCTGCTGACAGGCTTCTTTAATTGAGTATGTGTATATAATATATACACATACTCTCTCTATATATATATATAAACATATAAGGTTTACTTCTTGTATTAGCTAAGAAAGGATCCAAAACTTGTACTTTCATCATAAATTTCATTTCATATTGAAAAATGTCAATTTCCCAGTTTACAAAAAGCAATCTTCAAAAAAAGAAAATACTGGAATTGGCAATTTGGAGTTGGCTGTTTTCTTTAAGGAAAAACTGTGGTCCATATGCAAGGCTAAAATAAGCAAATGGGCAAGGTTGAAGAAAAAAGGAGATGAAAATTGGTGTATAAATAATATTATTTTCTTTAAAGAAAGCAGCTGTAATTTCCTTAATTCTGAGGCAAACACCTGGTTAACTTGATCAATTCAGCAGGAAAGAAAAAAAAAAAAGAAAGAAAAGAAAGCCTTGGTTATCTCCTTTTATATCTGACATGACTGTTGATCTGAATTTTTTATGTCCCCATCATTATCTTAATGCCGTATAGACATGGTCTAAATGTTTATTGTTCGTTTTATTTTTTTCCTCCAAAACTCATTAAAATATGGAGAGGAGAAAGGGAGAGCCACAGAATAACTTAAAAATATTTTGGTAGTCCTCATTAGAAAGAGTTTTAAGTACTTTGGATTTTATTTTATTACATGGTAATAAAATTTGGCCAGAAGAGAGATGTTCAATCTGGAACTCCTAGGCCAAATACAAGTGCTGCAAAGTCATAACCACTGAGGCTTTGACCGAGTAGACTTGGAGCTGGGGAAAGCAGTTGCACCAGAAAAACCCTCTGCGCTATTAAAGCTACTACTTTTCTCGAATACCCTCTGCCTTACCAGCTGAGGTTCCTTTTACACTTATTATTATGGAAAGAAAAATAAGCTTCTGACTGAATATGAACCTCCTAAAAGATATTATAAAATCAACAAACAAATAATAAAATATACCTACTAATCTAGTTCTGTTCTGAAAAATGAAAGAAATTTTTTTTAAAAAGATAGTGTATACTAGAAAAATGAGAGAAAGAAGAAAATTAATGTTTATAGAGACATTACGCTGCCTTTCACGCTACTGTCATTTCATTCCTTTCTATAAGCCTGGGACTTATTTTCCCTGCTGAAATAGTCTTTTGGATCTCTAATATCAACGGCAAACATGTTAGACAGCATTCCACACTTGTCTGTTGGGAAGACTTAAACCACGTGATTCTCTCTCCTGCTCCTGGTCCAATGCTGACCTCCATCACAGCCTAACTGTGCAGCTTCTCCGAGACTGTGCGTGACCAATTGCAGTGCCTGGTGAGCTAGCCTGAATTCACCTTCAGATCCTTCAGAGTCACGAATCCTATCGAAATTCCTTGCAAAGCTTTGCATTCCTTGCTAGGAAGAGCAATTACTCTCTCTGGAAAACTTGCAAATACTCCCTAACCTAACAAGGGAACTGGGGCGTGCTTGAGGAAGCCAGACAGACACCAGGCTCTGCTCCATCCCCCACTATCCTGCTTGGGTTCCAAGAATCAACAATGAACTAGCAAGCATGGAAAGAAATTAGAATTGTAGAAGTGCCAAAGGTATTCCTTGGAGCGGTGAGAATATTGTGTTGTCATGTAAAAGAGCCCTTGAAAGATAAAGGAACAAAGTCCAATTATTTTACTGGTTCCATGTTCATGTGAATTGCTAACTTCAGACTTCCAGTGATATCATAGTGCCTGAAATAATTAATTCACCTCTTACTTCCAAAACATGTTGGAAAATTAATTCCCAGTGCTAAGACAAATTTGGCAGCAGAACACATTACAATTTTGCAGGTTACCTGGCAGTCATTTTAAAATGTCATCTAGGGTAAAATGTAGTCTTCTATCTTCCCTACAGATGCAGTCTGTCTGATTTGTGGGCTTCTTTTCTCCTTATATTAAAGAAAACATATGCTTTTTTTGATGTTTTTATAAAGGAATACAAGTTACCTTTCATAAACACTTATATAGATGCAAAAATATATAACTGTAAAAAGCATTAATTTATATCTACATGTAAGCAAGAATAAATATCATATGAAAACCATTAAATTAAACCTCATAAATAAAAGTTGGAGGTAAACTTTGATGTTATTGTATGGTTGTTTTTGAGATTCATCATGGAAGGCACCTACATAATAATTTAATTTCAGCATTAGGGCAGCCTTAACTGCAGTGAATTGCTTGAACTGGCAATAAACCCCTGGATTTGTATATTAAAACCTAAGAATGAACATTGAGACACCACCACCATCTCAGTCTATAATTAGCAGCCTGTCAGACAACTAAGGAAACAAACTGAGACATAAAAACAATTACAATGGTTGAAATACTAGGTGTAATCAAATGAAAATATTTCTTCCTACACTTTAAGATTTCTTTTTTAACACTAATGAGCAAGGCTTTAGAATTCACAAACTCTGAAGGAACCCAAATTCCTTTTGATGGGATCTCATTTGGACTACTTCAGTCCCAAGAAGAGGCTATTTAGGTGAATACTGCAGTAAAGGAAAAAAAAAAGCCAGACACAGCTGGTTACCCTTTCCTTTGGCAAGGAACAGCAATGGCCTTACCATCCTTACGTTTATGGCAACACAAACTACTTTATTTGAAAAGTCACTCATTTCTATGATTGCAGTGGACATGTTTTCATCAACAGAGCAGTTCAGGAGGAAAAAATTATTTTATTAGCTAATTTTCCTTTCATGAATTAGGGATTTTTCTCTGCACAGAGAGAAACTTCAAACCCCTCTAGAAATGGAAGCATGCCCATGGATTGACTACTACAGATCAAGTTTCCAGTGGGCTAATAACGTGCTCCAGTGAAAACATATTTTTAATTTGCTTTTAGGGTTATTTATTTTTTTATTATTACACTAAGGGTTTATAATTTAATGTCAAACATAATTTTGCACGAATTATGTGACTGTGCTATGATGCAGTAGATAAGCTCAGTGTGCCTGGTTGGCATGGTCTCAAACGATGTTTTTGAGAAAATGGATCACCATTTGGCAGCTTGCCAATTCCATAAACTGCTCGGTAGAACTTAAAAAGGAAAAAGTTGCAAAAATTTTTGTGTTTGGCAAAAAATATTCCTAGTAATATTAGAAGCAGAAAAAAAATAATTACTCTCTATTGCCATCTATTAGATGTAACATAAATTGTATAAAGCTAATTAAGAAATTAAAAGGCTTCCAATTAAAAATTGCAAAGTCATAGTCATTGTAAATTGTCAACCAGCCAAGTGGAATCATATTTTTCAATGAGAATATTTGTTTAAAAATATAGTAGTCATCATAGTGTCTCCAAGCTTTATGATCAGATTGCTAACATTTAGGAGCCTCGACAAAGTGCCAAGCATTATGCTGGGAATGGGAGATACACAAATAACAGCTGTACTGCCATAGCTTTCAAGAAGTTCACTGTCTAGTGGAGGAGACAAGCAGAGATGTCCTGCCAGAGTAATGCAGTAAATTTTGTAACGAAGTTATGCAGAGGGTCCTCTGGAGCACAGATAAGGGGCGTCTGGTCAAGATTTGGGGATGGCGTGAAAGGTCAGGAAATGGCCGCATGATGAGACTGCAGAACAGATTTAGTGTTCTAAGATGGAAGACAAAGACCCAAGAAAATTAACTTTTGAAATAAATATATATTTATATACCCATCCACAAGTTAAAATAAATGTAAATATAACATTTCTATGACATTAAGCCATTTTCATATGTGTCAGCTAATCCAAACCTCACACTGACTCTGTAAGTTTAAGGATGGGGGAGAGAAATATCTTCACTCTACAGGTAGGAAAAATAAATCCTAGAACAGTTAGTGACCAGCCCAAGGTCACCAGGGTAACAAATGTGTTGTAAGAAAGCCAAGAGCAAACTCCGGGACTCCTGACTTCCAGACCAACTGTCATGCTGGTGCACACCACTCTGCCATTATCCTGCTCATTTATCATATCATCGCTAACAAAACAGCAATAATTGAACCTTTAGGCATAGAATGTGTAATTAGAGAATAATGTGAAATGTAATTTTGGCTCTCCAATTAAAACAAAAAGCTTCATCAAGGTAACATAATCAGTAAGAATCCATATATGTTTTAAATGCCATCCATTTATCAACCACAAATTCTAAATCAAATCATACAGAACAGGAAATCAAAAATTTTTTGTTTCTACACTATTAAATTCAAACAAATATTTTGGCAAATAAGTAAGTAAATATGAAGGCTTAAAGCATTCCACTAGGCATCTGGCCTACTGGACAGAGTAGTCACATAAGTTATCTAACTAATTTTAGGAAAATTGCTATGATGTTAATTGGGTTGCTGTGTCATTGATCTAATTTTATCATAATGGTAAGTGAAATAACTGAATTGTGAAACTTTCAGGAATTTTTATTTTTTTGGTAAATTCAATTGTCCTTGTAGACAATCTTTTATAGCATGCAGTTCTACTTTTGAGTTTCTACTCTTGCCTCAAAGTATTTATTTTTGACAATATAAGAGATGTGAACATACAAAGCAATGATCTGACTTGGAATAACACAAGTACTTGAGGTTCTTTTCTTTTATTATTGAAGAGTTTTTTTTTTTTTTTTTTTAATCAAGCATAGGATGGTCTGAATCAGTCTCTAATCCATACAGGAAAATACTCAGTGACAAAATACTTGCTTTTAAATGTTACGGGGAAAATAGAATTTTCTCACTACATAGAATCACAGAGTTTGTTACTAGCAATAATGACTTATCCTATTACTTGTCTACTTGGATTACTTAGGTAATCTATTGCAACTCCTCTTAATATTTTCTAGTTGCCTGTATCCTAAAAGAAACAGGCTCCTCCAAAGGCTGTATGTATATCAGGTTAGCTTAGGCTATGCTGCAATAAGAAACATACCCCAGAATCTCAGTGTAATTCATAAAGATTTAGCGACTGTTCATGCTAAGTCCTTTATGGGTCTAGTAGATTTTGAGTGATGTCACAGGGATTTAGAATACTTCTATCCTGTAATTATGTCAACAGGAACATTCCATAGCAGGTTATTGCATCAGAGAAAGAGAGAGCTAAAGAATCTACACATCAGTTCATAGATGCTTTTTTATCTTTTTCTTCCCCTCCCAGCTTTTTGGCCAGAAGGAATAAGATGGGACTGGCTGACTTATAAAAGGGAAGGGAATGTGGAATAACCCTTGTATACTCTGTGAACAGTAAAATTTTTTGTCATACTGGGCATGGTTCTAGTGCAACTTACACTACTAACATCCTCAGAAACTCAAAGTCCCTAATTTAAACATATCACAATATAGATTATGCATCTAGAGTTAGAATGAGTATTAAATGTTAAATAATAAAGGAGATACTATTTTAAAACAATAATAAAAAATTACACAATTTCTAAAAACCAACCAAGTAGAAATGAAACTAATCTTCTAGATCACTTCTATTTTATATTTTTATTTATATATTCCTTCACTAAATCTTTATAGAAATCCTGTATTCTAGGAAAAGAAGACTCAGTAAGACTCTAAAATTCAGCTGAAGTGATGATGCTATAAGCACTAGATCTTGGATTGAATCTAGTTTGACCTTAAATCTAATATCTCTGTTTTTGCTGCTTTATCATGCTGATTCCTCAAGAGTAAATTGATCAGGAAAATGATCAATATTTTCCTTCAATCCAACTAAAATTACAAACAAAAAAGCACCACAAGTAAAGGCAACTCTAATCCAAGATTCTTGAGTGTCCTGAGAGCAATAATGTAAGAACTGAGTTCAAAAGTAATAAATTAGTCTGCTAGTTCAAGAAAACCAAATGAAGAATGGGAGTTTACCCATAGTGCTAAACAGAAGAGAGATTAAAAGTAGCCTATGAAATAAGAGGATTTTAAAATGCAGGAGTTAAGGCTTGACACCTGTAACACGAAGAATCTAGTGCCTTGATCAAGAACTGGCTCTGGCATCAGACTAGCCTGGGATGATTCCTGATTTGGTTAGCTTTTCCATGCCTCAATTTCCTTTTTCTATAAGGTGAGCATAAGGGCTACCTTATTAAGATATTATAAAGATTATTTTAAAGGAATTTGTATTTGAAGTGTTGATCACAATTATTGCAATGCCTTTTCCTGAAAGTGAAAGGTCTTAAAGGGCCTCAAGTCACAATACTTAGTATTGTGAATAATACCCTAGCCAGTGTGAGACTGCTCACAATAGTTTCTCATGTGACTTACAGGGCTTTTATGTGGACTTTTTGGTCATGAAGTGGGATACATATCATTACAGGATGCAAAGTGCCATATGAAACCTACATGGCACTGAAAACTCATTCTAAATATCACAACTAATCTGAAATAATAGAAACCCTCCCTACAAAATACATAAGCACTCAAAAATTAACATAAATTCAATAAGACTAAAATAACTATCTCAATTTTTCTACAACCTGAAGAAAATTTCCCATTATATTTTCATAGTTCCTAATAACCTAGTAAGTTATTAAGATGGGCAAAATAACTCATGCCCCCAGCAAATGACTAAAAATATAGGTTAAGATATTAATCCAACTTAAATCATCTGTGATTTCAGTAGCTTGGTTTTACACAATACTGTTCAGTACATTTTCTAGTAATCATGTATGGATGTGAGAGCTGTATAAAGAAAGCTGAGCACCGAAGAATTGATGCTTTTAAACTGTGGTGTTGGAAAAGACACTTGAGAGTCCCTTGGACTGCAAGGAGATCCAACCAGTCCATCCTAAAGGAGATCAGTCCCGAATAGTCATTGGAAGGACTGATGTTGAAGCTGAAGCTCCAGTACTGTGGCCACCTGATGCAAAGAAACAACTCATTGGAAAAGACCCAGAATGAGAAAAACAAGTCAGGAATAACCCAGATAACAGCATCATGGCCTTGAAAAAGACCCTTTCATTACTAAGCATTAAATCTTTTGATGAAAATTTATAAAATCAAACACTCCTTTCTATGTTATCTCAAGTATCTCAAACAAGACTATACCATTTGTCTTTTGGAAAGAGTATTCAATATAATTCATTTTCAGTTTCAAGCAGTCCTCAAGTAAACAAGAATTGTAAAAAGAAGTAGTTGTACTATAGGACCAAAAGTCAAGTGTCCTGGATTCCAGCTATAGCCATACCCATTTACTAAAATATTTTATTCCTCTGTTCCTCAGCTATAAGATTATCCTGTGAGTCCCAAGTGTTCAATGCCATTCTTAGACCAGCATTTGTTTCCCTCAAGAACAAAATGCTTCCCAAAATATAAAGTAAACACTTTAAAGTAAACACTGACCACCAAAATATAGTGAACTATGACAACACACAGCCTATTTAACAATCTAAAAGAGGACCATATCTTAGGAAAACAGAATGACACAATATGAATGGATGGATAGTTGTCTAACATCACATAATAGCAGACAACTTGGGCCTAGTGTATCTAACCATTCATGGTAAATTCAACCAACCACTTTAAATAGGGGTATTCCAGATTGTCTCAACCTCACTGAATGGTAATCTTTGTTTGAAACCAAAAAAGAAACTTTGTGAGTCACAGAGAATCAGGCTAACTTAAGACCTAACAACAATTCTATTAGTTATTATTTCTTATGAAAGTGTTAATAGTACAGTGGTGTGCAACCCCATGGACTGTAGCCTGCCAGGATCCTCATTCCCCAGAATTCTTCTCAAATCCTTATTAAATGTCATCTTGTATGTTAAGAAATTAGTAGGCATTATTATACGGAATCCTCTCAACAATTATAGGTCTTAGATAATGTTATTCACATTTTACATGGAAAAGATGACTCGACTTTTTTTTTCTAAGGTTGCATTATTGATGTATGTAAGAGCTAGTATTTGAACACATTTCTGTCCAACTCCAAAGCCTATATTCCTAACTACTGCTTTATATACAATATCTCTGTTGGAAGCATTTTCCAAATCTTCTAATAGATTCTAGAAAGACATTTTTAGGAGCATATGGTAGGGAAGAATATGTATAATTCTGCTGCTTAGGCAAGGGTTATTTTAATAGCCATCCACCTTAAACCAGGATTCTACTTGTCATTTTGAAAGTAAAAGCTTTGCAATTTAATAAAAGGAGACTAATTCATTGAAAAATACTAAAAGTAAGATGAATAAAAGTGATATATCTCTCTTCAGAATTAACATATCTATTCTGGGATCAGACAGACTTGCATATAGTTCAAGTATCAGATTACTGCCATAATCTTCAACTGCCATAAATGGGGGTAGATTTAGAACAAGAATATTTTCTAAATTTTTCATTGAGGTATAGTTAATTTACAATATTGTGTTAGTTTCAAGTATACAGGAAAGGGATTGAAAGAATGTATATATTCTTTTTCAGATTCTTTTCCATTATAGGCTAAGATACTGAGTATTGTTCCTTGTACAACACAGTAGGTCTTTGTTATTTACCTATTTTACATATATAGTAGTGTATATATGTTAATCCTAAACTCATAATTTATCTTTCTTGCCTCCCCTTCTATCATCATTGATAACCATAAATTTATATTCTATGTCTTTCTATGTTTTTTAAATAAGTTCATTTGTATCACTTTTCAGATTCCACAAAAGTGTAATATAATGATATTTGTATTTCTCTGTCTGACTTAATATGACGATCTCTATGTTCACCCATGTTGCTGCAAATAGCATTATTTCATTATTTTTTATGTCTGAGTACTATTCCATTATATACCGTATCTTTATCCATTTATCTGTTCATGGACATTTACGTTGCCTTCATGTCTTGGCTATTACAAATAGTGCTGCTGTGAAATTTGGGGTGCATGTATATTTTCAAATTACAGGAATGGGATTGTAGGACCATATGGTAATTCTAGTTTTAGTTTTTTAAGGAACCTCCATACTGTCCTCTGGGTTCAATCCCTGGGTTGGGAAGATCCTCTGGAGAAAGAAATGGCACACCACTCCAGTATTCTTGCTGGAAAATCCCATAGACGGTGGAGCCTGGTAGACTACTGTCCATGGGGTCGCAAAGAGTCGGACGTGACTGAGCAACTTCACTTCACTTCGCTTCACTTATGCTACTCTCTATAGTGGCTGTACCAATTTGCATTTCCATCAACAATGTAGGAGGTTTCCCTTTTCTCCACATGCACTCCTGAAATTATTATTTAGACTTTTTAATGAAACCATCTTGACTAGTGAGTCAGTTCAGTTCAGTCGCTCAGTCATGACCAACTCTTTGTGACACCATGGACTATGGCACACCAGGCCTCCCTGTACATCACCAACTCCCAGAGTGTACTCAAACTCATGTTCATTGAGTCAGTGATGCCATCCAGTCATGTCATCCTCTGTCATCCCTTTCTCCTCCCAACTTCAAATTTTCCCAGCATCAGGGTCTTTTCAAATAAGTCAGCTCTTCACATCAGGTGACCAAACTATTGGAGTTTCAGTTTCAACATCAGTCCTTCCAATGTACATTCAGGACTGCTTTCCTTTAGGATGGACTGGTTGGATCTCCTTGCAGTTCAAGAACTCTCAAGGATCTTCTCCAATACCACAGTTCAAAAGTATCCATTCTTCAGTGCTCAGCTTTCTTTATAATCCAACTTTCACATCCTTACATGACTACTGGGAAAACCACAGCCTTGACTAGATGGATCTTAGTTGGCAAAGTAATATCTCTGCTTTTTAATATGCTGTCTAGGTTGGTCATAATTTTTCTTCCAAGGAGTAAGCATCTTTTAATTTTGTGGCTGCAATCACCATCTGCAGTGATTTTGGAGCCCAAAAAAATAAAGTCTGACATTGTTTCCACTGTTTCTTCATTTGCCATGAAGTGATGGGACCAGATGCCATGATCTTTGTTTTCTGAATGTTGAGCTTTTCAAAAGTGTTGAGTCAAATTTTTCACTCTCCTCTTTCACTTTCATCAAGAGGGCTTTAGTTCTTCTTCACTTTCTGCCATAAGGATGGTGTCATCTGCATATCTGAGGTTATTGATATTTCTCCTGGCAATCTTGATTCCAGCTTGTGCTTTCTCCAGCCCAGTGTTTCTCATGATGTACTCTGCATAGAAGTTAAATAAGCAGGGTGACAATATTCACCCTTGACGTACTCCTTTTCCTATTTGGAACCAGTCTGTTGTTCCATGTCCAGTTCTAACTGTTGCTTTCTGACCTGCATACAGATTTCTCAAGAGGCAGTCAGGTGGTCTGGTATTCCCATCTCTCTCAGAATTTTCCACAGTTTACTGTGATCCACACAGTCAAAGGCTTTGGCATAGTCAATAAAGCAGAAATAGACATTTGTCTGGAACTCTTGTTTTTTTGATGATCCAGCGGATGTTGGCCATTTGATCTCTGGTTCCTCTGCCTTTTCTAAAACCAGCTTAAATATCTGGAAGTTCACAGTTCATATATTGTTGACTGTGAGACTTGGAGAATTTTGAGCATTACTTTACTAGCACGTGAGATGAGTGCAATTGTGCAGTAGTTTGAGCATTCTTTGACATTGCCTTTCTTAGAGACTGGAATGAAAACTGACATTTCCAGTCCTGTGGCCACTGCTGAGTTTTCCCAATTTGTTGGTATGTTGAGTGCAGCACTTTCACAGCATCATCTTTTAGGATTGGAAATAGCTCAACTGGAATTCCATTACCTCCACTAGCTTTGTTCATAGTGATGCTTCCTAAGGCCCACTTGACTTCATATTCCAGGATGTCTGGCTCTAGGTGAGTGACCACACCATCATGATTACCTGAGTTGTGAAGACTTTTTTGTACAGTTTTTCTGTGTATTCTTGCCACCTCTTCTTAATACCTTCTGCTTCTGTTAGGTCCATACCATTTCTGTCCTTTATTGAGCCCATCTTTGCATGAAATGTTCCCTTGGTATCTCTAATTTTCTTGAAGAGATCTCTAGTCTTTCCCATTCTATTGTTTTCCTCTCTTTCTTGGCATTGACTGCTAAGGAAGGTTTTCTTATCTCTCCTTACTATTCTTTGGAACTCTGCATTCGAATGGGTGTATCTTTTATTTTCTCCTTTGCTTTTTGCTTATTTTCTTTTCACAGCTATTTGTAAGGCCTATTCAGATAGCAATTTTGCTTTTTTGCATTTTTCTTGGGGATGGTCTTTCTCCCTGTCTCCTGTCCTATATCATGAATCTCCATCCATAGTTCATCAGGCACTCTGTCTATCAGATCTAGTCCCTTAAATCTATTTCTCATTCCACTGTATAATCATAAGGGATTTGATCTAGGTCATACCTAAATGGTCTAGTGGTTTTCCCTACTTTCTTCAAGTTTAGTCTGAATTTGGCAATAAAGAGCTCATGATCTGAGCCACAGTCAGCTTCCGGTCTTGTTTTTGCTGACCGTATAGAGCTTCTCCATCTTTGACTACAAAGAATATAATCAATCTGATTTTGGTGTTGACCATCTGGTGATATCCGTGTGTAGAGTCTTCTCCTGTGTTGCTGAAAAATGGTGTTTGCTATTACCAGTGTGTTCTCTTGGCAGAACTCTAATAGCCTTTGCCCTGCTTCATTCTGTACTCCAAGGCCAAATTTGCCTGTTACTCCAGGCAAATTTGCATTTGTCTAAAAATTAGTGATACTGAGTTAAATAAGAATTCAGATAGATGTTTCTGCCTTGTTAAATTTTGCCAATAGAAAAATGCATATATACATTCAGCTCCAAAGTAAAACCATTTGGAGCAAAAGCTTTTGTCTCCTGAATTTCTTTTTCACAGTATGCCCTTTACTAATTCTACTATAAAATTCACAAATCTAATTAAGAATGTTTGAATCAGCAAGAGAACTGTACAAATCACTTTTATCCCAGTTTTAGCTCACAAATATAGATACTATTTCATTTGCTATGTATTCAGATAATTTTTTTCCTTAAGAAAAAGATTTTTGAATTCTAGAAATGTCCACAAACTAATTATCCTAAGCTTTCCATCATCACAAGAAACACAATTGTGCCTCTTGTGGCTTGTAATGGTAATGGTAGGCTTCTGCATCATTGCTCTGACAATCTGCCACTGATTCTTGTGGTCTTCATCTTGGTCTCCAAACACTTAAAAACAGCTGGCAATCTTGATGGAGAATTACTTTCTCACTTGTTGGCCCTTGAGCTTTTTAACAACTTAAACTACTGTCATAATGATGTGGCCATGCCCTTGGGCTTCAATCTGATACAGCCACCACAGTCTATGGTTAGAGCCTCTTAGTATGGTCCTGAAATATTCTTAGAGTTCCAATATCAAAACTTCTGAGAATAAATTTGTTATTTAATATATTTCCTTCATCTAGCATCAGAAATTTATAAATAATTGGAGTTAGGAAAATAAGCATCAGCACCAATACAATAGCAGGCATTTTATTTTTTTAATGAATATTCTCTTAAATCCACACCTTGAGAATTGCCTTAGTGAGATTACATGGCTTAAATATAGAGTGTTATAAAATATAATTGCACTAGCATAAAATTTATATGCAGGTGAGGAAGCAACGGTTAGAACTCGACTTGGAACAACAGACTGGTTCCAAATAGGAAAACGAGTATGTCAAGGCTGTCTGTTGTCACCCTGCTTATTTAACTTATATGCAGAGTACATCATGAGAAACACTGGGCTGGAAGAAGCACAAGCTGGAATCAAGATTGCCAGGAGAAATATCAATAACCTCAGATATGCAGATGACACCACCCTTATGACAGAAAGTGAAGAGGAACTAAAAAGCCTCTTGATGAAAGTGAAAGAGCAGAGTGAAAAAGTTGGCTTAAAGCTCAACATTTAGAAACCAAGATCATGGTATCTGGTCCCATCACTTCATGGGAAATAGATGGGGAACAGTGGAAACAGTGTCAGACTTTATTTTTGGGGGCTCCAAAATCACTGCAGATGGTGATTACAGCCATGAAATTAAAAGACACTTACTCCTTGGAAGAAAAGTTATGACCAACCTAGATAGCATATTGAAAAGCAGTGACATTACTTTGCCAACAAAGGTCCATCTAGTCAAGGCTATGGTTTTTCCTCTGGTCATGTATGGATGTGAGAGGTGGACTGTGAAGAAGGCTGAGCACCGAAGAATTGATGCTTTTGAACTGTGGTGTTGGAGAAGACTCTTGGGAATCCCTTGGACTTCAAGGAGATCCAACCAGTCCATTCTGAAGGAGATCAGCCCTGGAATTTCTTTGGAGGGAATGATGCTAAAGCTGAAACTCCAGTACTTTGGCCACCTCATGTGAAAAGTTGACTCAGTGAAAAGACTGATGCTGGGAGGGATTGGGGCAGGAGGAGAAGGGGACGACAGAGGATAGGATGGCTGGATGGCATCACGGATGCGATGGACATGAGTCTGAGTGAACTCCGGGAGTTGGTGATGGACAGGGAGGCCTGGTGTGCTCTATTCATGGGGTCGCAAAGAGTCGGACATGACTGAGCGACTGAACTGAACTGGAATGAATATCACTAAACATGGTTGCGGAGAAGGCAATGGCACCCCACTCCAGTACTCTTGCCTGGAAACTCCCATGGATGGAGGAGCCTGGTAGGCTTCAGTCCATGGGGTCGCTAAGTCGGACCTGACTGAGCGACTTCACTTTCACCTTTCGCTTTCATGCATTGGAGAAGGAAATGGCAACCCACTCCAGTGTTCTTGCCTGGAGAACCCCAGGGACGGGGGAGCCTGGTGGGCTGCCGTCTATGGGGTCGCACAGAGTCGGACACGACTGAAGTGACTTAGCAAACATGGTTGAGGGAAATAATAAAAGTAAAAAAGAAGTGTAGAGAGAAGATAACTTGAGAAGACTATAAAGAAAACAAGGGGGGGAAACATAGATAAATAGTGCTGAAAAAAAAAGAAAGAAAATTATCAAATGGTAAAGAATGCAGATCACTATAGCAGTCTGCTGAGTTGAATTACAGCATTATAACACCAAGATGTGAGTGGATTGCAGTTGTATGATTCCATTTTTTTAAAAAGGCCAAAATCATTATGTGAGTTTCAAAATATGGGATATAACTTGTAGGTTGTGGGTCATTTTGGCTGGGTGAAGGGGGTCTAACCTTATCAGAGACTGAAATAGCAAAGGTTATAAAGCATACAATTTCATAAAATAAATTAAAATGTCATTGCTATTTGGGGGATTCACTGTTAGATTATTGTTACTTTTATAAGTCAGTGTTGGCCTCTGAATCTTTTCCTATATGCCTGGAAGCAAATCTACAGTCTTGGTTGATTTTGCTAAAGTGTTTTTGGTGGTAAAGAATGATGTTAATGACCAAATTATATTCTTCATAAAATATTGGGTTAACAAAATACTGTTACATTTCTTATAAAATAGCAGATAGTTTTCCTAACATCAGATTTGTGGATACTTTCAATCTCAATTCTGTGTATGAATTTTCACAGTCTTAACAGTTTAGCAGTGCTAATAAGAGTTGAAAAACTACACTAGGCTCATCAGGTCAAGTGCTTACTCCCCTTCAGTTCACTTCAGTTCAGTCACTCAGTCGTGTCCAACTCTTTGTAACCCCATGAATCACAGCACGCCAGGCCTCCCTGTCCATCACCAGTTCCCGGAGTTCACTCAGACTCATGTCCATCGCATCCGTGATGCCATCCAGCCATCTCATCCTCTCGTCCCCTTCTCCTCCTGCCCCAATCCCTCCCAGCATCAGAGCCTTTTCCACTGAATCAACTCTTCGCATGAGGTGGCCAAAGTATTGGAGCTTCAGCTTTAGCATCATTCCTTCCAAAGAAATCCCAGGGCTGATCTCCTTCAGAATGGACTGGTTGGATCTCCTTGCAGTCCAAGGGACTCTCAAGAGTCTTCTCCAACACCACAGTTCAAAAGCATCAGTTCTTCGGCACTCAGCTTTCTTCACAGTCCAACTCTCACATCCATACATGACCGCTGCAAAAACCATAGCCTTGACTAAATGGAATGCAGCTCTAAACAAAGTTATCATTATCATTTCTAGTAAGTTGACAAACCTGTGATTATTGGTATTGTAGACTACATTATTATTGTATGATTAAAAAATAAATTGTTCACATATTTTGCATTGTTATTAGAATTGAGTTACCAGTGAGAAGTAGAAATTATTTATTTAATATTTAATGTGTCAAAAACAAAACATTCTCTATTGGTGCCTTAGTAATACTGGCTTCCCTGGTGGCTCAGCTGGTAAAGAAACCACCTGCTATGCAAGAGACCTGGGTTCGATCCCTGGGTTGGGAACATCTCCTAGAGAAGGGAAAGGCTACCCACTCCTGTATTCTGGCCTGGAGAATTCCATGGATGTATAGTCTATGCAGTCGCAGAGTCAGACACAACTGAGTGACTTTCACTTTCACTTTCTTAGTAATGCCAGGTGTGAAACCATTGTTACACACGTCTTTCCATTTTTTAATCCCTAGTAGCACGTATTGCTCTAGCAAAACACAATATTGAATCTTTCTTTTTTTTTTGTACCTAAATACTTTTTCTTTTTTTTTTTATTAATTTTTATTTTTTTAGTTTGTTCTGCTTTACAATACTGTATTGAATCTTTCTTTTTCCAGAAGTAGAGATGCTAATAAGAAGTGATAATGTATCAATAAAATAAAGTACAATGAGGGAAAGAGGGAGAGAGACTACATTATCATAGACCATAGCCTGAATCCTATTGAGATAAACTATAAATGCATGGGTGAATGGAGAAAAGTACAACAAAAATTAAGAAGGAGAATAGCTTATAGAGAACACTATGAAGACATGATTTCTGACAATTTTCTACAGCCATTATATAAAGAGATGCCCAAAACCACCAAAGTTATTCTAGCACAAGAACACAAAAGTTACTTTTTCTCTTAGGTGAGAAAGATGAGGAAGACACTGCTTTTCTATAACAACTTTTGTTATAATCTGAGTTCTGAAATGTACTGAAAGTATTTATCCTTTAAAATTAGAACAGTAATGACTAAACAAAATGGATTTTTTTCTATACAACTTATAGATCTGTTTGTTTTTTCTTTTGTCTGAAAATAAGCTATTATGAAAAAGCCTTTCTCAAAAAAAAAAAAGAAAAGAAAAAGCCTTTCTCCACCTTGGTCTTGACTGCCCAGAGTTTATGCCTTCTACACACAGAAAGCTAAAGGTGGCCAAAGATGGCAAAACAGTCTGCTTCACAAATAATATTAATCACCCACAAAACATTAAGTTAACATTCTTGGGTCTGGTTCTTTTCCATAGCACATGCATAACAAAGGCTTCTGTTAAATATATTCATGGATATCAGATTATTCCCTTTTTTTCTCAAGACAACTTATGGCAGAAGACCTTATAGACATGTTTCCAAAGAAGACATACAGATGGCCAATAGGCACGTGAAAAGATGCTCAACATTGCTAAGTATTAGATAAATGCAAATTAAAAACACAATGAGGTGCCAGTCAGAAAGGCCATCATTTAAAAATCTACAGATAACAAATGCTTGAGAAGATGTGGAGAAAAGGGAACATTACTACATTGTTGGTGGGAATGTAAGTTGGTGCAGCCACTGTGGAAAATAGTATGGAGGTCCCTCAGAAAACTAAACATAGAATTACCATATGGGCCAGCAATCCCATTCCTGGCATATAGCCAAACAAAACTATAATTCAAAAAGATATACATACCCCAGATTTCAGAGCAGCACTATTCACAATAGCCAAGACATGGAAACCACTTAAATGTCATCAACAGATGAATGGATAAATAAGATGTGGTACATATAGAGTGGAGCACTACTCAGCCATAAAAAAGAATGAAATAATGCTATTGACAGCAACATAGATGCAACTAGAGATCATCATACTAAGCGAAGTAAGTCAGAAAGAGAAAGACAAATACCATATGATATCACTTATATGTGGAATCTAAAATATGATGTCTACGAAACAGAAATAAACACACACAGAGAATAGACTGATGATTGCCAAGGGGGAGGGGCCTGGGGGAGCAATGGAGTGGGAGAGTGAGATTAGCAGTTATAACCTATTATAGACAGGCTGGATAAACTGCAAAGTCTTACTATATAGCTCAGAGAACTATATTTAATATCCTATAATGAAGTATATTGGAAAAGAATATTTTTAAAATGGAATGTACCTATATATGTGGGGTGTGTGTGTGTGTATATATATATATACACACACACATTTCTGATCAGTTACATATAGTCACCCACTTATTTCTTATCCTTTAAAATATGACTTCTACTCTCACAACTCTGCTGAAGTTTGACAAAACAAACAGCCCTTTCTCCTTTCCATATGCTTCAACCTGTTGGCAGCATTGAACTGTGCAAAAGCATGGACTTTGAATGAACAAACCTGAGCACAAACTTCAGCTCAGCTGCTTGCCAGCTGTGTAACCTTGGTCATGCTACCTTCTCTCTCTGAACATCAGTTTCTTCCTTTGTACAATTAATGTAAGAATATATCTCTAACAGTCTGCCTGGGAAGATTTAATAATATTGTGTACATTCGGATCTGATCTATCATTGATACTCAATGTATATTCTTTTTGCTCTTCCTCTACATTGCTTCATTTTCCATTTTCCACGATGCTACAGACTATAATAGGCCTCTTTTCTCATTGCTATACCCTTTGTCACTCCTCAAACTCCTCTGTGACTCTTCTCCCATTAATATGGATTCTAAAGATCTATCCATATTCCTGATTGTTTCGTTGTTTACCTTCTATACCTTATAACCCCATCCAGTCTTTGAATTGCCTTTTCCTGTGCTTACTTGTCTTCATATCTCTCTCCAGTCTCCCCATCTCGTGATCTCCCACAGCAGGCTAGCCATCTACTGTCAGTTCATAAGCTCAAACATTGCATTCACCATGTAAAATATACCACTGTCTCCATTCTTACAATATGCTTTTCCTCTTGTGTTTCCCACTTTGGTAGTGAGATCACCACTTATAGAGTCAAACAAGCCGGAAGTCTTGCTACCACCTCCTACAGCACAACTCTGACATCTTATTACCCCTAACTGAGCATCTGAAGTTGTTCCAATTGCCTACAATGAAGTTTCTTTTGTTTTCCTTCAACAACTTCTTTTTCACCAGCTCTGAACATCATTTTTGCTATTGCCTGGATGCTATTCACAATACCTTATTCTGTATTCACAGTACCTGAATTTGGTATTCAATACCAAATAGCTGGTCCGTATTTGTCATTTCAACTCATTTTCTACAACTCGCATAGATTCAGCTTCTACTTTAACCAGATTGGGCTAGTCTTAGCACTTCATTAACAATTCTAAATATTCCTGCCTTCCTCTTTTTATTCCACACTTTCCCAAATCTCTATCCTCCAATTCCTACATTTTCAAATCTAGATGTCCTACCAGGACCAGTATCAGCGACCTCTCTCCATGAAGATTTCCCTGAGTTCCAAAGTTCTAAACTATCTTTCCCTCTTGTAAGTGATCACGATAGTTTAGCAGTTTCTCTCTTAGAGTACTTACTGTTGTCTTTCAAAAAATGGTTATTTGTGTTTTATAGCGTGCTAACTTGGGCATCCTTTCCCCTTCCCAAAACTTTTCTTGGCTTTCCCTATCACTTACCTCCTTGAAAACCTGAGTAACAACTTAAAGTCGCCTTAAAATATCCAGATAACCAAATTTATTAAATAAGCAGTCTTAAATGTATACCCATTTAAAATTAAGTGTATATAAAATCAATTAAATGAACTTTCTAGGAGATAGTTGAACATCTCCAATAAGGAAAGTTACTTTTACACAGTCAAAGATTTGTAAAGTACAGTTCCAGGATCTCACTTGTGTTCTGAGTGGTAAGGATTGCTGGAAATCAGACCACCAGATAAGTGAAGTGTTACTGTACAACCAAAGGCTTCTTGCCAAGGATATATAATTAGCAGCAGAATCAACTGGCATTACTAAACCATATTTTGTTTTCTTTAATCTCCTTTCTCTCTCTTTTGTCTTCCTCCTCCCTGTTTGTGACTGATAGAGCCAGATGATCAATAATCTCTCTTTCACCAGCTCTGATCATCATCTTTGCTACTGCCTGGATGCTATTATTCACTTTAATACATTAATCCGTTGGTTGAAATTCTTAAACCACAATTCTTTATTCAAGGGCCATCTTGGCATCCACGTGCTGATAGCAGCTTGTCTGATGTTTCAAAAAATTAAATCTGAATGAAGCCTCTCTCTCCCCTAAAAGAGCTGAACAGAAGAGAGAAAGAGCAAGATACAGAAAGATATCAGCTCATTGACTTGATCAAATATACGGTGAGAAAAATAAATGTTTTTACATAAGAGAACAGGAAAATTTTACCTTGTGATTACTACTGGATATCAACATGCCATTTAATGACAAAGTGCTGAGAAAATTGTGGCATTTTATTGAATCTCATTATTATCACAACGGGAAATAGAACACACACTGTACTGGCTAGCAGACCAAACCTTGGTATGATTGCTAGAACCTTTGGTAGAGCCCAGTGATTTTTGTTCCTTTTCAGAAAGACATTAAAGTGACAGTGTGGCAGGCCATTTTTTCCACCACACACACTAAAAGTAGTGTGCGTGCAGCAGAACCCTGCCAAAGCACGTCGCATTCATACAAAGATCCATACAGATCTTAATCATAAAATAATCCATTCTGTACTCTGTTTTTATGACATTTATATGAATCTGGCCACAGCCTCATCAAGCAATTCACAGAGGAAAATTGTTCTATTTATGTGGTCGAGACAGGGTGGACTTGATTTTCAAGCAAAGAGAAAAAGAAATACTCACTTTTTTTTTGTACTCACAAATCTGGAACTCAATAGAACTATTTTACACCATTTTGTACTATATTTGTAACAGAGGATCAGAAGAGATGATATCCTCTTTCTCTGCCCCCTTTCAGTAGTAAAGTCATTCACTGATATTTCTGAAACTGAGAGACTGAGTGAAGACACCTGGAAATAGTTTTCTCTTTCTCTTCTAGTTAACTGCAAAAGGCAAAGAAATGGATGTGTGGGTAAAAGTAGAAAGGAAACTTTCCTGCTTTAATTTATTCTTGCCCCTGCATGGTAAGAACTAATAATTTTTCAGTTAATTTCTTTAATGTTTGCTCCTTTTACTGCTTCTGGTATGTCAATGCACACACACCACAGAAAAGGGAATGACTCCTGAGAAAATTTTCAGACTCATCTGCCCTTTCTTTTAGGTTTGTGATGATGATGCAAATCAGTCTGTGTGCTTCCTAGTGTAATTGTTTTCTGGACTTCATTAAGACACATAGAGATAGAAACAACTGTTTTATAACATCTTTCAGAAAGCTAATTTTCTGGGTAAGCTACATGAACAAGTAATTTGTAAAGAAGTAAAAATATCTTGTTGGTGTGCTGACTTAATTATGTTCATCCATTCTTAACAACCTTCAGTCATTTATAGGAGTTCTGGCTTCACTAAGAGTGTCCCCATATAACTATCGTTTTGTTATCGTCACACCCGGCTCTTAGATGGTGCACTCATTTTCTCCAAATCAGAATCTAGACTCTGATCATCTAAATCCTACACTTATGAGAGCGATCTGAGTTCAAGTTTTCTGGCTTCTTTTAAAGATACTGTTACTTATTTGAGTGTGGAATAATTATATAAAAGTCCCGGATCATATATAAAATTAGATACCACATGACTCCAGGCCCCCAAATGTGAATATTTTTATATAATTTCATCAGAAGATAAACCTTTTTCCCTTTCAAATAATACAGAACACTTCTCCATTCTTTTAGAATAAAAGGGAGAAAAAGAGGAAGTGCCAATAAGTGTAAGACTGCTATAAGAAACTGAATTAATGTGAATAATTATGTAATGATTGCTCCTAATTAAATAAGGATAATGCTCAGGGCATCCTTTTTTTTTTTCCTTCAGAAACCACTGGTATTTGGGAATATTCTGCATACTGCTTTCTTTCTCTAGCAACCCCTCCCCCAAATAAATGACAGCATAAATAGACACATAAACTCCATATGAATCATTAGTGTGTGAGATACTGTTACCCTGGGGCTGCTGTAACTCACATATATTCCCTTCTTTCTATTTCAAATCTTTAAAATATTTTCTTTTCAAATACTTATAAAAGCACGTATGGTTGAAATAAAAATAAAGCACATACAGATGATACTTTCAAACACAGCACTCTCATATAATAGAAAGAAAATAGGCATGTTCTGTTTCTCTGGGTCCAATATATGTTCAGGGAAAGTAAAATCTTAAAAGTAGAGGAGATCAAGACTAGATTGTAGACTTTAAAATGTTACAACTGTCATTTTGAAAAGAATTGGCATCTTTTATGCAGTCCACCTACCTAGTGTTAAAATTTATGAATGTGCATTCCATTGTGAAAAGTGTTTAATGGGTAAAAGTGTGTGTGCTTCACCACAATCACTGTGTGAAGAAGAGAAACTTAGATAAATTTGAACCATTGTAAAATATGTTTGCTAAAAAAGCTTTTTATTAAAAAAAGAAAGTAGAATAGTTTGTCCTGAGACCATCTATTTATTAGAATCAGTGTCATCTTAGGGAACCATAACTTAGTGAAAATAATCTTCAAGGAAAAGAATGCCATATAATTCTGAAAATCCAATACCTTAAAATCTCTCTTCTAAAGATAAGGCCTCCTAGGAAGCATGTGTGATCTCTCCCACCCTGAGGCTTTTCCAGACTTTTAGGATGCTAGCTTTTTGTGAGTTAAGACAAATACTAATGACGAAGTTGGGAGAGTTCAGCATGAAGCAAGGAAGTTGACCACATACCTGTTTTGTTTTGTTCAGTTTGTTTGTTTATCTCAGAACAATAAGAAAATTCTACGGGACTCCTGGAAACCATTGAAAAATCTCCTTAATGATTTTTATGGTCCTGCAGATATATTTCTCACCAAACTACACTTTTTTGACAACACTGGGATTTAAAAGAGCAACATATTTATTTCTACTTTGCAAACCAGTTCATCTATATCATTTTTCTAGATATAGAGAATAAATGTATGAATACAAAGTAGGGGAAGGAGGCTATGGGATTGCTGGGGAGACTGGAATTGGCATATGTTCAGTTCAGTCACTCAGTTGTATCCAACTCTTTGTAACCCCATGGACTGCAGCACACCAGGCCTGCCTGTCCATCACCAACTCCCAGAGTTTACTCAAACTCATCTCCATTGAGTCGGTGATGCCATCCAACAATCTCACCCTTTGTCGTTCCCTTCTCCTCTTGTCTTCAATCTTTCCCAGCTTCAGGGTTTTTTCCAATGAGTCAGTTCTTCACATCAGATGGCCAAAGTATTGGAGTTTCAGCTTCAGCATCAATCTTTGCAACAAATATTCAGGACTGATTTCCTTTAGGAAGGACTGGTTGTATCTCCTTGCCATCCAAGGGACTCTCAAGAGTCTTCTCCAACACCACATTCAAAAGCATCAATTCTTCAGTGCTCAGCTTTCTTTATAGTCCAACTCTCACATCCATACATGACTACTGGAAAAACCATAGCCTTGACTAGACAGACCTTTGTTGGCAAGGTAATGTCTCTTCTTTTTAATAAGATGTCTAGGTTGGTCATAACTTTTCTTTCAAGGAACAAGCATCTTCTAATTTCATGGCTGCAGCCACCATCTGCAGTGATTTTTGGAGCACACAAAAATAAAGTCTGTCACTGTTTCCACTGTTTCCCCATCTATTTGCCATGAAATGATGGGACCAGATGTCATGATCTTAGTTTTCTGAACGTTGAGTTTTAAGTCAGCTTTTTCACTCTCCTCTTTCATTTTCAAGAGGCTCTTTAGTTCTTCTTTGCTTTCTGCCATAAGGGTGGTGTCACCTGCATATCTGAGGTTATTGACATTCCTCCTGGCAATCTTGATTCCAGCTTGTGCTTCATCCAGTCCAGCGTTTCTCATGTATATAAACTAGACAACTGAGGAGATCCAACTGTAAAGCACAAGGAACTCTACTCGATGCTTTGTGGTCCTCTAAATGGGAAGGAAATCCAAAAAAGAGGGACTGTATATACATATGTGTGTGTGTGTGTGTGAATTGCTCAGTCGTGTCAGACTCTTTGTGACCCCTTGGACTGTAGCTGTCAGGCTCCTCTGCCTGTGGAATTATACAGACAAGAATACTGGATGGGAATTCTTGGGTTGGCCATTCCCTTCTCCAAGGTATCCTCCTGACCCAGGAATCAAATCCAGCTCTCCTGTATTGTAAGCAGATTCTTTACTGACTGAGCAATCAGGAAAACCTTACATATATATATATATATATATATATATATATATATATGGCTGATTCACTTTGCTGTACAGGAGAAACTAACACAACATTTTAAAGCAACTATATTCCAATTAAAAATTTTAAAATGAAAAACAAGAGTGACATATTTTCCATATGAAGGATTATACATCAGTTACATCTTGACCACCATACTAAGTTATCATAATAAAGACAAAATGGGGCAAAGTATATTTAACATTCAAAGAAGAGCCTCAAGATTGCCTTTACAAGTCAGGTCCTTGCACTGAACACAGCTTCAAAATGTTTCAGGAAGCATTTTGTCTTGAATAAGAGAGAAAGTGCACAATGGAGGCACATTATAATGTACACTGAAATAATGGAATCACAACTATACATAACTTGAACAAAAATATGAATGAATAAATGAAGAAAGATTTATTTATGTATCAAGGCAATCCTACCAGCTGTTTCTACAGAACGAACATGAAATAAGAGACATGAGGCCTCTCTTCCTTTAGCCAATCTCATTTCTCATGTGTCTTTCGTATATTGAACAACTTCCAGCTCTGAGGGTGACTCAGAAAACCATTATTTTCTAAAATATGGACCTTAAATGCTAGCCATTTATTTATTTATATCCAAACAAAAAAAATGTTATATATTTCATTAATGGAGAAAAACCTTGCTATTTTGGACATACTGAGGAAATAGAATCCATTGGTCTCCAATACGGCAGCTTCCTAAGAGAATTCTTAAGGTAATTTTGTCTAACACAATCTCCTCCTTATATTCTCACTTTAGAAGCTGGTTCATAGCTCCATAAGATAAGACTCTATACATCTTTTCTTTTACACAAACGTGTAGCACTACTGATAAAACTGATTCCTGGTACCCATAAAAGAAATCATTTGGCAAAACAAAAGGATTCATTGAATATTTAGAGTATGCCAAGCTAGATGCTAAGGGGAATAAAAGAAAACATGCTACATGATATAAATTCTCAAGTAATTAAAATATCATGTATGAAAATTGCAGCGGCCAGACCAAAGATTCTTAGCATGTGACAATCACAAATCTTTTCATTTATGAATTAAATTATATTGAAGGGAAGATGTTATGAGTATGACATGAAATAACCTGAGAAAACTTTTGTCAGTAGTACTTGAGATGAATACTGAAAGAGGAAGTGTGAATTAAAGTGAAAGAAGTTTGATTTTCTAGGTTACTAGTACACAGTCATATGAGTAGTAATGAGATCAAAATGGGTAATACTAGTTTAGAAAGTTTTCTAGCACTCAAAGAAAGATGGGGGGAAGCAAATAACAGATTCAAAGAGAACAAATTTGGGGATTTGAAACAGGAAATTTGAAAATGACATTAAAATATTGTCTGGATTTCAGAAAAATCATTGGTTTAACATATTGCAAATATCACCAATGGTTCTTGAATTTTTAACCAGTGAACTGCAGATGAGTCCAGACTACACACAAGAAAGGGATTTTTTTTTAATTTTTTATTGGAGGATAATTGCTTTATCCTATTATGGGTATTAGGATATCTTGTATTCTAATATTATGCTAGCTTCTACTATACATCGATAAGAATCAGCCACAGGTATCCATATGCTCCCTCCCTCTTGAATGTCCCTCCCACCTCCCACCCCAGCCCACTCCTCTAGGTTGTCACAGAACACTGGGTTGAGCTCCCTGTGTCACAGGTCAAACTCCCACTGGCTGTCTCTTTTACACATGTATATGGAATCTAGAAAGATGGTACTGATGAACCTGTCTGCAGGGCAGCAAGGGAGACGCAGACTTAGAGAACAGACTGTGGACCCAGTGGGAGAATGAGAGGATGGGAGGAAATGAGAGAGTAGCATGGAAGGGAATTTTTGAACATAGTTTAAAAAAATTCACCATGGAAGTATTGAAGCAGATCAAGATCTGCTTTGCATTTATATATACTATGAAAATCTTTTAAAAAGTCAAAGATGCAAACAGAATATCCAAACACAATCACTAATTTCTATTACAACTGAAGGAAGCTCAAGAATGAACAACACACACATACCACACAATAGCATGATGAGACTTTTTCATCTTAAAAACTGGTTTGAATCAACAAAAGTTATAACCAAGACAAGCATTTACATAAGAATAAGTATGGTTCTGGCACAACAGGCAACACTTCATTCAATCATTTTTTTTACAAACACACTTACATTCCTTCTTCATATACAAAGCATGCACTCAGTTTAACATTGTTATGTATGTAGGCTAATCCAAGCTCTGTGAATTGTAGATGTGCGAAACCTGGAAGACAGCAAAATTCACTAACATAAGTCATGTTCAAAAGAACAGCAGAAGAAACTCTACAGACACCCATTGAACAAACTCTGGCGGCTGTGAAATCATATCCAGGAAAGCAAAAGGCTGTTAGTTAAGTTTTGGCAAGTAGAAGTGAGGTATCTGTTTTGCTCAAAGCTTCCGTGATACCTGAGAAAGAAACAAAAGACTCTATAAGCAGCAACAAAACACCAAGGTCTAAGGAAGCACATAGTCATTCAAGGATTGACTGCTGAAGCCTACGATTGCCGAATCTCTCTTTCTGGGATTAATGCCCATAAAGATAGCAACACCATCATCAGTGTCATCTTCAAACAAAAGACCACAATATAGAGAGAACAATATTAATTATTGTCAGAAACACTTGTGCACTCAGCGATTTCAATAGGAACAATCAGTTTAAGTGGCAGTGGCAATGCTCGACATAAAACACGCTTGGTGCTATCCAAACTGGATTTAAAGAGAGGTGAGCGACCGCTTTAGTTGTTTAATCTGGTTATATTTGAACTAAAGTAGTTCACATTTTTAGAATGAACGAATCAAAGGCGTAATTGTTTTTGTCATCTGCACAGCAATTTTACTCCTGAATGCATTGTTTTAGGCAGGAATTAATAAAAATTGCATGCGCTTCAGGTGCTGGGTAGATCACCCTTTTCCACACAGCCCAGCCTGGAGCTGTGAATGCTCCTTTTCTTATTATCAGTTAATAATTCTCTCTCATTGAGGCAAATTAGGAACTTGACTGTGTTAGAGAGTCCAGAACACTGCTAGAGGCAAAGGGGGCTAAATGGCAGAAATTCCTCTCTGAGCAAGATGCATGAAGCACGACATTGTGTCCACCACAAAAGCCGCTCTGTATTTTTGATCCTTTCTAATTTAATTAGCCCAAGAGGTAGCGCATTAATTTGCCAAGAATTCTCTGATGCGAAAGCTGCCCTTATTGCAGTGAAGGGAAAAAATAACCTGCGTGCTACAGTGGCATGCTAGTAATGAAAGGGGGTTATTTTTGTGTTACAAATGGCATTGCAGGGTTACAAGAGACCTTTAAACCTTTTTATCTCTGGTTAGGTCATATGTAACATAGTGCAACACAAAGCACTAATTAACCAATTCTGGTCCAGACATCTTTTAGAACACTTAAGAGAGTTACACAGTTAGAACCCAGGTCAAACTCATGGCTTTGTTTGCTTTTAAAAACTGAAAGCATCTTCTAATGTATATATTTCAAAAAGAACAAAAAAAGTCATCAATTGGCAGTTCAGTTGTTCTATGGACTCAGCACTCTTAGATATTTATTCTTGTCTTTGTTTTCTTTCTGTTGAATGATATTCTTTATGTGGGCAAGCTGGAGCCTTGAAGTCCCTTAGAAGGTCTCTTGGCTCTGTATGCTGTATTTGTTTGGTAAATCGTCTCCATGTTAATCTTCTTCATCAAATACTTGGAGTCAGTTTTGAAAAACTTTGATCAGATCTCCCACCAGAGCACTTCTTCATCACCATGTGCTTCTGATGTGTGCTCATGCACTCGAATGGGTCATTTACTCATTAAAGAACAAGAAGCATGCATCCTACCTTGATAAGTCCTCCCCAATACTTTGAACGGTTAATTAAGCCTATGCACTCACATCTCCTGTTTGCAGAACTATTTCTTTCTAGAAATTATAGGTTCCCACTTAGAGACTTTCAACACCCCTGTCGCTTTCCCTCACCACTTTTCATTCTGCTGCCTGAATGTGGCTGGGTAAAGACACACACTTCCAGAAACCAATTCAAGAAAACCTGAGAAGTATTACATTTAATTCGCCCATCGCCTTAATGAAAACCAGTGGAAGACAATAGCTTTCAAGTAAGGCACTGATATTTCCCTCCCTTTCTGCTTCTGGCTAAAAATCAGTGAATTAAGGAGTGGTGGCATTTAGAGCATTTGGAGATGCATTATGGAATCCAGAGGCATCACAAGTAGCCTGTTTAGGGCTGAGTGTAAGATTTAGTAGTCAAACTGAGAAGAAGAAATTAGCTTTGTCAAGAGGTAGGACTGGATGGATCCAGGCTAAAGGGAGTGGGCTGGGGTGAGAGGGCAGAGAGCAGAGAAGAGAGAAAAGCATCTGGAGAGAAGAGAGAGATCTTTTTAAAAAACAACTTGTGAACAAGAGAGAGGTTTAAAATGGGAAAGAAAAAAAAATAGCAATTGGGTGTTAATTTCAAGGCAAGAAGAGGAACTGGAGGGAGAATTGAATTAGGAGAATCTCTGAATCTAACAGTGCTTCTTCATGGACAACTGCACAAAATAAGTCTCTTAAAACAGAGCTTGTCCTTTCAAAACATATTTTTTAAAGGTAACATGCTCCTAGATACTTCTGTTCCAAAATAGAAATATTTTTCAGATTGATTTATAATATAGAGGTAAAATTTTAAAAACTTTCTGTTATTAATTAATTTTTGTCCTGAACTAAAAGTCTTTTATATTTTATGTATGCTTTTTAAAACTCAGCAGCTTAATAGTAAAATAACAGTTTTCTTACACAAATTAAAAAGTTCATATATAATGCCATTAATATCACATATGAACAAGATAACTCAGCTGCAAATGTGCTTTTATAGATATATGTTAAACTGTTTTGAATTTCTCCAGGTTGTCCAAAACATTTGAAAGGGTAAAAAGACTTTTTAATACACAGTAAATACTTCTGAAATAGTGAATTAAAATGAAAAACAGATGACATATTTATTCAGCTTTTGGCTTCTGTAACATCAAACAGCACATTTTCTTCAAATGGTTTCATCAGTGGACCAGTAACCTCTTAAGTTGATTGACTCAAGCATGTCACTTATTTGATGATTGAAGGTTTATAAAATAGTCCCTAGTTATTTTCATCTGTCAACGTGTTATATATCTCTCACAATAGATGAAAAGGTAGCAGTTATTCCCATGCTTTCTCTACAAATAATTTTAAGTTTTCAAATAAATGAAGATACAATATACAGTATTTAATTTCCATTAAAGAAATATCTTGAAATTTATATTTAATTAATTTTATTAAGTGTTTCTTCTTTTAAAGATTGATAAAGTCAATATTTTACTATTTAGCTGCTCACAAAGGGAAAAAAACATTGAGCAACTTACCAGGATTGTACACACAAAATTATTCAGTCATAGGTGGTGTTGTTTAATTGCTAAGCCATGTCTGATTCTTCTACAACCCCATGGACCGTAGTCCACCAGGCTCCTCTGTCTATGGGATTTCCCAGGCAAGAATACTGGAGTGGGCTGCCATCCTTCTCTGGGGGATCTTCCATACCCAGGGATCAAACTTGCATCTCCTGCATTGCAGGCAAATTTTTCTACCACTGAGCCACCTGGGAAATTTGAGAAAGAAAAAAATGAAAATTATTATTTTGAGGCAATACACAGCAGAGCAGAAACAACTTACGTCTGCCTTCAAGACGAAGCCAGGACCCTCAGATCTCAATCCATTGCCATGAAGCCCACACCAGGATAAGTCTGAGAATGCATTCCTTAGTATTTTCCATGTCCCTGGAAATAGGTTGATATTTAAACACTCTCAACTGGGGCAGGCTGAAGAGGAGCTAAAAGTTCAAAATCCTTCCTGGAGAAAAAGGAAGAGTGAAAGACCGAAAGCAGCAGACAGATTTCTCCCCTCAGACACAAAAAGAATGAAAAAGGATATCTAGTTCTCCACACCTTGCCATTTAGTGGGGGCCTAGGATAAATGCCCTGATGTGCTGTATTTGGCAGGGGCACAGTCCAAGCAGATGACACACTCAAGCCTGAGACCAAAAATGTTAATAAGAGGACGCTTGTGGCTCAGCTGGTAAAAAAATCCGTCCGCAAGGTGGGAGACCTGGGTTTGATCCCTGGGTTGGGAAGATGCCCAGGAGAAGGAAAAAGCTACCCACTCCAGTATTCTGGCCTGGAGAATTTCATGAACTGTATAGTCCATGGGGTTGCAAAGAGTTGTACACTCTCTTTGCACCAGGGCCAGCAACAGCGATGAGATGGTACACCCAGAGACCAGAAAAGGCAAGAGGAAGGATGGTTACTACAGCCCAGAGAGTGCTGAGTGCCAAGCACCCCTCACTGGAGAGGGGCTTTGCTGGAGGGCCACAGCCAACTGCAGCCACTCACCAGAGAGAGAACTGGGGGAACAAATAAATGGACCCCACACTCCTCCCACCCACTGCTCCTCTGTTGTCAGTCTCTGATAGAGACTAGTCAGAGGACAGCTTTTGTGACCAGCCACCCTGAGAGAGGGTGGCCTGGAAGGGCAGTGAAAAGGCAAACAGCACAGGTGACTTTTACTAACTTAATTGTGGAGAGGAAACATTTCTTAACATTGATGCAAAATGTTAATGACCTTATGGAAGGAAAACATGATGTCTTTTTCAGAAAGAACATTTGAGAGTACCTGGAGATAAAATATATATATATATGTGTGTACACACCCACACCCACACACATACACTGAATTATTGTCAAAAGAAAAATAGAAGTCAAATTATAAAATTAAAATATTTTTTAAAATATGAAATTATGACAATAAAACATAAAAATGTAAAAACAGATAACTCTAAAACTCTGCAACCAGGCTCAGGGGGCGGGGGGGTTGGAAGCACATTTTAGAATTTTTATTGTCACTTATCATTTATTGGGACTTCCCTGGTGGCTCAGAAGGTAAAGCAACTGCCTACAAGTCAGGAGACCCGGGTTCAATCCCTGAGTTGGGAAGATCTCCTGGAGAAAGAAACGGCACCCCACTCCAGTATTCTTGCCTGGAAAATCCCATGGATGGAGGAGCCTGGTAAACTACAGTCCATGGGGTCGCAAAGAGTTGGACACGACTGAGTGACTTCACTTTCACTTTATCATTCATTAAATATTGCCTCAAAATAATGTTATGACATATGAGAATAAGGAGGGGAAAAAAATAAAACATGAAAGGACAAGGGGAAAATTCACTGTAAGAACACGTTAGTAGCTCAGTCGTGTTCTTACTCTGTGACCCCATGGCCTGTAGCCCACCAGGCTCTTCTCTCCATGAGATTCTCTAGGCAAGAATACTGGAGTGGGTAGCCATTCCCTCTCCAGGGGATCTAGGGATCGAATCTGGGTCTCCTGCATTGCAGGCAGATTCTTTACCACTGAGCCACCAGGGACCCATGTCTACTTCAAAATTAACTGAAACATGGCTCTTTTCATTTTCCTTTTCTTTCCCACAGTGCAGCCCCAGAATTCTTATACATTTCTAGAAGCAGCAATCCAAGGATCTCCTGAAATCTCACTGCTCTTTAGATCACTGCATAAAGTTTTGTTTTTGTTTTTTTTTCCTACAAACCAGTAGTTCCCATCCTACTTTATTAAGCAGTTTTAGGAAGAAGACATTTAGAAATACAGAAGTACAATCCCCCAGTCATTGAAATCTGCCTGCGTGGGTGCTAAGTCACTTCAGTTGTGTCCGGTTTTTTGTGACCCTATAGACTAGCCTGCCAGGATCCTCTCTCCATGGGATTCTCCAAGCAAGAATACTGGAGTGGGTTACTATACCCTCCTCCATGGGCTCTTCCTGACCCAGAGATTGAACCCAGGTTCCTTACCACTAGTACCACCTGGGAAGCGCCTTTATATGTACATATACCTATATATGTATATGCCTTTGAAGACAGAAGTGATCCTGGGGACCAGAGGGCTAGGTTTTGCTGAATAGTCTCCCCCTTTCTCCCTTTCCTGACCTACCAAGCATACCTCCTCTCTATGTACAGCTGAAAATATCACAACTGTTTATTCTCTGTCCTGTCACTTTGAGTGTCACCTTCAATGCATCTGTATTCCTTTCCTTCTTCCTGTCCTGCTTCTCTCTTTTTAGCATGCATTCATTACACCGACATTTACAGAACACTGATATTGGCAATAGCGGTAAAGAACCTGCCTGCCAATGCAGGAGACTCAAGAGACTCGGGTTTAATTCCTGAGTCAGGAAGATCCCCTGGAGAAGGAAGTGGCAACCCATTCCATATTCTTGCCTGGAGAATCCCATGGACAGACAGCCCTGGCAGGCTACAGTCCATGGAGTCGCAAAGAATCGGACACAAATGAGCACATGTTACATTAAATTGTAATATTCTAGCCACTGGGCAAGGCTGAGGATACAAAACAATAAATCAGGATATCTGATCCTAAGCAGAACACAACACAGTGAAAGAAAAAGACACATTGTCACACCATCCTTTCCCACACCCTGCAACACAACATAGCATATACTACAGACATAAAGAACATCTATAGCAATATATATGTATACATGCTATATACATAAATGTATACAGATGTATACACAAAATCTGATACTGAAATACCTCCAGTCTCTTGAGGAAAGATTCTCCTCCACTTAATACAGATCCTCCTGGCATCATTCCTGTGTCTCCTGGTCATTATTGAATTTCAACCTGCCTTAAGGCATTTAACATATATGCAAAGATATTACAGCCAACTCAGAATGGCAGACATAAACTTCTTTCTGGATGAGAGTTAACAGTAGTGGGAGGTGAAAGAGATGGAAAGAAGTAAATAAATCTTAAAGAGATGGAAGGAAGTAAATAAATGGATAATATATGCAGAGGATAGTATAAGGATGTAGGAGAAACTAAGTACCAAGATTCCCTCCAAAAATGCCTTTTTCCATTTTTTTCCATAGAATACACTAATGAACATCTTAAATTTAATCTTTGGAAATAAATTTTATAAGGAAAAATAATATGTAAGAGAACTATTTCTTTGTGTAGTCACCTTTTGCAGAAGCACCTGCCTAAGGACAGAACACATATTTCTCCAAGCTGCTAGAATCACCAGAGACCTTTAAAAACTATTGAGTCCAATCTCATACCAAGTGGGCCCAGGGACCAGAATTGTTTGAAACTCCCAGTTGACACTGATGTGCAGCCATTGTTGTATGTGATATATGTACATATATTAAGACATATGTAATAGACGCGTATTTAGTTATATTACCAGGTACCTGTGTATCCTCCTTAGCAAATGAAACCAAAAAAAAAAAAAATGAAGTAATTTTTTGTTTTCAATAATTGCCAAGATTTATTGTAATTACATTGATACACCTCTAAAATCCTTTAAAAATAAAGATGGGCATTAAATTTGGGGGCTTCCCAGGTGGCTCATGGTGAAGAACCCTCCTCCCAATACAGGAGATGCAAGAGATGTGAGTTTGATGCCCAGGTTGGGAAGATCCTCTGGAGAAAGAAATGGCAATCCACTCCAGTATTCTTGCTGGGAGAATCCTATGGACAGAGGAGCCAGGCTGGGACCGCTTCATGGGGTTGCAAAGAGTTGGACATGACTGACTGAGAACACACACACACACATTTTTAAATATAACCTATTGTTGAATAAAATAATTGAAGGATAAAAGATTATTTTAACACTTTATAAAACGGGACTCCTAGAAAAATAGCGGTCTTGGTAGGCAGATGGAGTTTCAGTCAGAATAATAATACAGAATTTTTATTCAAGCTTACACCCTCCCGCTTACATCCTCTCTTTGCTTATCTATGCCATATCTGGAATCTATGGTACAGAATTTAGATTGCTTAGCAATTTGCAGTACGAGTTAGTTTGGGTAATGCTGACTTACAGGAACTCGAAAGTCTCTTTCATCTGAATATTCAGTACTTTGATAAATATGTTTGAGTCCCTATTAGTAAGTAGTATTAATATATGCCACAGTTCCCAAGTGCAGTCACACAGTTTCAGAAGACATCTCTAGGTTGGGCTCATGCTATGGTACAACTGCTGAAATTATGGAAGGGTTTAGTCTTCAGAGGTATGCTTTTAAGGTATGGAAACCCAGATTAGCTCTGGCATATAACTACCAAAAATGTTCTTGTTAACTGGGCAACATGTTTTCTAAAGGTGCAAAATCCATTTTGTTTCTATCACTTGTCAGAGTTAAGCATAAATAATGTACAAACAAACAAACTGTGCCAGTATAAAATGTAATATTTGTTTATGAGACACTTTCAGAATCTGACAGTGGCCCTCTGTAACAATATTTAGGCCATAATTATATTGGCCAAATTTTACAAAAAATTCTTAAGCTTTGGGTAATGTTAAGTAGCTTTAACACTGTCCCTGTATCTGATTTCTAATCTCATATAAAATCAGACCAGAGTTACCAGTTTTAATGGTCAAACTGTCACTGTAAAAGCTAAGTAAGAATAAAGCTAAGAAGCTGTTATTTAGCAGGCTAACATTCTCCTAATCCTGGCCTCCTTAGCTTTTGAAATTTTTTGAACCAGTAAAAATCCCCCAAAATGTTAAAAGCAGTTACCATTATTTTTTTTTTATCTAGGAAAAATATTATGTAAAAGGAATGAAACTACATCCACTGTCCTCATTACATCATTATATAAACAACAAAAAGTAAGAAGTACAGAATCTCTCAATAAAGGTTAATTTCTAAAAAGAATAGACTTAATGAAAAGTTTTTTTTTCCTTGAAGACCTAATTCCACTGCAATCCAGTGAAAATGTCATCACAGATCAGCCTGAGTCCATTGGCCAATATTTGAGACTCACTGTTCTGAGGGCTTCATTTAGTCTCCTGCCTAGTTCCCAGGGAAACTATGCTTTCCCTTGCTTTGATACCTGCACAGAGCTTCCTGTCCAGCCTGTTTAAAGGGCAACCAGCATATTCACGACAAATCTGAAAGGAATGTTTCGCCATCCAATTTAGAGCTCACAGTTCTACCAGAACTTACAATAAAGTTACCATCATTAGAAGAGTCATTCCCCTTACAGACTGCCATCTAGGTAAGCTAAAGTTATTTTTTTATTATTATTTTGTTCTGTTTCTTTTTAAAAAAGAAAAGAAAAATCAAAACAAAATTTATTTGTGTGTTTACATTTAAACAAAAGTTCAGGCAGCAACCTTCAACCTATAATAAGAATACAGGGCCGGTCAGTCTTATAAAAAGTTTTTCCATATTGTATGGGAATTAAATGATATATTGTGTGTAATTTTTATATTTATATACAATTGCAATTTTATATATTAGCCAAAGTGTGGATTTTATATAGTCAGCCAAAGAATGGAAGATTTTGTTATCTTATGAGAGCATTTATTATGACATTCAGAACAATGAGAATACAGATTGTCTTATCCACATTCTACAATCCATAATCATGTGAGCCTCTGTCCTGCCATGCTTGAGATAAATTTACTATTACACGATAAATATATATTACCGAACTGAACAGTACTGCCTGATGATCTCATTTTCTTCACAACATAACATTCAGATTGTTGATTTGAAAGCATATTCTTTATTTCAAAAGTCTAAAAACAGTCATCTGATTAATATAAAACTTTGAAAACATCTTGCAACTGAGCATACTCCAGATTTAAAATGTAGATTTTTAAGTTAATTGTAATTGGTCTGACCTTTAATTAATTTCCTTTTTTTCTTAACAGTACTTTGATCTTCAGTAAAGAACAAACATAACCTTATTGGTTCTGTTAATAAATATTTCTGAATTGATTTGTTTTTCAGTTCAGTTCAGTTGCTCAGTTGTGTCTGACTCTTTGCGACCCCATGATGGTCCTCCCTGTCCATCACCAACTTCTGGAGTTTACTCAAACTCATGTCCATTCAGTCAGTGATGCCATCCAACCATCTCATTCTCTATCATTGCCTTTCCCACCTTCAATCTTTCCCAACATCAGGGGCTTTTCAAATGAGTCAGCTCTTCACATCAGGTGGCCAAAGTACTGAAATTTCAGCATCAACATCAGTCCTTCCAATGAACACTCAGGACTGATCTCCCTTAGAATGGACTGGTTGGATCTCCTTGCTGTCTAAGGGACTCTCAAGAGTCTTCTCCAACACCACAGTTCAAAAGCATCAATTCTTCGGTGCTCAGCTTTCTTTATAGTCCAACTCTCACATCCATTCATGACTACTGGAAAAACCAGAGCCTTGACTAGATGGACTTTTGTTGGCAAAGTAATGTCTCTGCTTTTTAATATGCAGTCTAGGTTGGTCATAACTTTCCTTCCAAGGAGCTGAGCACTTTTTAATTTCATGGCTCAGTCACCATCTAGTGATTTTGGAAACCAAAAAAATAAAGTCTGCCTCTGTTTCCAGTGTTTCCCCATCTATTTGCCATGAAGTGATAGGACCAGATGCCATGATTTTAGTTTTATGCATGTTGGGCTTTAAACCAATTTTTTCACTCTCCATCTATCCTTTTTAATAATGACTTCAAACCCACAAATGTAGTTCAGGGAATGACATTTCAAATACCCATGTGAATTTTCCCCAGTTTTCCAAATCTCCACATCCACAGTGATCTCAGACTTTAAATTCTGTGAAATCATTTACAAGGACTAAAAGGTCCTCCAAATGGCTAATGCTGAAAGAAAACCTTGCAGGTTATTTTTCTCTCCTCCAGTGTTAGGGACACAATTTACAGTAAGAAGCCAAGTGCTTAAAAGGAAGTCTCCAACAGGGCCTCTGTACAGGTAATAAAATAACAAATCAAGTAAAGATTGTCAGCAAAACAATATTTGCATTTAATGTGGGCTAGCTAGCTGAAACACAAAAATAATCAATAAAGATAATTAAACAATTTAAAAATTTGTCATCCAATATTCAAATCAAAAGCTTATAGTAAGGTACTTTATCTGGGAAAAAAGAGCAGCCTAGCTTTACAGATTTGTAGCAAAAGAGGACCATCTCTTCTGTCCAGGCTAAGCAAGAAGCAGACAAGTGAGCATCAATGTACCTCAACCAAATGGAACCTAAGAAGCAGCTCTTTAACAACAGTCCTTATCTTTAACCCCTCTTCCTCTTCATCTAATTTCTGGGTTTTTTTCCAACATTGTTGCCTCCTGTGATTGGCTGAAATAGTGCTAAACTGCTAGACTACAAATGATTATTTAATGCTGATCCATACGGTATTCTTAGCATAGTGCTTTAATATTTGAAATCCAGATTTAATTTTCAAAAATTTAAGATCTGTATACAATGTACCAGAGAAGACATATATAACCACCTTAAAGAAGAAATGACTTTAAGTTCTACAATATTTGATTGTACTTGAATTGACATTTGAACAGAGATCTTAAAATATGTGCATTCAAACTTGAGTTGGTCAGCCCTCGAAACACTAAATAATAAACACAGAGGCTTATATTGGCCGTGCAATCCAGCTCTGTCTAGAAGAGGCAAACACTTAGCCAAACACCTTGAAATATCCATTCCTTTTGTGTAAGTAGATATACGAATCTAAACCTATTTATTATTTGACTTTTTCTTCCTCTTCCTCTGCTGTTTTCTCTTCTTCTTCCTTGTCCTTCTCCTTCTACTTGTAGACTCACCAACCACACTTCCATTAATAAATTAGTTGCCCAGATAGGACTATCCAAAGTGAGTAGGTCTGCTTGTAAGGCTGATCTATGAGTTACATTTCTCATTCTAAATTAATGAGATGGTATTTTGACTCCGTATCAGTCACCCTGAACAAAGGGTTCACTCCTTGTGATTGAAATCATATTTTTGAGACTGGGAGGCTGGGGACTAGTTGGACTGTGTTCAGTTCCACAAAGACTCTCCCATTGTGGAAACATCTTAAGAAAAGACATTGTTGATCATGAACATTGTTCTTCCCATTTTGAAACTTTTACTGACATAAGCTTTTAATACAACTTTACAAAGAGAGAATTTTCACTATGATATAAAGTTCAACTCTCTCTTCGTGTCAAAGAACCTAGACAAACGTGGTTTTTGGTTTTTTGGTTTTTTTTTTTTGGATCAGCATCATATTTTAATATGGTTCATATTGCCTCTACAATGGTGTTGAATCCTTAAAAAATTGTCACTTTTCTACAAAGGAGATTGCTAGCTTTAAGCAACAGCAAAATGATATCCCATTTCACCAGCCTCAGCACTTGTCTAAAACAAAATGAGCTTTTGGACCATATCAAACCTCCGTATGTCCAGGCAGTGTTTATCTTAATTTGGAACATTGATTCCTGAATATGCAAAAATATATATATAGTAACAGTAAAGGCCAGAAACCAGTGAAAATTCCTAACCTGAATTTGCAGGCTCAGGTAAGGAAAATGTTATTCCAAAGTGACATCAGTTAGGAACTAAACCATGCATACAGGGAAAGGGTTTCAACTGACAAAAAAAACTTTCCAGAAACGTGTCCTTCATATCCAAAGTCATTAAAGACTTTGTAAAACTCCCCACAACCCCTACAGCATTCATGAATACTGACAGGCAACAGGAATTTTGCAGGAGGCACTAGTAGAGGGTGTCCCTTCTAACTTTTTCAATAATGTATAATTCTTACCCTTAGTAACAAAAACATAACATCTGGCATAATACATGTATTACAGAAATCCCTGTATTTGGAGGGCTCAACTTGACACAACAGAAGCCAAAAGCCTGAGCACTCCTAGCAGTAGCTGCTGCAGCTCTGATTCTGCTGTGTGTGGATAGGATGTGATGGATGTAGATGGCTTCATCTCTGACTGGTGATGGGCGGTACTTGGAAGCAGATGAGGCACACACCAAGATGTCAAGCAAAGCAAAGGACCCAAGCTGAACCTGCATCTGCTCTGTTCACGCCTAACACTGTCCCCAGTACTCCAGACAAGGAGTGTGAGCTTTTACTATGAGATATTTACTCCAGATAAACCTGTACATGCATGCTTGTCGCTTCAGTCGTGTCTGACTCTTGTGACCCCACGGTCTATAGGCCACCAGGCTCCTCTGCCCACAGGATTCTCCAGGCAAGAATACTGGAGTGCGTTGCCATATCCTCCTCCAGGAGATTTCCTGACCCACGAATGGAACCAGATTCTCCTGTGGCTCTTGCCTTGCTGGCAGATTCTTTACCGCTGAGCCAATAGGGAAGCCCAGATATACCTATACATAAGTTAATTAGATATATCTATATAAACATTAAATATATATAAATATTCTTACCTATTAGTTAACTGGACATAATTACTTCATGCATATTTTGAGATGAGCTTTCTTCAGGTTAAAAGCAAACAAGTAAACAAATATAGGATGTTGATGAGTGCTATGCAATAAGACTATTATAAAAGAGAGGAGCAGAATAAACAGGGAACTTACTGCGACTGAGTGTTCAGGAAAAGACCTTGTAAGTGACCCCATTAAGCTGAACTCTGTAAGAGCTCAGAGAAAATGCAGGAGAAAAACAGATTTCTAGGCAAGAGAGGTATAAGAAGGATCTAAGGCATCAAAAGCTCAACACATTCAAGGAACTGAGTGTAGGCCATCAGGGACAACCAGAGTGATTGAAGTGCAGACATTGATAGAGAGAGGAGCCAAAATGCAGTGGGACAGTTTGGTCAGGCATCAGGGCACAAAGGGCCTGAGGGGCCAGTCAAGGGGCTTGGCCTTTATTCTCTGCATGATGGGAAACCGCTGAAGAAATTTAAGCGAGAGACTAACATGATTTAATCACTGTCACTGCTATCTGGGGAATGGATTTATGAGACCCAGTAAGCAGGAAGACCAATTAGAAACTTATCATAGTGAAAATAAACTCCACAGGGGAAAAAAAGAGATAATAATGGATTAGCACCAGATAAAGGCAGATGATAGAAAGATATAGGCAAGTTCCACAGTTCTTTCGAATATTAAATTGACAGGAATTGGTTATTCATTTGGTGAAGGGGTGAGAAAAGGAGCAGTAGCAGAAATGACTTACAGGTATTGGACTTGAGCCAGGGAAGGGCAAAGGAACATCATTCAGGTCTTCATTAGATAGATCCAAACACAATGATACTCTGGGGAAACCAGGCCAAAAAAAAAAAAAATCACCTTCAGAAAGAACATAGGGACTGTTTTTCTTAAGGTGTTGCTGCTGCTAAGACGCTTCAGTCTTGTCCGACTCTGTGCGACCCCAGAGACGGCAGCTCACCAGGCTCCCCCGTCCCTGGGATTCTCCAGGCAAGAACACTGGAGTGGGTTGCCATTTCCTTCTCCAATGCATGAAAGTGAAAACTGAAAATGAAGTCACTCAGTCGTGTCCAACTCTTAGTGACCCCATGGACTGCAGCCTACCAGGCTCCTCAGTCCAGGCAAGAGTACTGCAGTGGAGTGCCATTGTCTTCTCCATCTTAAGGTGTGAGTCTCTGAAATATGTCATAAATTTGAAGAACAGATTGGGAAAGTATTGGTATTACCTAGTTTTTTGAGGAATCTTTCCAATCCTTTACATCATACTTGGATAACATTAATCTGGGGTTTTTAGAGAGTTAAATAACTGTTTTCTTTCCCCTGGATTTGGAACCAATTGAAAAATAAGACACAAAAAAAAAAGTAAAAACAAAAAACAGCCAGTCAGAGATCAATAAGGCTTATTACAGAACTAGGTTTTAGATCTATGGTCAAAAGGCTAGCTAAAACTCCCCACAATCTACATGCCATCCCCCATTCTAGCCTTCAGTTCAGTTCAATTTAGTTCAGTCTCAGTCATGTCCAACTCTTCGCTACCCCATGCATTGCAGCATGCCAGGCCTCCCTGTCCATCACTAACTCCCAGAGCTCACTCAAACTCATGTCCATCAAGTTGGTAATGCCATCCAGCCATCTCATCCTCAGTCGTCCCCTTCTCCTCCTGCCCTCAATCCCTCCCAGCATCAGGGTCTTTCCCAGTGAGTCAACTCTTCACATTAGGTGGCCAAAGTACTAGAGTTTCAGCTTTAGCATCATTCCTTCCAAAGAAATCCCAGGGCTGATCTCCTTCAGAATGGACTGGTTGGATCTCCTAGCAGTTCAAGGGACTCTCAAGAATCTTCTCCAACACCACAATTCAAAAGCATCAATTCTTCAGTGCTCAGCCTTCTTCACAGTCCAACTCTCACATCCATACATGACCACAGGAAAAACCATAGCCTTGACTAGACGGACCTTAGTCAGCAAAGTAATGTCTCTGCTTTTGAATATGCTATCTAGGTTGGTCATAACTTTTCTTCCAAGGAGTAAGCATCTTTTAATTTCATGGCTGCAGTCACCATCTGCAGTGATTTTGGAGCCCCCAAAAATAAAGTCTGACACTGTTTCCACTGTTTCCCCATCTATTTCCCATGAAGTGATGGGACCAGATGCCATGATCTTCGTTTTCTGAATAAGGAGAGCTCAAAGAAGGTAACTGTAGGTTTTAAAAGCAGACAAGCCTTCCCAGGTGCACTGCCTTTCACTAGCCCAAGGCAGAAAGGGAATACAAGGGAGAAAGTCTTCGGTATTTAACATCTTTTTTTTTTTTTCTCCATTCAGTTGGGAATCAATTATTAAAGGAGACCAGACCCTTGTCACCCTCAAATAAGATTACCTTTCTGCCCTAGCTCAGAAGTTGTGAACATGGCCTACTCTAGCTTACCAGAAATATCACTGAATGAAAATGAAGATTCAAAATGCTTGCAAGTCCCTTCTCAGTCATACCACTCATTTGCCCTGGGTTCTGGGGAGCAATTTAATCCCTGTTAGGGATCAAACATGATAATGAAAAAGAAGTGTTTTAGAATTGCAGAAGATGTGAGTTTTATTCTTGAAGAGTTTGCCAGAGTCACTTCTCACTTTGTGTATCTTGAAAAGTGTGAGACCCTTTAGCATCTCAACAGGATTCCCTAGTCAGTTAAACTTTCAAGTATTATTTCTACTTGGAGGTCTTCGGTCTTTTTCTAAACAGTGGAACCCTTTCTTCAGATACCATTGGAGTTAGAAGACCAGTATGTGAAAACGCTAGAACTAAGTGATCTTGGAGAGACCTGGAGTTCTGGGGTTCATCAGAGAACATCTTAGGATTCCAAGCAACATCTTAGGACTTCCTTTCTGAAATTCTGTAACCCTGTGACTGCTACAGTCTCACCTCTTAGTAACAAAGTATCTATGTATCCAAAGAACCAGACCAGTGGCTCTTCCCCTTGACAGTATATTGAAAGAACCATACTATTTGTTCATTGATCGCAGATGAAGAAAAAAAAAAAAGTCTAAAAGCAAACAGGTGAGGTGATGGGGATCCTCTGAAAGGAAAAAAAAAAAAAAAAGAGAGAGAATTACCAAGGATATATTTGATTGAGAATCAAAACTCTAACAGAACCAAATTTCATTTCATTTCATTCATTACCATAGATGGTTTTTATATGTTTGTGTTTGTTTGTTTTTTAACTCTATTCCTTGCTTCTTTTGACTCATGATTTGTGAAATCCATTTACCTCTAAAGTTCTTTGCTGTTCCACGTGCCGTGTGCTCCGTCACTCAGTCAAGTCTAACCCTTTGTAACTCTTTGCAGTTCCACAGGAGCAATTAAAAAAGAAAACAGAAACTTCTGGAGAGATATATAAACAGGATACACTTCAGAGTACTGATGCTCCTGGCTTCAGGAATTCTCATTTAATTCCAATGTTGGTTTAGTCCTATATTGAATTAGACTGTATTATCCCATTATATGATAAAGCATCATTTAACAGGAAGTCATACTCTTTTACGTTATGTTTGCATTTCATTTCCATGCTACCTTTTAGAAAACAAGTACTAAGTGGAAGCAGAACAGGTATTTGGGATTACTCAGGAGTCATTTGCTTTCATCTAATTTAATAGCTACAGATTTTTAATATTTATAGCACATGTTGAAAGGATTTAACATATGTAGTGATCTTCACCAAGTAACTCCATACTCTTCTTGAATACAAAGATGCAAATTTTGTCACCATTTATGCAACCTGTTAAAAAATATTGCTATTAATTCATGTGAATGATTTTTCCTCTAAAATTTTAATTAAAACACAAATGCTTTCCACATTTCTATCTGCAGTATCCAACACATGCATTTTTAAATACTGACTGATCAGTTGAATAAGAGGGGATTTCTTTATAAGTGAGGTGCTTTCTCATACCTGAAAATTTCCATAGAACAGTTATTTTTGCGTAAAAGGCCATTCAAAAGCTAAATAACCATCACACTGCAGGTTCTTAATGACAATTCTTTTAAAATCTCTCTATATTTCTAAATGGGCTGTAATAAGAAAAAGAGGAGTAGAAATTTTCTAAGGTAAATAGGAATAATAGCACACATAACTAGAATTTGAGAGAAAACCATGTCATAAGTAAAATCATCATTAATAAGAAGCAGTAGCATCAGAAATGTACTATCACAAATGCATAACTTAGGACTTTTGCAAGAGCTGTTATTTGAAAGAACACTTTGACTATCAATTATAATGACAGCAAGTAATTCTTTTTCCATTCCTAAATCTAAATTAATCCAAAGCTTTCTAGCATAATACAACTGAGAATGTTGTCATATATTTTGAAATTTTACATTCTAAAATAAGTTCAAAAATTTCTTTAATTGGCTTTTTCTTCATAATAATAAGAAAAATTGAAATAATACAATATAATAATGTAACAGTTTTTCAGCATCTTTAAACACACACACACACACACACACACACACACTCCCTTTGTTCTTTAGAAACATTCTTCACAGGCAAATTTTCAGCTGTGTCATTTTTGTTAATTTAGGTAATTAAAATGTTTCATATTCTTTCATGATCCTGTTTTCTTAATAATACTAGGAATTAATCAGTAATCATGGGCTATTAGAAAGAAAAAATAAAGATTGTTCTAGACCCATTTTTTGAAACAGAAGAGCGCATTTTTATGAAGGAATGAAACAGAAATGTTTGATTAACTGACACTCAGAAATCATTCCTGAGCAATCTGTTAGAATTTCTTTCCCTTTACAATGTTTTCTGTTCTTTGCTATCAAGAACTATGAATCATAATTTCTGGCAGCTAAAACCAGAGGGGTGATAGGCTTTATTAGCATTCTAAAAATATGCATGTCCTAATGCTCTCTTAAAATATGTCTTCTCAGAGATGTTTCAGATTTTCTCAGCCAAACAAGATGACATTAACTAAGACCCTGGCATGAAGATTTGCTTGTTTTAGTTTGCTTAACAATGTACCCACAGCACAAATATATTGCTACTAAATGGCAAATAAGTTATTCTGTCACATTCTGACCTATTGCTTTTTAACATCACGTGATGAAATATTGAAGCATTTAAGATCACTAATTACTTTGATCATTCACATTTGAAGACAAAAAATTACAGCTATGTGAGAAGTAGTTCTTTTTAGGATAAGAAAGTATACCCTCTTTCTGCTTTAAGGAAGTCTGGTCAAAATGATTTCAGCCTAAACTAGTTAGTCTAACTAAATAAAGCAATGACAGACCTAGACAGCGTATTAAAAAGCAGAGACATTCCTTTGCCTACAAAGATCCGTATAGTCAGAGCTATGGTTTTTCCAATCCACTTATGGATGTAAGAGCTAGATAATAAAAAGGCTGAGGACCAAACAATTGCTACCTTTGAACTGTGGTGTTGGAGAAGACTCTTGAACTACAAGGAGATCAAACCAGTCAATCCTAAAGGAAATCAGTCCTGAATATTCACTGGAAGGACTGGTGCTGACACTGAAGCTCCAATACTTTTGGGCACCTGATGTGAAGAGCTGGCTCATTGGAAAAGATTCTGATTCTGGGAAAGATTGAAGGCAGGAGGAGAAGGGGACAACAGAGGATAAGATTGTTGGATGGCATCACCGACTCAATGAACATGAGTTTGAGCAAGCTTCAGGAGATGGTGAAGGACAGGGAAGCCTGGTGTGCTGCAGTCCATGGAGCTGCACAGAGTCAGACACAATTGAGCAACTGAACAACAAGAAATAGAACTATTAAGAAAAATTAACAGTTTAAATCAAGACAGGATAATGTGTTTATATCAATAACTGATAAATTTCTGGGGGAAAAGTGCTACTAATATGTTACTTGTATTAAGCATTCCACAAGAAAATTTGATTTTATTTGCCTTTTCCTTATGAAAGTTTACTGCAGGATGGGGAAAATTTTCCTAAGAGACACAATATCTGGCAGCCTATTTAGCTCACTCTCAATAAAAAATGAGTAGGATGCAGAGGTCAGATATAAGTCAAAAGAGAATATCTTATTATTCTGATATTACACCTTTGAGGCAAAGGCTTAATACCTCTACAGAAAATAAAAAGCAACAAAATGAATATTTTTCTCTGCTAGAGACAGTGAAATGACAAAGGTCATATAATTGTATCTCTTGTCTGCATTGTTTCACCATTTTCTATTTTTTAATAGAAAACAACAAATTGACCAAAGAAATACTGCTTACTAACTTACTTCATGTAACTAGTATATTTATAACTTCCAAAAATATAGTACACTTTATACAAAATAAGATGGAAATGTTTGATGAATCAGTGGAAAAATCTAAAGAATTAATTCAACTATGAAAGAACACAAAGAATTCTGGAAATAACCTTAAGACTGATATGAGGAAAAATTAAAAACTCTCCAAAGAGAATCTCTAGACTTGGAATTTAGAGACTAGAGAATTAAAAAAGACAGGAACAAAATATGGAGTGACAGTAAAAGTCTTACTATTATTTTATACCAGAATCATGACTAAAGAAGGCAATGACAACCCACTCCAGTACTCTTGCCTGGAAAATCCCATGGATGGAAGAGCCTGGGAAGCTGCAGTCCATGGGGTCTCACAGAGTCGGACATCACTGAAGCGACTTAGCAGTAGCAGTAGCATGACTAAAATTAAAGTTTTATTTATTCCATTAGGCCAGCATAACACAAAAATGTGTCTTGAATTATGAATTCTACTGTGGGGTTACAAATTTTGTTTAAAAAAAATCCATAATCAAATAATTGGGATAAACTGGGTTAAGTAATATTAATGAGCCTCAATTATAGGATTTTTTTAGTCTTTAACATGCCAATGACCTTTATTACTCATGAAAAGAAATACATACCATGTTTCTCAAACTTATTTCATAAAGGAAATTAGGTTTAGATCTAGATCTAGAGTATAGCAACTCTAGGGAATTATTGCCCATAACTGTCTCAGATTGGAGTTTCCCAAGAATTTTTCTTTTTAATAATATAAATGTCAGTAATCATACTAATGAAGAAAAATAATTTTTCCTTCAATTTAGTTATTTAAACTTTTCCTTTTCATGATCTGCATGAACACTTTCTACATATTATAATGATTCTATTATAGTATCTCTTAATCAACTTCTTCATCAACAAAGATATAAAAAGTATTAAACATACTATGCTATGTTAGACTTTATTCATGACAAAAGCACCAGTCAGAGTGACTTGGGACCACATGGCAACTTGCTTTGCTAGAAAATTTAAAACATGAAAACAAAGGAACTTGATTCAAGATAGTATACAGAACATGTGAGTTAATTACCTATTTACCTGAGCCCTCCTTTAAGAAAAAAAGTAATAGACATTTAATATGTTCTAAAACATCAGTTGTGAGACATTGTGACTTAACAGATGTCAAGAAATGGGGTAAATGTACATGTAAATAACAACAAAATAAAATATATAGATACATGCAAAAGCAAAATAGGTGACAAGCCACATGGCCAACCAAACCCAAGAATATGCACAAAGGATATGCAGTCTAGAAGAAAAGCAATCTGCAATGCAGAATCCAAAAAGTCTGAACTCCCATCATAGGTGGGGTGGAGAGAAGCGGGGAGAAAAAGATAGTAGGCCAGAAGGAAGGGGCATTGAAGGTTTTTCTTTCCCAAAAAACTGTACCTCCCAGAACTCTCAGAAAGGGCATTTTCAACCCCCAGGCAAAACATACAAATAGAGAAAAACAGTTCTTCTCAAAAAAGAATGAATGATCTCTTTGGGGAGAAAAATGGCAATTATTCTGTGTGTGTTAGGACACTAATAGCCTGAGAGAGCCTTGATTTAATTTTTTAAAGGGAATAGAGTGATATAAAAAAGGAATAAGTAAATAAATAGAGCTCTTCAAAATAATTTTTAATGTTTTTTTCAAATAAAAAAGTTTATAAAAGGTTTAGAAAAGTATAGGAATGCATAAAACAAACAAAAAAAGATGTCCTTTGATAGTTAATATAAGAGAGGAAAACATTTAAATATAAAGGATTAACCAGGAATTCCAACATCTAACTAATAGAGATCAGAGGAAGAACAGAAGAAAAGGAGGGAAGGAATGAAACCATAGAAAATATGACCTTAGAGCTGTCAAGAGTAAGACTGAAAGTGCCTGCCAGGTGCCCAACAGAGCGAATAAAAAGGGAACCCCAGCTAGACGTGCTAGTATGAAAAGTTAGAACACTAAGAATAAAGGTCTGATCCTAAATATGTTCACAAAGTCACTGATTAATAGAAATAACGATCAGGTTCTCATTGGCATTACAAGATGCTAAAAGACATTGGAAAAGTATTTTTAACCTAATATTTACAGCCATGCATAAAAAGTCCATTTATCATAGGAAAAAATAAAGACATTTTACCAACATTCAAATATTCAAAAAATGTTTAAGCCCTTTCTAGGGTTTATATTCGGAGAAGGCATTGGCACCCCACTCCAGTACTCTTGCCTGGAAAATCCTATGGACAGAGGAGCCTGGTGGGCTGAAGTCCATGGGGTCATGAAGAGTCAGACACGACTGAGCAACTTCACTTTCACTTTTCACTTTCATGCATTGGAGAAGGAAATGGCAACCCACTCCAGTGTTCTTGCCTGGAGACTCCCAGGGACGGCGGAGCCTGGTGGGCTGCCATCTATGGGGTCGCACAGAGTCGGACACGACTGAAGTGACTTAGCAGTAGCAGAAGTAGGGTTTATATTAACCAAAATGAAAAAAGAAAACCTGAAAGGGTCAGGAAACAGTGGATTTAATTCAGAGGAGCATTGATGTGTACTCCCAGGCCAATTACTGGAGCAGAGAGATCAATGGCTAAAAAAAAAAAGGGAATGCTCACAGGGAATTGAAGGTGAGAGAAGTTGGACAGGCAATCAGCATTATCACTGATGAAAAGAGAACCTGAAGATCTAATAAAGTTAATTGGTTGAGAGTATTAAAGAGAAAACTTGTTTAATTTATCTCTGGAAACATGCTCTTTTGAATAGTAGAGAAATAACTGCATTGGATCTGTAAATGAAGAAATAAAACTGATCCTAACAAGCACTATATGTCTCTACAATGAATAATTAAGCTACAATAACAATCTAAAATGTGTTCATTGTTCTTCAGTTTTTAGAATCAACATGTGTACAAATGACAGAAGACTTGTTCTGTGTTACAGAATAGAAAGTCTATCCTATAAAGTACAAAAATATAAAAGCGCAATAACATCTATAATGTTGAATTAGGATTGTGGATATCAGTATTGTCATAGTTTTAAATATGTATGTAAAACATGTATATATGCATTTATATTACAAAGATGCTTCCTTTATAATATATACGTAATAAACGAGTATATACATATCTTTATCTCTATATAAACATACATATACATGGATACATATGTATACTAAAATAAATGTGCTTTTATGTGCATGCATGCATGAGTGCTAGGTTGCTTCAGTTGTGCCAACTCTTTGTGACCCCATGGACTATACCCCAACAGGCTCCTCTGTCCATGGGATTCTCCAGGCAAGAATACTGGAGTGAATTGCCATGCTCTCCTCCAGCAGATCTTCCCAACCCAGGGATAGAACCCATGTCTCTTATGTCCCCTGCATTGGTGGGTGGGTTCTTAACCACTAGCACCACCTGGGAAGCTCACATATGTGTACACACACACACACATATATATCTATAGGGAGATCATACATCTATTCCCTAGCTGTGGCTACTGAGAGAACCTAGAAACAATAACACCTACAAGGGATAATGAGCAGACTTAGTACCATGAACTTCATTTTCAAATATCACTGTCCAAGAATTCAAGGTAAATTCCAGGCTGCATCAGGAAAAGTGCAAGATAAGCCTGAAACATTTCAACATGGCAGAAAATGGGAGTTCTCAAAAAATGATGAGAATATATCAAAGAACATCTCATGGGGCTTTTCTTTCGTTAGCTAAATTTGAGCATCAGAATAACATTAGTATTTAATAGCTGAGCAAAGGAAGAACCCATAAACCCACACTAATAGAGATAAACAATTTAACATCCTTTAAATAAGGACATGACTGACATAGAATCGGGGCAGCAGAAAGTGAGGGGCAGTAAATGAAAAGGACAGCACCACATTTTACAAAATAAAGGCCAGTAATACTGTCTATGAATGATGTGACAAGGTTTAATACGTTGTTTGAAATTTTAGAAATGAGCAAATATAGAGTTGTGAATATAATTATATTAGGAATGCTATGGACTGAATGTTTATGACTCCCCAAATTTCATATGTTGAAATCCTGAGTATTAGGAAATGGGCCTTTGGGGGGGTTCTTAGGTCATGAAGGTGGAGCTCATAAGAAAGAGACTCCCTAGACCTTCTTGGCCCCTTCCACCAAGTGGGGCACAAGAGGGTGTTTTTATGGTGTGTTTTTTTTCTATCCTGATAGTTTTTCACCTACCAGTATTTCACATGAGCTCATATTTCACATGAGCTTTTTGTAGGAAGCATGTAGTTGAGTCATATTTTTAATCCATTCTAAAGTCTGTCTTTTAATATTAGCAGTTGAACTATTTCATTTATTGATCATTTTCGGCATATTTAGATTTAGGTTCTACCATTATATTGTTTTGTTTTCCTCTCGGTTGTTGATTCTCTCTTGTCCTTTTCCTCCTTTCTTTTGCATTATTTGAATATTTTTAGTATTCTATTCCAATTGATTTTTAAATTACTCTTTGTATATTTTGTTTGCTTTTAGCAGTTGCTCTATGATTTACAATACATATTTAACTGCTTAATTAGAATGACTATTTTACCATTTGAAATGTAATGTAGATATCAGATCTCTTTACCCCTCTCCTTTATGCTTTAATGGCTTTATATATTACATCTGTGTTCATTAAGAATCCCTTCAGATGATCTTATAATTTTTGCTTTCAATTCTCAACAATATTTTAAAGAACTCGAGAAAAGATATATCTATTATGCTTCCTCAAATATTTATAATTCTTTTTGCTCTTCTTTCATTGCACCTATTCCACATTGCTCTCTGGTATTCCTTCCTGTTTGAGAACTTCCTTGGGCAATTCTTGTGACACAGATCTTCTGGATACAAATGTTCTTAGCTCTCCTTCACATGGGAATGTTATTTTACTTTCATTCATGAACTACATTTTTTTTCCTCAATATAGAATTCTAGATTAACAGTTCTTCACTTTCAGCATTTCAACATTTCTTACAAAAATGTTCATATACTTTTTTCTGACCTCCAAAATTTCTGATGAGAAATCTGCAATTATTTGAATCTCCTGTAAGAAAAATATTGTTTTTCTCTGGCTCTTTTAAGATATTTTGTTTGTTTGTTTGTTGTTAGTGTTTAACAGTTTGATTAGTGTTTCTTGGTCTAAATTTCCTTGACTTTATCCTGTTTTAGACTTACTGTGCTTCTTGAATCTTTAAGTTTCTCTCAGCATATTTGGGAAATTTTCAGCTAATATTTCTTCAAAGATTTTTTTGCTCTAGTAAATTATTTCTCCTCATTTTCTAGTATTCCCATAACATGAATATTAGATATGTTCTTATTGCCCTGAAGCTCTGTTTCCTGTTTCTTTTTTCCTTTTTGTCTTAGATTTCATAATTTCTACTTATTTATCCTCAAGTTCACTATTTCCTCTTTCATCTCCAATCAGCTCTTGAGCTCATATAATGAAGACTTTTATTTCCTTGTTTGTTTATTTGAAGAGTTTCTGTTTTGTTTGCTAATTTTATTTTTTTTTTTGCAGAGTTTGGGTTCTTAGAATTTTAATCCTAAAACTTCCATTTGGTAATTATTAATATCAATAGTACATGAACCGAGAACTTCCAGATGTTCAAACTGGATTTAGAACAGGCAGAGGAACCAGAGATCAAATTGCCAACATCCGTTAGATCATACAAAAAACAAGAGAGTTCCAGAAAAACATCTACTTCTACTTTATTGACTACACCAAAGCTTTTGATTGTGTTGATCACAACAAACTGTGGAAAATTCTTAAACAGATGGGAATACCAGAACACCTTACCTCCTTCTTGAGAAATCTGTATGCAGGTCAAGAAGCAACAGTTAGAACCAGACATGGAACAACAGATTGTTTCCAAATTGGGAAAGGAGTATGTCAAGGCTGTATATTGTAACCTTGCTTATTTAACTCATATGCAGAATATACCATGTGAAATACCAGGCTGGATGAAGCAGAAGCTGGAATCAAGATTGCCAAGAGAAACATCAGTAACCTCAGATATGCAGATGACACCACCCTAATGGCAGAAAGTGAAGAGGAATTAAAGAGCCTCTTGATGAAAGTCAAACAGGAGAGTGAAAAGTTGGTTTGAAGTTCAACATTCAAAAAAATGAAGATCATGGCATCCTATCTGATCACTTCATGGCAAATAGATGGAGAAACAATGGAAACAGTGAAAGGCTTTATTTTCTTGGGCTCCAAATTCACTGGAGACAGTGACTGCAGCCATGAAATTAAACACACTTTCTCCTTGGGAAAAAAGCTACAACAAACCTAGAGAGTGTATTAAAAGCAGAGACATTACTTTGCCAACAAAGGTTCATCTGGTCAAAGCTATGGTTTTTCCAGTAGTCACACATGGATGTGAGAAAGTGAAAGTGAAAGTCACTCAGTGATGTCCAGCTCTTTGCGACCCCATGGACTGTATAGTCCATGGAATTCTCCAGGCCAGAATACTGGAGTGGATCGTCTTTCCCTTCTGCAAGGTATCTTCCCAACCCAGGGATCAAATCCAGGTCTCTCACACTGCAGGTGGATTCTTTCCCAGCTGAGCCACAAGGGAAGCCCTGGATATGAGAGCTGGACCATAAAGAAAGCTGAGTGCCGAAGAATCGATGCTTTTGAACTATGGTGTTGGAGAAGACTTTTGAGAGTCCCTTGGACTGTGAGATCAAACCAGTCAATCCTAAAGGAAATCAGTCCTGAATATTAATTGGAAGGACTAATGCTGACGCTGAAGTTCCAATACTTTGGCCACCTAATGCAAATAAGGGACTCATTAGAAAAGACCCGGATGCTGGGAAAGATTGAAGGCAGGAGGAGAAGGGAATGACAGAGAATGAGATGGCTGGATGGTATCGCCAACTCAATGGACATGAGTTTGAGCAAGCTCCAGGAGTTGGTAATGGACAGGGAAGCCTGGCATGCTGCAGTCCATGGGGTCACAAAGAATTGGACACGACTGAGTGACTGAACTGAACTGAATATCTTTGGGGTTTTGCTTAGACTTTCTGTACATTTGCTTAAAGAGTGTTCATTCTTACTTCTTTGAGCACTTTTACAATAGCTGTTTTATTATCATTGTCATATAATTCCAATGGCTAATTATCTCAGCATTGTTTTCTGTTTGTTGTCTTTTCTCATGTGGAATGGGTTTTCCTGGATTTTTTTTTTTTTTTGCCAATTAATTATCCATTATTTTCTAGACACTTTAAACATTATCATATGAGATTCTAAGTCTTCTTTCAATCTCATGGAAAATGTTGATATTTTGCTTTAGCAAGCAGTCAACCCACTTGGGTTCAGGCCCGATGTTCTGACTAGCCATCTGTGGTTTGTGGTATCAAGACACATTTCAGTTTCCCATGCCTTTGAAGTGTTGTTTCCACCTGTCTTGAGTGTTTGCCATCCAGTGGCCAATCTAAGACATGGGCAATCGCCCACCAATTAGTTCCATTCTCAAAGAATACTGTAAATGAGATCCATGCACATGCAGCTCAAGTGAGTCCAGAAGTTCATAAATAATTTAATAGGATTTCTTTCTCTATCTTTATATATTTATGATCCCTCTTGATACTTTCTGATGCCCTGGGACACCCTTTCTAGTTCCACAGAAATCTGGGGCTTCAGGAACTACTCTAACACCAACTTCCTGTATTATTTCAGATGAAGCAATAGGAGGACAGAGAATGACACAGAAAACAAAGTATCAAATGTTCATATCCTTCAAGGTGTGAAGCACCTGCGGGCCCCTGCAGCCACCACTGTTGCTACCAAAATACCTCTTTTTCCTCTGGAAATCTGACCTGGAAGGCTTCATCCCACATTCTCTCTCTTAGTCTGATGCTTACTTCCACATCTTCAACTACTTGGATCCAGGCTAGGGTATACTAGAGGGGAAAAAATAATGGCAAACTCACTGATGGGTCATGGGTACTTTACATTATAGTGAGAGCCTCAACTAGCTGCTCTATATATTCTGTTCAGCTTTTACAGCTGTATTCATTGCAAGTGATAGGTTGAAGTATGTTTAGTCCATCTTATTCAGATCTGGAACCCATGAATAATTTTTCTTTTCTTTTTTTAAGTGAAGCTTTAAAAAATTACCTTTCTAGCTATTAGTTGAGTTTCCCAGGTGGCGCTAGTGATAAAGAACCCGCCTGCCAATGCAGGAGACATAAGAGACATGGATCCAGTCCCTTGGTTGGGAAGATCCCCTGGAGGAAGGCATCACCACCCACTCTAGTATTCTTGCTTGGAGAATGCCACGGACAGAGGAGCCAGGCAGGCTACCGTCCATAGGGTTACAAAGATTGCAACACGACTGAAGTGACTTAACCTGCGTGCCCAATTAGTTTAGATCAAAGGGCTACTAAAGAAAGAAAGCGATAGGAATTTAGGAATCCCCTGGCAGTCCAGGGGTTAAGACTGGCTCTTCTATTGCAGAGGGCCTAGGTGCTCAATCCTTGATCAGGGAACAAGATCCCAAAAGCCTTGCAATGCAGACAAAAAAAAAAAAAAGGAGAGACAGAAAGGCAGGAAAGAAAGAAAAGGAGGGATAGAGGGATGGAAGACCAAGAAGGATAGAAGAAGAGAGAGGGAGGGAAGAGAGATAGATATTAATCTCAGACGTCTGACTGGAGGGAAATGAAGTAAGAAATGATAAATTATTTTCTTAGCCTGAGAAAGAGACTATTGTGAGGAATTCAGATTCCCTAAATGTCTGTGTAGAAGTTATATTCTTCATTGAATTATTTGTGTCATCAAGTGGAATAGAAACACTACCTTGTGTTTTTTCTTGTTTTAAATTAAAAAGACAAAAATTTAATGCTTATACTGGAAACTTTAGGAATTAAGATAGGGAAAGACTTCTTTCAAAAGTTTTCAAGAAATGAATTCCCAGGTGTTATTAAAAAGAATGATGAAGCATAATATAACCTTAGGAGAGGGAATTGCATGTATAATTTTAAAATATATCCTTAGTATTTTTAGTAAACTGAAATACACTGAGAATAAAAGTATTAACATTAAGAAATATTTTAACTCAATTATGAAAAAAATATAAAATGTTTCTGTGTTTATACATTTACAGCTCAGGATATAATTTAAATATATATGTATATATAAAGATTAGAAATCTCTATTCATTATAAATTGTTTTGATCTTAAAAGCATATTTAAATTAAATGTAAACCTACCATAGCACTATTCATGTTGATGAGACTATTATGAATAAATGACTCAGCTTGTAAATTTAAAATGTATTATTTTTCTCTATACATTTTTCCTTTTTTTTTAATTTTATTTTTTTTAATTAATTTTTATTTTTTAGTTTGTTTTGCTTTACAATACTGTATTCGTTTTGTTACACATTGACATGAATTAGCCATGAGTGTACATGAACTCCCAATCCCGACCCCCACCTCCACCCTCCCGTCCCACACCCTCTCTCTGGATTATCCCCGTGCATCAGTCCCTAGCATCCTGCATCCTGTATCAAACCTGGACTGGCAATTCGTTTCGCTTATGATATCACACATGTTACATTGCCACTCTGCCAACCCATCCCACCCTCTCCCTCTCCCACAGAGTCCAAAAGTTCTGTTATGTTCTTCTTAAAATGGGCAAACCAGAATAAAATCTACAGTACTCTGGAACAAAACACTGAACAAGGATGAAGTAAAATTTTCATATTGTACATCACTTTAGATGTTATGGAGAGAGGGGCTTTTAAGGGATACTGTTAATATAGAAGCCAAGAAATATGTAAATCTTGTCTTGACCCAGCCACCTCTCATTCCCACAGTGTCCCTATGGAAATATATGTATAAATAAAAATGGCAGAACAAGGCAAGTTAACCTTCATTATTCACTTGGACTTTGGTCCCAGTGACTAAGCAGATTCAGAACTCTAGTTGGCTGAGTGGGACAAATGTGAAGCTTCTTTCTCAGAAGCTAAACAGAGGAATAAACTAAAGCACACTGAGTGACCTACTATGTCTTCTAAGCTCACATTAAAATCTTGGATTTTACCACAGATTGCAATATGCACTGGTTTTGAGACCATCTTTTCTGAAAGGAAAGGTGAGAGTATTTGTCCCTAAACTTAAGACATCTGCCCCAGTATGCCTAGGCCAGGACAAAAGCCTGAGGGCTATCTGCCCGTCAGGAAGAAGAAAGTTTCCAAAGAAAGAAAGTAAAAGTAACTGTGAATGTGGAGTGAGAAGTAAAATGAGAGAGATATGACCAGGGACAGTCTTAGGTCTGATTCTCCAGTTCCCTTCTTAGAATCAGTTTGGGATTATTGAACTCAACTAACCCTTTGGGCAGATAAGGTGATGGCAACCCACTCCAGTACTCTTGCCTGGAAAATCCCATGGACAGAGGAGCCTGGTAGGCTGCAATCCATGGGGTCGCGAAGAGTCGGATACGACTGAGCAACTTTACTTTCAGTTTTCACTTCCATGCATTGGAGAAGGAAATGGAAACCCACTCCAGTGTTCTTGCCTGGAGTATCCCAGGGACAGAGGAGCCTGGTGGGCTGCCGTCTATGGGGTTGCACAGAGTCGGACACGACTGAAGTGACTTAGCAGCAGCAGCAGCAGCAGATGAATGTGGAGTGAGAAGTAAAATGAGAGAGATATGACCAGGGACAGTCTTAGGTCTGATTCTCCAGTTCCCTTCTTAGAATCAGTTTGGGATTATTGAACTCAACTAACCCTTTGGGCAGATAAGGTGATGGCAACCCACTCCAGTACTCTTGCCTGGAAAATCCCATGGACAGAGGAGCCTGGTAGGCTGCAATCCATGGGGTCGCGAAGAGTCGGATACGACTGAGCAACTTTACTTTCAGTTTTCACTTCCATGCATTGGAGAAGGAAATGGAAACCCACTCCAGTGTTCTTGCCTGGAGTATCCCAGGGACAGAGGAGCCTGGTGGGCTGCCGTCTATGGGGTTGCACAGAGTCGGACACGACTGAAGTGACTAGCAGCAGCAGCAGCAGCAGCAATCCTTTGGGAAGACATAAGAACGAAAATAAAAGCAATGAAAAGAGTTTCTTCTGGAGGGACACACTACTTTCCAGTTATTGGCCCAGCGTTTCCTCAAATTTTTCTTTCTTTCTTTTTTTTTTTTTCATCTTTGAGAGTTGTGTCCATACAGCAGCTCTCAAATCCCTATCCTTCATTATAATCAAATACTCAAGCTTTCCCTGGTGACTCAGTGGTAAAGAATCCTCCTGACAATGCAAGAGACACAGGTTCAATTCCTTGGTCAGGTAGATCCCCTGGAGAAAGAAATGACAACCCACTCCAGTATTCTTGTCTGGGAAATCCCATGGGCAGAGGAGCCTGGCAGGCTGCAGTTCATAGGATTGCAAAAGAGTTGGACATGACTTAGCGACTAAACAACAACCCAAGCTTCATCTTTAAAAATAGAGATTTGGTTGTTTTAAATTATATTCATGTCTTTGTACTGACTAACAGAGAAATTAATTGGTGGTTCACTTCTCTGTCAACTTTCACAGCAGATCTTTCACCTCTTTTTCTCTGTAACTTTGCATTTTGCCATGTGTAAGTTTCCTTAGTGCTGCTATTGCAAATTACTACAAACTTGGTGGTTCTAAATCTGCAAGCTTTATTAGGTCTAAGAATTAGATATGAGGACTTGCATGCTCACCTTGGTGACCTGAGTCAAATTTCTGCCCACTAGAATTTTTGCACATAAGAGAAGCAACACATATCCAGTAAACGGTATATCCATTTCATTTCTAGGCATTCCATGATAGACGAATCATTACCACAAGTCCCTGTGGGTCAAATACTCTGCCACTTTCTCTTTGCAGCTTATCACGATGCAGCCCTCATCTTGTCTCTGCTAGTTCAGCACTGACACGCAGCCTCCACTACCCTGTGGTCTCATTATTGCATTGAAAAATGGAAGTCTAGTACCAATAAGGCCTCTCCTACTACGACTACCAGCCTGCAGAGGACAGCCACTGCAGAGGCTGAGTTTTCCTTGTCAATGCATTGCTGAATGTTCAGCTGAAGGGGGCTTTTTCTAGACAGCATGATGAGTGGGTAGATAAGCAGATTCTGTATAATGTACTCATTCTAACATTCACACTTCTCTAAGCCTTTGGACTCTTTTTCACCACATTTCAGGGAAACTCCAACATTTCTTCCTCACTGACACTAGGCCATCTTTGAGTCTAATCTTCAGTCCCCCATATTTATATTATTCTCAGATGGCTGAGCCGACATAAAGAATCTCCAAACATAGGTAAAGGCAACTATGTAAATAAAGGTGACTCAATCTAATCATCTATTTTTCTTCCTTGAGTTAACACCCTTAGAAGCTGCTTTTACATATGCCACACAGACTTGTACTGATACAACTTGACAAGGTCATAAAACAATTTCCTCCCCAGCCATTGTAGCTCTTTTTTCAGGCTCTCCTGTGTACTCTTATTCTATTATTAAACGATTGTGTGGTCTTAGACAAGTCACTCCATGTATATAAGACTCATCTTTAAATGAAGTTAACAATACCTATTTCATAGGGTTAATGAATGGAATAAATAGAGCTACTGGCACAGACCCTAAGACATAAGAAGTACACAGAGCATTGGAGTTTCTTCCCTCCTCTAAGGATCAATCCTGAACCAAATCCCCAAATATAAGCAAAAAGAATCAACAGAGAATTCAATCAATTTAAGTTACCAAGATTTCTTCTAACTTAGGGCTAAGGAAATCTTAAATATGAGTTAAAAAAACAAAAACTATTTCAGTTTATGTTAGCCTATCTTACACATAGCAAACACTTCAAAATATAATTTGTAGAATTAAATACTTATTCAAAATTTGCATCTGTGCAACTGTCCTTAGAGTTTATTCTCCTTCAAACATTTATGTCCAAAGAAAAAAAATCTACAGGTTTTCCAGATTTACTAGTAAAAGACAAACGCATCATAAATTGCTATTTTAATTACTCATGAGTGGGATTGAGGCTGAGCCTTGAGTATACTTAACAGTTTTGTTTTTTCATGAAAGCCTTCATTTCCATTGACATTGGCAATCAGATTATGAATCTTAGCCCCAGTGCAGTAATTATGTCAAACTCAGCTTGGGAGGGTAAAAGTGTTCAGTGGAGAGCAGCTGCCCTTGTTCAGAAAGAACAAGCACAAAAAGGATAAATGGTTACTTATCACATTCATCCTACTTGGGGAATGACAAAGTTTTTGTAGAGTCATAGGAATAAAACTGCTATTAGAAAGCTAATTTCCATCTTGTACAGGAGAAGTAAATAGAAGGACAGTAAGAATGGACAATAGAAAATTCGTTTCTTCACTAAAATTTTATTCTCTTGTTGCCTAGGAGGAAAGTGTAAACATACTGTCTCCCCACATGTTTTAATTTATACTAATATTTTCACCAATTAAATTGTTGGGGGAACGCCCTTTTAAAAACTGATGCACTTAGGACTAGCTTGCCATCAACTTGTGATGTCAATGCTATTTGTTTTAAGAATCTACAGCTTGGAGAAAGAGCCACATGCAAGTATTGCCCCAGCTACAACCACTCTTTTGGAAAGAAACCTTAATCGCAAAAAGGTGCTATGTGTAAACACAGAGTTGAGAGTCATCTATTAGAAATGCATTCATTCCAAATACTTCCCCATTGTGTAAAACTGATATACAAAATAACCATTCCATGATGTGCTTCAAAAACCTACCAGATGTATTTCTCCATTCTTGCTGGAACCTGTGGATTAGCCTTCCCACATGAGCTATCCCCATGCAGGAAGATCATTTCCCTCCTACTTTTCCCACGAACTGTGTTGCAATTTGCAGGACATTACGGGAAATTTGCCACAATATGTGGGACACTTCCATCTCTCACTGGAATTTTGCAGGCATGAGCTGCCCTAGTTTGAAGCGGGGATCAAGATATTTGTTTCATATGATGAGCTCTAACATAATGCTTCATGAGGGGACCAGTAGGCTGCCTCTCTTTTCCAAAGTCATTAGAACTGACAGTACAGCCCATTCATTTGTCAAACTGCAGAATAGAAGGCATAACCATTAGCTGCAGATATCCCTGCTGATTTAACAGTGCTAGAAATTGCAGCATCACATCTCTGTGCTGCCAAAGAGGGAAGGAGCTGGAGAACAAATCCAAAAATGGGTTCTCCTCTTAAGAGAAGCTTACACACGGCCATTCTGTTTGCACTGGACACCGCAGAAATTTTGAACTGCTACAAATCCTTGTTGCGGCTGCATTTTATTCCCCTGATAGCCTTGATAGCCCCAGAAGTAGGGAATTACTTTTAAACATGAAACTTGAATTATCTAACCTGGGCTTTCATTTAGTCAAGGAAGAGATATATTTTTAAGTACATTTTCTCTTGAAAAGTAATGATTCTATATAAGGAGGAATATGCTTTATGAACCTCAAAATATGAAGCTCTCAACTTTATAGAACCCAAAATATTAAAAATTACAGAATTTTAAGAAGCATTCTTAGTTCATTTCAGGTGTTTCTACACTTATTTTCCCCTTTCCTTTTTTTCTCAAAATATACTATAAAAATTACACCAAAGTGTAAGAAAAACCCACTGGGTGAGTCTAAAAGTAAGTGCCCAATAATAATAATTGATTTGACCAGTTCCAAGTGATCAGCTTGGGCTTAGTCTGTGACTTCCATGCTAGTACTATGAGTCACCAGGACATAAAGTTTATGTCTCTATTTAAAAACTGACTAAATGGATTCATTAAAGGAATAGTTAATTATACTAAAATATAGTTGATCTAATCATGAATTGAGATTGGTTATTAACACAAAAAAATTAAAATTTCAGTCTGTATATGATTAGTTCAGTGGCAATCCTAGAGCCATATGTATTGTCAGAGATGATTTTTTTTAAATAAAGCTCTGACAAATTATCACAGTGGTCTTCATATTGGAAATTTTTGAAAGAGAGCAAAAGCTAATCAAATTTCATTTTTGAGATTTTTTTAAAATGTCTAGAATAAAGAAAAAAAACCATAAAACCTTGAAAACAGCCCCAAATTTCTTGAACAGTTGTATAAAATAGTTATTTCTCTTTCCTTATCTCCTCATTGCTATCAGCCCAGCCTACTCTATTTGCAGCTCCTTTTCTGCAACATACACACACAGACACACACAGTAGTTGGAAATACCTTCCACTGAAGTTACCAACGACAAAGATCTAATTAACACTAATAAAACTGATCAATTTAATTGACATTCTTTTTATCCTCATCTTCTTCAACCTCTAAAAAATAAACATGGGCCACTTTTTCTGAATCTCTTATTGGAACACTTACTTCCCTTGGCTTCCATAACATGTCAAGAAGGTTTCCCTTCTACTCTGACCATTGCTTTTTTTCTAAGTGGAAAACTGGATGGAGTTTCCTCTAAAAAACTAAAAATGGAACTCCCATATGACCCAGCAATCCCACCACTGGGCACATACCCAGAGAAAATCATAATTCAAAAACATTCATGCACCCCAATGTCCATAGCAGCACTATTTATAGTAACCAGGACATGGAAACAACCTAAATGTCCATCAGTGAAAAAATGGATAAAGAAAAGTGGTACATCTACACAATGGAATATTATTCAGCCATCAAAAGGAGCAAAATCGTGTCTTTGTAGAGACATGGATGAACCTAGAAAGTGTCATAAAGAGTGAAGCAGGTTAGAAAGAGAAAAATGAATATCATATATTAATGCATATTTGTGGAATCTAGAAAAATGATATATAGCTGATCCTATTTGCAAAGAAGAAATAGAGACATAGATAAAGAGAACAAATGTATGGATATCAAGGGGGAAGGGAGGGTGGGAAGAACTGGGAGACTGAGATTGAGATAGACACTATTGACACTATGTATAAAATAGATAATTAATGAGAACATACTATATAGCACAAGAAATATATGCACTGTGTTGAACAGAATGGGAAGGAAGTCCAAAAGGGAGGAGATATATGTATATGTATGGCTGATCCCTTTGTGGTACAATAGAAACTAAAACAACATTGTAAAGCAACTATACTCCAATAAAAATTATTTTTAAAAAATACTCATCCTTCCTATCTGCTGACCCATTCTCTTCTCCCTCTCTTATCATTACCACACAATATCTTTGATACTCAAATAATTTTTATGTAGATAAATCAGAAACTTAACTCTTCAAACTAGACCTCCCATTCCAGATAACCAACTGCCTTGTCATGCTCACTCAGGTCTCTTACAGAATCACATACTTAAGTTGTTCAGAACTGATCTCATCAGAATAGTTGTCTATTCTATTAATAAATCTGGGTTTCTCCCAATGTTTCTTAATGTCACCAACAGTGATCCAGTTACGCAAGTTAAAAACCTGGTAGCCATTTTTAACAGCTCTCTTCACCAGTGCTTCCCTGTATCACCAATCCATCAGAAATATCAATAAAATTTCCTTCTAATTTTCTACAGAAGTCATCTATTTCTGTTCATTTTTGGTGCCACTATCTTTAATTCAAGCTACCATTGTCCGTCTAGTCAAGGCTATGGTTTTTCCAGTGGTCATGTATGGATGTGAGAGTTGGACTGTGAAGAAAGCTGAGCACCGAAGAATTGATGCTTTTGAACCGTGGTGTTGGAGAAGACTCTTGAGAGTCCCTTGGACTACAAGGAGATCCAACCAGTCCATGCTAAAGGAGATCAGTCCTGGGTGTTCTTTGGAAGGACTGATGCTAAAGCTGAAGCTCCAGTACTTTGGCCAACTCATGTGAAGAGTTGACTCATTGGAAAAGACTCTGATGCTGGGAAAGATTGAGGGCAGGAGGAGAAGGGGACGACAGAGGATAAGATGGCTGGATGGCATCATCAACTCGATGGACGTGAGTCTGAGTGAACTCCAGGAGTTGGTGATGGACAGGAAGGCCTGGCGTGCTATGATTCATGGGGTCGCAAAGAGTCAGACACGACTGAGCAACTGAACTGAACTGAATAAATGTTTTCATATTTGTTATTCCAAACTAAATTTTAAACTTGTAACTGAAAAACATACTGTGATAACGTGGAATGTACCAAAAAAATTAAAAAAAATAACAACAAATAATTATTCCTTTCTTATATACTCACCTTCATAGACCTCTTATCACTTTCCACGTTATAACAACCATACAGTGAAGCTGACTGAAAGTGAAGTGTTAGTTGCTCAGTTGTGTCTGACTCTTGGCAACCCCAAAGACTATACATGATCCTACCAGGCTCCTCTGTCCATGGAATTCTCCAGGCAAGAATACTAGGGTGGATAGCCAATCTCTTCTCCAGAGGATCTTCCCAACTCAGGGATCAAACCCAGGTCTCCTGCATTTCAAGCAGATTCTTTACTGTCTGAGCCACCAGGGATAAACTGAAGCCATGACTTTTCAATATAAAATCAATCCCAATGGTTTCTAAACTAAGTGTTAGAAAAGAATTCTCCAATGTGGACCAAGAGTCTATGATAATATTGAATAATTTTTCTCAGATAAGTACATCATGCCCCTATCTGCTCAGCATTTGGTGTATATAAATTATCTTTTTTGATCCTTCTATCATCTAATTTTTTAGAATATGTAATTTATGATATAAACTATTTGGATAAACCTGTGAAAATGACAGCTGATCCTGTTTTAAGAAACGTGTCACTCTGTCTCACAAGAAGTCATGCAATACTGAGACCTAATGATGGTTTTACAACTGTTTTCCAGCATATTTTTACATTGCATGCATTTTCACTTCCAGCCATGAACCCAGTACTTAACAAGATAGAAAATTAATAATTCAGCTGAGCATGTTTAACCAGGTAATACAATCACATGGTAACTCCAAACAACTGAGCTTTATTTCATTTTCTCAATAGAGATTATAAGTCATCTGATACTATGACCAATGCCATTGAGACTGTAGTGCACCAAAAATCACAATACATATACACCTAAAAAGTGCTTTTCTTCTGTGTTTGCACTAAACAGGGGAGAAAGGAGCTTGGGGAGGGAGACGCCAAGCTGACACTCCATCCATAACTTGTCCCATTGTCTCTCGTTATGATAGCACATATGGCTCATACCATACTGATCTAGATCCCTCCAACACATAGAAATAAGCAGAAAAAGTGAGGAATTAAGTGTTAGCCTTCACTTTGAGTTTCCTAGCTTTGGAGATTTTTCTCTACAAGTTTTATTTAAAAGTTGTTAATTTCCTTTTATAACAGATATTTTTTAATGGAAGAAATACAAGGAGATGGCATGATAGACTTAACTGTTCTAAAGATGTTGCATATATGTGGACTTTTTGAAATGCAGATTATGCAAATACTCGTCAAGTACTCAAAACACTACTGATTATTATCGATCCAACTCACTGCACTTATTTTATTTGGGGTTATTAGAATCTGCCTTTAAAGAACAACCTGAATATTTTAAATAATATCATTTACCTAGTAGATTATAATGATTCCACCAAAGTTGTTATAGCTTGTATATTTAGAATAAATCTTGAAAATCTGAGGTACAACAAAAATCCTTATGCAGAGTTCTTCCTCAGAGGAGATAGAATTCAAACTGCAATTTTAAAATCATATATCCCTTTTCTAACTCACCATCACATTTGGCATAAATAAACATTCTCTAATTTTCCATAATATCAGGTCAGTATGCAGCTCTTTCATCCATCGCAAAATAGTTTGAGACTCTTTTCTTCCCTGGAAAGTTTTAAATAGCAAGTTCCCCTACAGAACCCTAACTAGCTGTGAGTTGCCTTCCGGATAGTTCAGAGCTTAAATAATAAGGTTTTGTTTACCAAGTTTCACAGGTTCCACAACTTTGAAATGCAAAAATCCCTAGAGGCATAATTTCAAGCCCTTAATTATATTAACACGATGTAAAAATAAAAATGAATTTTCAGTCATTTATTTAGAAGAGGAAAGAGATCAGATTATTTTATTCACCTAGAATAATTTAGGGCTTCCCTGGTGGCTCAGAGGTTAAAGCGTCTGCCTGGAATGCAGGAGACCCGGGTTCAATCCCTGGGACGGGAAGATCCCCTGGAGAAGGAAATGGCAACCCACTCCAGTATTCTTGCCTGGAGAATCCCATGGAGGGGGAGCCTGGTGGGCTACAGTCCATGGGGTCGCAAAGAGTCGGACACGACTGAGCGAATTCACTTCAGAATAATTTAAGTGGATATCTAAACCTTATCTAGAAGGTACATGAACCATTTAAATTTTTTTCTCCTTTAATATATTAAAATGATATAAATTTAAAATTTTAAAACAAATGTATTCATAATAAAAACCTTTCTTTTCGTATTTCACACAATAACTGTGTAACAGATATGATATAACAGTTTAAATATAAAAACATTTTCAAGTTCTAAGACTAGAATGATAATTTATTATTCATCCATTTGTTTCTGGGGTATTGTATATAATATATTGGCCTAACTGGGCATAGGGTTCCAAAAAATTAATGTAGGGAAAAAGTACTGAACAGTAAGGAGTATGTAAGCAGCAGTGTTTACTCCAGTTACAAATGACCTTGTAAATTTTGCATGGAAGAGTAAAGTTGGAGTGGGTTACTTAAGGCTTTTCCTAACCTGAAAATATTTCCAATTGTATCCTACATGCATTTTCACAATGAAATAATATAGAGGATGAAGGAGAAATTCAAAATGCTAGTTTTGACTATAACCTAAACCTTCGGTTACAAGCAAGAATGAACAAAAATTAAGCTCTTAAATAACAGGAAAAAAACATTTTGAAATCATATCTGGGGCCCTGCTTTTGAAAGGGGCAATATTATATCAATTTTTACAAATAATAGTTGACTCAATAAGTATACTGAAAGCAAGTACATACGGATGAAATTTCCTTGATTTCTTTTTAAAATAATTACAGGAGGGAAATACTTGGGATAGAAAGCATTTGGAGTTTTATTGAAAACAAGTCCTTTTGTAAAATAACTGGAGATGTTTAATGAGCTTAAAATGTGGTTGCAGTGGCACACCTTCCATTTGGATTGGTAAACATTTTATTACTAGAGTCTGGTGGGTATTCATTAGTGTCAGAACTATCCTCTATCAAGAAGGAACCTCAGTGCGAGCCATGGACCACATCCATAGTTTCTTAAGTGTAGGAAATCCAGGGAACAGACAGGTGGCAGGAGAAAGATACAGCAAGAACAGTGTAATATAATGATAGGATTTTTCTCAAGAGTTGGCTTGGTCTTAGAAACATAAGTGTGAGAGAAATGACTTGAACTTTGAATTGATAATCAAAAATTTATTTCCTTAGAGGTCCATATGATTGTAATGCACCTGTCCTGGTAGAATAAGCTTACAGTTCAGGTCAGTCGCTCACTTGTGTATGACTCTTTGTGAACCCATGAACTGCAGCACACCAGGCCTCCCTGTCCATCACTAACTCCCAGAGCTTACTCAAACTCAAGTCTGTAGAGTTCAGTGATGCCATCCAACCAGTTCATCCTTTGTCACTCTCTTCTCTTCCCACCTTCAATCTTTCCCAGCATCAGGGTTTTTTCTAATGAGTCAGTCTTCACATCAGGTGGCCAAAGTATTGGAGTTTCAGCTTCAACATGAGTCCTTCCAATGAATATTCAGGACTGATTTCATTTAGGATGGACTGGTTGGATCTCCATGCTGTCCAAGGGACTCTCAAGAGTCTTTTCCAACACCACAGTTCAAAAGCATCAATTCTTCGGCGCTCAGCTTTCTTTATAGTCCAACTCTCACATCCATATATGACTACTGGAAAAACGATAGCCTTGACTAGACGGACCTTAATTGGCAAAGTAATGTCTCTGCTTTTGAATATGCTATCTATCTAGGTTGGTCATAACTTTTCTTCCAAGGAGTTAGTGTCTTTTAATTTCATGGCTGTAGTCACCATCTGCAGTGATTTTGGAGCCCAAAAAAATAAAGTCTGACACTGTTTCCACTGTTTTCCCATCTATTTCCCATGAAGTGATGGGACCAGATGCCATGATCTTAGTTTTCTGAGTGTTGAGCTTTAAGCCAACTTTTTCACTCTCCTCTTTCACTTTCAACAAGAGGCTTTTTAGATCCTCTTCACTTTCTGCCATAAGGGTGGTATCATCTGCATATCTGAGGTTATTGATATTTCTCTTGGCAATCTTGATTCCAGCTTGTGTTTCTTCCAGTCCAGCATTTCTCATGATGTACTCTGCATATAAGTTAAATAAGCAGGGTGACAATATACAGCCTTGACGTACTCCTTTTCCTATTTGGAACCAGTCTGTTGTTCCATGTCCAGTTCTAACTGTTGCTTCCTGACCTGCATACAGATTTCTCAAGAGGCAGGTCAGGTGGTCTGGTATTCCCATCTCTTTCAGAATTTTCCACAAGTTTCTCATGATGTACTCTGCATATAAGTTAAATAAGCAGGGTGACAATATACAGCCTTGACATACTCCTTTTCCTATTTGGAACCAGTCTGTTGTTCCATGTCCAGTTCTAACTGTTGCTTCCTGACCTGCATACAGATTTCTCAAGAGGCAGGTCAGGTGGTCTGGTATTCCCATCTCTCTCAGAATTTTCCACAGTTTATTGTGATCCACACAGTCAAAGACTTTGGCACAGTCAATAAAGAAGAAATAGATGTTTTTCTGGAAGTCTCTTGCTTTTTCCATGATCCAGCGGATGTTGGCAATTTGATCTCTGGTTCCTCTGCCTTTTCTAAAACCAGCTTGAGCATCAGGAGTTTGCGGTTCACGTATTGCTGAAGCCTGGCTTGGAGAATTTTGAGCATTACTTTCCTAGCATGTGAGATGAGTGCAATTGTGCAGTAGTTTGAGCATTCTTTGGCATTGCCTTTCTTTGGGATTGGAATGAAAACTGACCTTTTCCAGTCGTGTGGCCACTGCTGAGTTTTCCAGATTTGCTGGCATATTGAGTGCAGTACTTTCACAGCATCATCTTTCAGGATTTGAAAGAGCTCCACTGGAATTCCATCACCTCCACTAGCTTTGTTTGTAGTGATGCTTTCTAAGGCGCACTTGACTTCACATTCCAAGATGTCTGGCTCTAGATGAATGATCACATCATGATGATTATCTGGGTCGTGAAGATCTTTTTTTGTAGCATATGCAAAAATAATAACATAAGCTGGGAGAATGGTAAAGATTTCTAAGGCCCTAGAATTAATTGATCTAAAAGAGAATATTAAGTTCTAAGTTTGATATGATTAATGGTCGATATTATAGTTCATATAACTTCTGTGTCCCATATGGTAGCCAAATATGGCTAGTTAAATTTAATTAAATATTTACTTCCTTTGTTTCTCTAGGCGCACTTTAAATTGCTCAGTAGCTACCTGTGACTAGTGGATATCTTACTGGGCAACAAAGATTTAGAATACTTCCGTTATTATACCATGTGCTGATGGATTATGCTCCTTTAGAGTAACCATGAAAAGAATAGAAAACATAGTAGATAACTTCTGGATTAGTAAAAGGGGGAAGTTTAATCTAAAAAGAAGAAAAGAGAGGTAAAGAAATGTAGAGCTGATGGGAAAGAGAGAATGGTAGATTTAATATATTCAAATATATCAATAATTGTCATAATATCAATAGGACTAAATGCTCTAGTTAAAAGTCAATGATTCTGACTTCAGATTAAAATATATATGTTTGCTGTTACAAGAGACATATATAAAATAGTCTGAAGTTAAACAGAATGATTGCAAATAAAAAAGAGATAAAAGAGATGCCATACATTGCTAATCAAAAGAAATTGATGTACCAATAGTAATATCAGAAAGAATAGACTTTTGAGTCAAAAAGCATTACTAATGACAGAATGTTTAATTTTCTAAGAAGATATAATCATTTCAAATGTGTATGTGTCTGGAGACACCTGGAAAATAAATACTCTGATTGACTGTTTATTCCTTGACCTCACGGGAATCGCCACAGAGAGTAAAGGTCAGTTTTTAACAATGGAAAATAGAATTGGTATGCAATAATAACATAAGCTCCAAGTACATAAAGCAGAATTTAATAACGAAATAAATTTGTCATACTGGAAGCTTTTACAGTACTTTTCACTGTAATTGATACAAGCAGAAAAGATAACCTAATAAACATATACTCTTTTCAAAAAATTAATGAACTTTTTATTTTTGACTAATGCTAGATTTACAGGAAATTTGCAAAGATAGTATTCAGAACTCCCATAAATTCTTCACCCAATTTCTCCTACTCTTATATGACCATAATACATGTGTCAAAAGTTAAAGATTTAATGTTGGTACATTACTATTAACTATATTACAGTTCTCACATTTCACTAATTTTTTTTATGTTCCAGAATCCAATCCAGGGTATTATATTGCATTTTAATCATTGTATCTTCATAGTCTCTCCTGCTTTCTCAGCCTTTCCTTGTTTTCTATGAACCTGACTATCCATTCTTTTTATATACTAATGAAATTTATAAAACTTGACCTCAGTTCAGTTCAATTCAGTTCAGTCGCTCAGTCGTGTCCGACTCTGCAACCCCATGAATCACAGTACGCCAGGCCTCCCTGTCCATCACCAACTCCTGGAGTTCACTCAAACTCACGTCCATCGAGTCAGTGATGCCATCCAGCCATCTCATCCTCTGTCGTCCCCTTCTCCTCCTGCCCCTAATCCCTCCCAGCATCAGGCTCTTTTCCAGTGAGTCAACTCTTCGCATGAGGTGGCCAAAGTACTGGAGTTTAAGCTTTAGCATCATTCCTTCCAAAGAACACTCAGGGCTGATCTCCTTCAGGATGGACTGGTTGGATCTCCTTGCAGTCCAAGGGACTCTCAAGAGTCTTCTCCAACACCACAGTTCAAAAGCATCAATTCTTCGGCACTCAGCCTTCTTCACAGTCCAGCTCTCATCCATACGTGACTACTGGAAAAACCATAGCCTTGACTAGATGGACCTTAGTCGGCAAAGTAATGTCTCTGCTTTTGAATATGCTGTCTAGGTTGATCATAACTTTTCTTCCAAAGATAAGCGTCTTTTAATTCCATGACTGCAGTCACCATCTGCAGTGATTTTGGAGCCCCCCAAAATAAAGTCTGACACTGTTTCCTCTGTTTCCCCATCTATTTCCCATGAAGTCATGGGACCAGATGCCATGATCTTTGTTTTCTGAATGTTGAGCTTTAAGCCAACTTTTTCACTCTCCTCTTTCACTTTCATCAAACTTGACCTAATGTTGTTATAAAGTCAAGTTTCAACAAATTTATAAAGATTTAAAATAAACGAAGTGTAAAATAGTCTCTGACCACAATGTAATTAATCTAGAAATCAGTAGAGAAAATCAGTAGAGACTTGTTGGAGTCAAAAACTCATAATGAAACAAAGTGTGTTTTAAACTACACAGCAGCTAAATCTTTATCAAAATTCGTGAGATTTAGCTAAAACAGTTTTTAAAGCCCTAAAAGTCATATATTAAGGAATAGTAAAAGACTGAAAATTAATGAGCTATATATCTATCTTAAGAGCAAAAGTATTAAAATAGAAAATAAATATATAATAAGCCTAGCAAAGCTAAAATTCTTCAAAACAGGCTTGAAGAAAGACTTCAAAAAATGGATACCCAAATGACCCAAATGAACATATGAACTAGTCATCAGAAAAATGCAAATTAAAATCAAAATATACAATCAGAATGGCTAACATTTAGAAGTCTGAGAATACTAATGTTGGAGAAGATGTGCAATATAGACAATTTTCATACCATGCTAATGATAACATAAACTGACTACCTCCTTTGGAAAGCATTTGAGAATTATCTAGTAAAGTTGAGGATAAGAATCAGGAATTTGACAAGGCAAATTTGCTAGAGAACATCTAGATTTGTGAAACAGGATAAATGTACAAATAATGTTCATAGCAGTGTTATTTGTCATCACCCCAAACTGAAAGCAACTTGAATATTTATCAAAAGATGAATGAATAACTGTCATATTCATACTATGGAATGCTATAGTACAATGATAACAAAGAATAGCTTATCACTACATACATTACTTAGTATATTATATATTTGCTAAACCATCTATTTTATTCACTGCTTAGTCTTCAGTTTCTCTAATAGCACCTGGTACATAGTAGTACATAAAAGACATCCAAATGAGTTAATTGATAAAATGCTAATTAATGTAGTGATTCTGCCTATGAAAAGTTGAAATCTTTGTATTGTCCATCACTAGTCTGTAGAAGTACAACTCATTTTTATATATTGATCATGTATTATTCTAGGTGTGTTTTTGTGGATTTCATAGGATTAAAAATTCAGTACTTTGGAAAGACTTAATGAAGTTGAATACTAAAGATAGTTGCTATAATCAGTAAAGATGTTCCAAAAAATAATGAAAATCTAAAGAGATTATACTGTCAAACTGCTTCTTAAGAGTCTAAGTTTTCATTTTAAACAAATTAAAACTGGAAGGCATATTCTTGTGTGTTTATATAAAATCATAGCCAAAAGATCCACTTTCAAAGAAACAGCCTTATTTTGGCTCTGTGTCAGAAGGTTGACAAGTGAATACAGTTGCGTTTTAAGTTAACATGAAATGTTTAAGATATGTATATAACATTTTCCACAGTTCTCTGCTTTAACTTATTCAATTAACTTATCTTCAGCCAACCATTACTACACTTGTATGATTAACAGGCTTTTACCACCCTTAAATTTTGCAGAAATAGAGGAAATAAATGATAACCTAAAGAAGTTGTTCTCAAACTTTGCTATACAGCAGTGGAATGAAAACTTAGATACTTGATAAACAACTTGAGTTTTGAAATCTTTTAACTTTTTAAAACACTCTGTGTTTAAAAACCACTGTTCTTACTGTTACTTGTGCAAATCTGTCGGTTCTTGTGGTATTCAAGAAGATCATTTGGATATGGAAAGAAAATATTGCTCCTCTTATTTTTTATTTCATTATATAAATTTATGTTGATATATTAATTAAGTACATGTAAATAACTTACAAATATATTTTAGGAATGGGAGTGAAATCAAAGTAAGTTGTTTAGATAGCAGAATCTGTTTTTCTTCAATAGTCAAAGCAAAGTATAATGAAGGAGAGTAGAGATGCCCAATTTTATTGTCCTATACTTTAAAACTTTGAATTTATTTTTCTGCCATACCTCCACAGACAAAATAAGAATCATGAGGCAAATATTTTCCCTTAAGAATATATATTAATTCTCCTTTAAGGAAGTAACATTAGTTATGTTTACTTGTATCTCCAGTATACTTTGCTAGGAACTAAGTAATAAAATGGGAAAACCTTATTAACCCATAAATTACCATCTTTTAGATTTGCCTTGCTTTAAATACAAAACATTTGTTTTTTCAATTAAAGAAAATGGAATTTTCTTAATTTTCTTCCTGAAATAGATTACTTTTTAAATTTTAATCACTTAAATACATCTTTACAATCTTTAGAAATAAAGTTGTATATAAAATTCAATTTTATAATTTTTTGCATAATTGAAATTTAGCTAAGCAGTATTTTTCATACTATGCATAGTGAGCTATAAACAAATTTGAAAACTGTTGGGTGTTGATTTAGTGATGATTTTTTTTCATCAGTAATAGTTTTAAATTTAGTATTGTATTAGAATAAAACCCACAAGAGTGATGTAAGTTTTTTTGTAACTGTTTTTATAATAACTTTATCATGATTAGTGAGACAGTCATTTGTTTTCTAGATTGATGACATTGTAAAAGCTGTTGGTAACTGCAGCTACAACCAGCTAGTGGAGAAGATCATCTCTTGTAAGCAGTCAGAAAATAGTGAGCTGGTTAGTGAAGGTGGGTGAGTGCTGCTAATACCTGACTTATTCTTGCAGACTGACTTGTCTTATAATTTAATATCTTTTAAATGTCTTAAATACAACTTCTAAAAATAAAAGTGATGCTACCTGTGGGAATTAAAAGAAGTAATTATTTTAAAAAAGAAGCAATTATTCATAAAGGTGCCAGTGAAAGCTTTTTCCTAGAATGCTTTTTACTTGCCTTGTAAAATCAGGCCTAGATTCTAATGAAAGTCTTTGGAACACTTGCTGTCTTTGATATGGCCAGTTACCAGGGGTTACTGATAATTGCTCTTTTAAAAAAGGGTTATTATTTGGGAGTACTGAGGGAACTTTATAATTCATCCTGAACACTTTAGTTGACAGTGAGGTGTGTGTTATGGTACTCATGTTCCTTTTAGTAGAGCTCTGCCTTATATTTCAGTACAGTATAGTATGTTAAAGTTCTGTTCTGGATCACAGTACACTCTTGATCATCAGTCTTCCTAATTCTTAACTAAAAGTAAGTATTGTTGAATTCATCAATATAGAAATGGTTTCTTTTTTCTTTTTTTAAAACTGTGTTCCCGTCAGTGAAGGGAAGAACAGATTTGAAACCAAAATGCTGTCAAGAACCGTAGCATTTGGTATAATTTCCCCAACACCCACTTCACTTTTTCATAAAAATACACAAATACTAAGTCTCCTATTCTCCTCGGATTGAAGGATTAACAGAAGAAAGAGAAATAGTCAAAAGTAGGTGATAAGCTTCATCTTTCTGTCTCAGACACAGTTCTTTCACATGAAGTATAATAAAAATCTGTTATAATCACTACATGTTAAAAAATTAAAGCCAAGTGACTACAAGAGTACCTAAGAACATATGAAAGAAGATATGTAAGTGAATCTCAAACTATATTGGTTAATAAGAACCCAACTAATTATTGCTCAATTATCTAGACATAAATATTCAGGGATATTGATGATTGATTTGTGTGACACCTTTCACTACAGCCTAAGGCAGCAAAGTTTAAATTTTAGGAGAGAGAAGAGTAAGAAAAGTTGTCACAAAAAATGTCTTCCCTTAGGTAACAAAATTCCACTCACTAGAACATTCCATTCTTTATCCATGCTCTGTAAATATTTCTTAGAAAGCAGGCTACAAAGAAATTACCTCTCTGTGGATTCCTACTTTCTCAGTAACTTTCAGTATGTTATTCAGTAATAATTGAGAGAACAATTGGATCTAGAAAGTGTTAACAGATAAAATGATAGCCAATAAGTGAATTTGGACAAATATATTTATGAGGTAAGAAACTATAGGAAACACTATTAACAGCATTTTCACCAAGTGAGGCTGCATTGTAACATGGGAGCACTTATTACACTTGCAGAATGAACAGTAACTGAAAGACAGTCCCTTCATCACTAAAGTGGTTTTACAACTATTTAATATTATTATTTCTCTAGCATTGATTTCTGGGATATTGAAAAAGTTGGCTAATTTGTATAATATTGATAACTTGAGAAGAACATCTTGGTAAAAACAAGAAGGAATCTTCCTCTTTAGCGGTACAGAATTTCCAGTTAATATATACCAAGCTGATTAATTCCTTGATATATAAATTTTATAATGGTGAAATTGTGCTTATCAGATTTCCATTTCAAAGAAAAATTATATATGGAATTCAGTACAATTAAAACGCTCAACTAGTTTTTTGTTTATAAGAAATTACAATATGTAGTCTGATTGAAATAAGTATTTAATCCTAATGGCTGCATGTGTAAAGGTACTATGACATCAGTAATGAAATGAAAGACGATGATGGACCTTTTCACTTATATAATGTAGCAATTAACTTTTTTCCGTTTTCTTCACCATATTTTCTTGGGTATGTTATTCATCTGAAGAAATCTGCTTTCTTTTTCTGTTAAGCCTTACAATGTAACTTTCCTTCTGAACCATAAAATATCCCCAAATTTTTTATTATTTCTAATCCTGTATTAAAAATTATTGAACTTTGGCCTTAGATGGTAACTACTTTTTTTTTAATTTTTATTTTTTCTTTATTTTGCTTTACAATACTGTATTGGTTTTGCCATATATTGACTTCAAAAGTTTCATTTCCATAAGGTGCAGAATACAAGAAATACTTCTACTATCATTCTTTTTTGATGAAAAAGAAATATTATTTAGCTATTGGTCAAATAGAATTAGCCATTCTTTCAACTTCTTTCGGAAAATATTTGTTTTCTTCTGATGGCAGTATCTTGTCAGTAAAAGTACAGAACTTTTCGTGTACATAGATATTTATTATTTGCTGCCTCTTTTGGATGTTAATATTTTTTTGATTCAAGTTGTAATGATGGGTTGTAGCATGGCAGCAAAAATCAGCAAGGGAAAAAATAGCTCAGTACTAGCTACCAGACTCCACAAAGCTTGTCATTAATTCCAGGTGCTCTCTCAGGAATAATTTCTTTAACAACTCTTTCCAGATTAAAATAAAAAAAAAGCTTAAGGAAATTTTTCCAGCATATTCACTTATTCAAGTACTTATTGAGCCTTTATTATGTGACATAAACACTGAAGGTTATAGTTTGAGTTCATATTCTTTCTGATTAAATAATATTGATTTCCTTTTGTTTTTCTTTCTCTTTCATTTTGAAAAAACTCCAACCCATAAAGTTGGAATAGCACGATGAATATGTGCGTATGTACACACATATATATGTTTCATCTAAATTCACAAATTACTAATGTATTCAAGTTTTACTTTCTTTCTGTATTCACACACACAATTTTTTTCCTAAATCATGTAATAATTAATTGCAAATATTATAACACTATGCATTAACTCCCCAGTATCTGTCTTCTAAGAACAAAGAATATTCCTCTGTAATCACAATACAATTATCTCAGGAAATTTAGTATAGATACACTACCAGTATCTAACATACTATTTATATTCAAAATTCCCCAGTTATCCCCATAATGCCCCTTGTAACTTTTTAAGATTTTTCAATATAGGCTTCAATCAGGTATCATTTAATTATCATACCAACTTAGTCTCCTGTAATTTAGAACAGATCTCTATCTATTTTTCTTTTTGGTCTTTTGTGGTATTTACTTTTCTTTATAATCCAGCCTAATTGTTTTATAAAATAGTCCTCAATTTTGATTCATTTTATTGTTTCCTCCTAAGTAGACTTGTGTTAAATATTTTCAGTGGGGTTACTACATAGGTGACATTGTGTCTTTCCTAGTGCATCAAATCAAGTGGCACATCATGTCTGACTATCCTATTGTTGGTGATGTTCAAATTTAATTAAGTGATATTTACCAGATTTTTTTATTGGAAAGATGCCCTTTGCCATTTGTAATTAATAAATAATTGCTGATATTATGCTTTGAAACTCCATAATTTGTTTAGTTATGAAAAGTTAAAACTAGATTAAGGTTTTGAATATGTCACTGTTTATAAATTGGTAGAAAAATTAGGAAACATTTATCTAAGTCTAAATTAAGCTATGCTCTGTGGTTCAGGGAGAAATAAAGTTCAGTTTACATTTATAATGCAATAAATTTGCATTTATAATGCAGTAAAGTTTTTACTTAATACCAGTTAAGTTCCAATCTTCAGTTTGCCATAACTAGTTTTATGTCCTTAAGCAAATCGCTTCTTCTCTCTGAATCCATGTCCTGATCGCTAGAAACAAATAGCTGAGACTTTTCTAGGGTTAAATTTTGGAATTTCATATATGAAAGTAATGTGCTATAGCTCCACTGAATTTTTGTATCTTTTTGAAACGGTTTTATAGAGAGGATGTTGTGTGAGTGTGGTATGGAAGGAACATTTAGAAACATCTTTCTGGATATTCTAACAGCAACGGTACTTCTCAGAGATATAATACTTACATTTTAAATGTTAGATAATAGTAAGTGCTTTAGTATATAACTAATACGTTTCACTCAGTAACTTAGTACTTAGCAAAGTAATGGTAATAATTATTAAGGAGAATCTTATTTCTAAATGTATAAAACCCAAGAAGTTGCAGATGTGCTATAAGTTTCCTTTGGCTGTGGCTTTCTGTATAACTTTTTGCACTTCCCCTCCTACCTTAGCAATTCCTTGGAATAGCATGGTATATTGATAACTTTTTACAACCAGTTTGTAGTTGGAAGTGCTATGGCTTGACGCTGCAAGTGAGGGGTGGGCCCTGTCAACTATATATTGACACTTGCCTGTCAACTACAAATTGGCACTTGCTGAGAGCATTTGCCAGCAAGTGAAGAACAACAACAAGGGCATTTGCCATCTGTCTGTGCTGCTGCAGCTGCTGACCTTTGACACCCCTGAAGGGAATTCAGTATGGAGAGTGAGGCACTCTGTGCTCCAGGGAAACTGGTGTAACAGGTCTTTAGATAGTAAGGTATTTTCAGGAATGATTTCATGATCCCAATCTTTGCATTTCCTCATATCTAGAAAAGCACTAAATCCCTTCATGGTGACATCAGCTCCTTGTGACTATCAGAAAACATTTTGTAAAATGAGTGCTTGATTGCACTGAACTCCCCCTTCACCAAAATCTTACATTATTACCTTCCTCCACTAGCTCTTTGGACCAGTCGCTCAGAGCTATCTGAGGTGCTGTCTCTTGGGCTGCAGTCCTCATTTTGCCCCAAATGAAACTTAACTCACAATTCTAAAAAGTAATTAAAAGTAAGGGATGATAAGGGAGTGGAATAAACCTATATTATACAGCTGCCTCTGGCCCTACCAAGTTTCTACCAACTTTTTTTTTCAATTTTTTTGTTGAGGTGTCAGTTTCTTAACACAGATTCATCTTTACTTCCTATATCTGCACTTCCCTGCTCACTTATAAAACTTTTTAGAGCATTCTCCTCCCCCCCATTCCTTTTTAAAGAAAGGGAGCAAAGGAGAAAGGAAGACAAAGAAGGAAAGAGAGAAATACAGGCTTTTAAAATATTTATACAATTGACTTTCATTATTACTGAAAGTTATGTCCCGTAAAGTTGCTGTGAACACTGAATTAGCCAATACCAAACCACTACTCTCAAGGGAAACAGAAGATTAGGTAGCCGTGAGCTTCTGGTCACATTTTCATCAGCTTGTCAAGAGATAACCTTGTTTTTTTTGTGTGTTTCTGTTTTGGGACACGTCTGTTGACTCATAAACATTAAACTCAAAGCCAACAGCCCTGTAACTCATGCCTGACCGAAGCTTTAAAAAATATGTATTGTCTTTGTAAAGCACGTCACAACCTTTGTGTGCTTAGGACTACTAACTTCAACATTATACTTAGGAACCATTTTACACATTAAAAATCACCCCAAAAAGCACAAAAATTTCACAAATGTGAAAAGTGTGGCATTAAATAGAACATGAAAATGACACTTCTTCACAGTATGAGAGCTGAAACAAGAAGGCATAGTGTTGCTTATTTTGTCTTCAGTGGGGAATGTGCATACTGGGTAACTCAATTTATTTTGCTATTTTGTACACACTTAGGAATGCAATAAGTATTTGTTTTTGGAGTTATAAATTTTAGATAGACAAATTTGCAGATATGAACCCATGTGAATAATGAGGATCAACTGTACATACATATCTTTTAAATTAAACCCCAGAAAGCTTCTTTGTATTTCATTTTGTTTGAAAAAAAAAGAGATGATTTCTGTTTCTGATCTTAATATATCTATATAATGAGTGGCATATGTTGAAGAATAGGATAAAAATGTCATCAGTTACCCCACTGTTTTCTGTTAGGTGTTATGCCTACTTTTAGTTTTAAGGCAAGAATTGAACAGTTTTGTGGATTAAAAATTATCTGAAATCTTTGTCAAAATCTTAAGCAACTCAGTTTCTTGAAGCTGCTTTTAATTTCTAAACACCTATCCTTTGGGGAATTGGTTGTTAACATACAACTTTTGCTCCTACCCACTTTTTAAATTGCTAACCCTTGCCTTCTCATTTGTTATATTGGGTTTTAGTTTTATTGTGTCTCTTTCTTTTATTGAAATTCTTTGCAAAAGTAGGTGTGGTATAAGTAAATACATTTATTGATAAAAAGAATTTCAGATAATTATTTCTTTAGCCTGGAAATGTCAGATATATCTTCCATAGCAGAATAAGAAAGAAGAATCTCTAGTTTGGCACCATCATGTTATAATAGAAAAGTCTTATTTTGATTGGCCTTTCTTCATACTTGGAACACAGTGTAAATAGAAAAACTTTTAAATTCTGAAATTATTCTTCCATTTAATATTATGCATTGGTTCCTAGGCTTTGTAGCTGAGCAGTTTCTAAATAACACAGCCACTCAACTGACATACCATGGATTATGTGAACTAACTTCAACGGTTCAGGAAGGAGACTTTGTGTATTCTTTCGGAATAATCATTTTAGCACCATGACCAAATACAAGGTATGATATAGAAATAGCTATTGTTATTCTGAACTAAAGGAACTTGATTTAGAGGTGTCTTATGATCTGCTTCAAAAAAAAAAATATTAGCATAATATTCTTTAAGCATCAAATTACGAGGTAATTATTAATTCTTTAGAGTGGATATCAGTTTTTTTTGTATTTATGGAGGTCTCAACTCCCTTTGCACAGATTATTGCATTAAAACGTATTTATTTTCTTTCTAAGGAAAAAGAAGTTAAACCCTAGAGATAGAACTAGGATGACTGCTGATGATGGATGTTTACATTTGAGATCTAAAGGACTTTAGAGGAAAGAATCAAGATTTGTTTGCATGATAGTGTTTTCTATTATTATAGTTATCAGTGTGACTTTAAATTCTTTTTATTGTGCCATTTATGGCTTTGCCAAAAAAATCTTACTGATTCATCCCTCTTGTTATATCTTCAGCCGTTCCATTTTTAGAGCTGCCACCTAGTTCAGGAGTTTATTAACTTATCTCTAGACTTCTGTGGCAGAATATTGCTCTGATCATGTCAATAATATAGCAAAAATGTTCAGTAGAATGTAATTCCTAGAGGATAAAAATGAAAGATGTTTTCTACTGTCCCCTTGTGCCAACACTTTGCTTCAGCCGTAATGGTCTGTCTACTCGTTAATAATCCTTCATCCCCATATACACTTTGTGTTTTCCCATTTATGCACCTTTATTGCCATTTCTTACTCGTTAATCCCTTTGTTTACATTCTCACCCCCCTTTTCTTTAGAAGATTTATTGATTTTTTTAAGATTCAATACTTTGTTTATTTATGTTTTAGCTGTCCTGAGTCTGTTGCTGCACATGGGCCTTCTTTAGTTACAGCAAGCAGGGGCTACTCTCTGGTTATGGTGCTTAGGCTTCTCACAGCAGTGCCTTCTCTTGTTGCTGAGCACAGGCTCCAGAGCACCATCTCAGTAGTTGTGGTGCATGGCTTAAGTTGCTCCGCAGCATGTAGGATCTTCCTGAACCACGGATCAAATCCATGACCCTGCATTTGCAGGTTGATTCTTTACAACTGAACCACCAAGGAAGCCCCCATTCTCACCCATTTTTGCCTATCCAGTTTTCACCTATTGTTTAAGAAACTTTTCAAATACTAACTCTTCAGTAAGCTACTTCTTTTCTCCTTAAACCAGTGGTTCTCAACCCAGATTGTATACTAGAACTGCCTAGCATACAGTTTTAAGGGAGCTCTTTAAAAAATCCCAGTGCCCAGATCCTACCACCATCTCAATTAAATCATAATCTGTAGAGGTGGGACTTGCTGCTGCTGCTGCTGCTAAGTCACTTCAGTCGTGTCCGACTCTGTGCGATCCCATAGATGGTTGAGTATTTTAAAAACGCTTTCCAGGTGATTTTTTTTAAGTTTTAAAAATTTATTTTTGGTTGTGCTGGGTCTTCATTGCTGCCCATGGGCTTTCTTTAGTTATAGTGAGTGGTGGCTACTCTTCCTTTTGGTCATGGGCTTCTCACTGCAGTGGTTTCTCTTGTTGCAGACCATAGGCTCTCGGTCCTCAGGCTTCAGTAGTTGTGGTGCATGGGCTCAGTAGTTGTGGCATGTAGCCTCAGTAGTTGAGGTGTGCAGGCTTATTCAAGTCAGGAATCTGACTTCATGTTTCCTTCAACACATTAATCAGTGAACTGTAAAAAGCAGTATAAAATAATGATTTGTTTTCTTATATAGGAATACGCTATAGTCCTAGCTTTCCTACTCTGCTATTTGTTATAGCAAGGGTTTATTTGTATTATTGCCATATTTAAGCTAGATATGTGATAGGTATGGACCCAGATTTATCCAAATTCCTCAGAAATCTAAGGCCAAAGAACTACAAAATCAGAATGATTGGTACATAATAAATACTGCTAGGTCATCTTGCTTTATTTTACCTTATCTCCTCAAGTCCACATTTTGTTCATTCATTTAATCAAATATCTATTGGGCATGATTATGACGAGTGCTCAGCTAAGTACCAGGACTGCAGCCTGAGCAAGGCAGCTCCTGATTTGGCAAGGGAAACACGTTAAATAATTGCACAAGTAGTTATCATTTATACTGAGATTTACTCTGTAAAGGCTACATACAACATGCTGTGAGTACTTTTATTAGACTTACAACACTCTTATTTGAGAGTGTCAGGAAAAAAGGGGGGTTGCAGTTAACTAAGCAGATGGAGCATGTGTGCAATGCCCTGAGGAGGGAAATAACCTAACCTTGTAAGGAGTTCAAAGAAGGCCTGTGTGACTAAAGCATAGAAAATAGGAGGCATGAGGTAAGGCTCAAGAAATAGATACCAGATCTTATAGAGTTCTCAGTTAAAAGGAAAAATAGGGAATTCCCTGGTGTGTCCAGTGCTTGGGACTTGGCACCTTCACTGCCAGGGCCTGGGTTCAATACCTGTTTGGGGAACTGAGATCCTATAAGCCACAGTTCAGTTCAGTTGCTCAGTTGTGTCTGACTCTTTGCTGACGTCATGGACTGCAGTTTACTAGGCTTCCCTGTCCATCACCAACTCCCAGGGCTTGCTCAAACTCATGTCCATCAAGTCGGTGATGCCATCCAAAAAAAAAAAAAAAGGAGAAATAGACCTTGGTCTCCTAATGGCCTAATGATTCTTTTTGTTCTTTCTCTCTCTCTTTTTTCCTTTTGCTTATTAGCAGGGGTGAGATAGTTCAGTTGAGAAAACAAGGTCTCTGGCTGTCTTTGGTAATTGTTTTACAACTTCCCAAAATTGAACTTTAGATGTTACCTTTTTTTTTTTTTTTTTTTTTAAATCAAGGCCATACCCCTGACCTGTAAGTCCTTTAATAGTCATCGAGGTATTTGCAGTTTTCCTATGTGGTTGGAAAGAGTGACCCTCTCCTAGAACTCATTCTACATTAGGTCTGTTTCTGGATTGAGTATGCATTTCTGTGAGATGATAGCTGAGGGAATGTGTGCATCCTGCTATTTCTCTACTTCTAAGTTTTCTCAGTGACCTTATTTCATGGCTAAACAGTATATCACTAGTGGTGATACACCTGCCCCTTACATAACATTAACGCATTATTGACTGAAAACCTATTAATGCCATAGGCATTAGTTTCTACAAAAATCCCCTGGTCAATAATGTGTTGAGATGCTTTGGACTTAGAGGCAAGAGTGGACATGTATTTAGTTAAGAGACTATTGTAGGAGGGCAAGTAAGAGATTATAATGACTTGAACTAAGATTGTAAATAAATAGAAAGTAGACAGATTCCGTAGACATTTAGGAGATATAATCAGTCAGATTTGGTGATTAAGATGGATAGAAATTATTTCAAGCATTTTTTCTGACCACAATGGTATGAAACTAAAAATCAGCCAAAGAAAGAGAAATGAGGGGGAAAAAATTACATGGAGGCTAAACAATATGCTACTAAAAAACCAGTGAGTAACAATGATTTAAAAAAGGAAATTACAAAACATCTTGAGACATTTCATAGCAATGCAGGCTCTTCAAAAACAAGAAAAAGCTCAGACTACAGAATCTTCCACCTCAGAGAAGAAGAAGAAGAACAAATAAAATCTGAAGTCAGCAGAAGGAATAAAACAGTAGTGATCAAAGAGGAAATAAAACAGAAATTTTTAAAAATAGAAAAAAAATCAGTGAAACCAAGAGCTGATTGTTTGAAAGTATAAACACCAAAATTGACACCTCTAGCCAGGCTCACTAAGAAGAAAAGAGAGAGGACTCAAATAAAATAAGAAATGAAGGAGGAAAAATAACATCGAATATGGTAGAAATTTTAAAAACTCATAAATTCTGTGAATATATGCCAACAGACCTAGAAAAAAATGGATAAATTTCTGTAAACAAGTTTGTCAAAACTGAGTCAAAATGAAACAGGTAATTTGAACAGAATGATCACTAGAAATGAAACAGAATCTATAATCAAATAAACAAACAAACCCCCAAACCAAAAACTCCTGGCAAACAAAAGTCCAGGACCAGATGGCTTTACTGGAGAATTCTACCAACATACAAAGAAAACCTTATCCCTCTCAAAGTTTTCCAAAATATTGAAGAGGAAGAAACACTACCAAAGTCATACTGTGAAACCACCCCTGATAGCAAAACCAGACAAAGATACCACAAAAAAAGAAAATTCAGGCCAGTATCTTTGATGAATACAGTTGCAGAAATTCTCAATGAAATATTAGCAAACTGTATCCAACTATACATAAAAAGGATCATATACCATGATCAAGTTGTATTCATTCCAGAATTGCAAGGATGGTTCAAGATATGCAAATCAGTCAATGAGATGACAGCCACCTGATCATCTAAATAGGTGCAGAAAAAGCATTTGATAAAATTCAACACACATTCATGATAAAAACTATCACTAGGCACTTACTGGTGGCTCAGTGGTAAAAAATCTGCCTGCCTATGTAGGAAATATAAGGTTCGATCCCTGATCTGGGAAGATCCCATGTACTGTGGAACAGCTAAGCCCAAGCAACACAACTGTTGAGCCTGTCCCCTGGAACCTGGGAACCACAACTGCCGAGCCCACATACCACAGGTACTGAAGCCTGTGTGCGCTAGAGCCTGTGTGCCACAACAAGAGAAGCCCATGCACTGTAACAAACAGTAGCCCCTGCTTGCCACAACTAGAGAAAAACCTGCATAGCAACAAAGATCTAGCACAGCCAAAAATAAATAAATAAAATTATGTTTTAAAAAATCTCAACAAAGCGAGTATAGAGGAAACATATCTCAACATAATAAAAGTCATTTTTGACAAACCCATAGCCAATATAATACTCAATGGTGAAAAGCTGAAAACCTTCCTGCTGAATTCAGGAACAAAGCAAAGATGTCTGCTCTCATCACTTCTATTCAACATAGTATTGGAAGTCCTAGCCACAACAAACAGATAAGAAAAGTAAATAAACAGTATCCAAATTGGAAGGAAAGAAGTAAAACTGTCATCCTATGCAGATGACATGATTCTTTATACAGAAAACCCTGAAGCCTCCACACAAAAACTATTAATCTAATAAATAAGTTCAGTAAGGTAGTAGGATACCATATTAATATACAGAAATGTGTTGAATTTCTTAAGTCAACAAGTATCAGAAATATTTTTTTTTAAGTCCTGTTCAAAATTTTATGGAGAAACCCCTCCAAACAGACTAACCTAGAAATAAACCTAACCAAGAAAGTGAAAGACTTGTATACTAAGAACTATGAAACATTGGTAAAGCAAATTGAAGCCAATTCAAAGAAATGGAAAGATATCCTGTGCCCTCGGATGGAAGAATTCATGTTATTAAAATGGGCATACTACCCAAAGCAATCTACAGATTTAATGCAGTCCCTTTCAAATAACCCATGACATTTTCTGCAGAATTAGAACAAACATTCCTAAAATTTTTTTAGGACCACAAAAGACTCAGAATTGCTAAAGCAATCCTGAAGAAAAAGAACAACTGTAGGCATAATATTCCTAGACTTTAGAATAACACACAGCTACAGTCATCAAAAAGCATGGGCGGGGGGAAAGCATGGAATTGGCACACAAACAGATATATGGATCCAGTAGGATAAGATAAAGAACCCATGAATAAACTCACACACCTATGGTCAATTAATCTTCAACAAAGGAAACAAGAATAGACAATGGAGAAAAGGCAGTTTCTTTAGGAAGTAGTGTTGGGAAGGTCGGACAGATGCATGTAAATCAATGAAGTTAAAACATTCCCTCACACCATATACAAAACTAAACTCAAAATGACTTAAAGACTTAAATGTTAGACATGACACCATAAAACTCCTATGCCATCAAATTGGGACAACCTTGAAAAAATGGACAAGTTTTTGTAAACCTACTGCTTGCTAAAACTGAGTAAGAAGAAACACTTTGAATAGACTGATCACTAGAAGTAAAACAATCTGTTAAAAAAAAAATTATTTTTGAACAATGACAACACCAAAAAACTCCCCAAAAGCCCAGACTAGATAGTTTTACTGAAGAATTCCACCAAACATACAAAGAACTTACCTTTCTCAGACTTTCCAGAAGACTGAAGACGAGGGAACATTACCGAATTCATTCTACAGGGCCATTACCTAGAAGAACACATAGGCAAAACATTCTTTGATAAATCACAGCAGTATTTTCTTAGATCAATCTCCCAAGGCAAAAGAAATAAAAGCAAAGATAAACAAATGGAACCTAATCAAATTCAAAAGCTTTTGCACAGTGTAGGAAATCAACAACTAAAAGGCAACCCACTGAATGGGAAAAAACATTTGCAAATGTTGTGTCATATAAGGGGTTAATTTCCAAAACATACAAAGAACTCATACAACTCAATTAAAAAAAAATAAGCCAATCAAAAATTAGCAGAAGACCTAAATAAACATTTCTTCAAAAAGACATACAAATGGCCAACAGGCATATGAAAAGATGCTCAAAACTGCTAATTATTAGGGAAGTGCAAATGAAAACCACAATGAGATATTACTCACACTGGTCAAAATGGCCATCATCAAAAAGTTTACAAATAATAAATGCTAGAGAGGGTGTGGAGAAAAGGGTAAACTGTGGGTGGGAAAGTAAATTGGTATAGCTACTATGGAAAAACAGTATAAAGATCCCTCAAAAAACTAAGAATAGAACTACCATATGATCCAACAATTCCACTCCTGGGTGTGTATCCAGAAAAGATGAAAACCCTAGTTGAAAAAGGTACATGCACCCCTGTGTTCATAGCAGCACTATTTATAATAGCCAACACATGTAGCAGCATAAGTGTACATCAACAGATAAATAGATAAGGAAGATGAGAAAGGATAGACATTTTCTTAGGTGAAAGGGATTGACCTTTGATTTAAAAAGAGACCTCTTCATCATGAAGAAAGGAAAGAATAGACTATGAGTATGACTATAGGTTTCTCTGCCTTTTCTAAATCCAGCTTGTATATCTGGAAGTTTTCGGTTCATATACTGCTAAAGCCTAGCTTGAAGGATTTTGAGTATTACCTTGCTAGCATGTGAAATGAGTGCAGTTGTATGGTAGTTTGAACATTCTTGAGGGATCAAAGTGCCAGCATTCACTGGATCATAGAGAAAGCAAAGGAATTCCAAAAATACATCTACTTCTGCTTTATTGACTATACTAAAGCCTTTGACTGTGTGGATCACAAAAAAATAATGAAAAATTCTTAAAGAGGTGGGAATACCAGACCACCTTACCTGTCTCCTGAGAAACCTGTATGCAGGACAGAAAGCAACAGTTAGAACCTTACATGGAACAACTGTCCAAAACTGGGAAAGAAGTACGTCAAGGTTGTATATTGTCACCCTGATTATTTAACTTATATACAAAGTACATCATGCAAAATGTCAGGCTGGTTGACTCATAAGCTGGAATCAAGATTGCTGGAAGAAATATCAACAACCTCAGATATGCAGGTGTTACCACCCTAGTGACAGAAAGCAAAGAGCTAAAAAGCCTCTTGATGAGGGTGAAAGATGAGAGTGAAAAAGCTGAGTTCAAACTCAATGTTCAGAAAACTTAAGATCATGGCATCCAGTTCCATCACTTCATGGCAAATAGATGGGGAAAAAGTGGAAACAGTGACATTTTATTTTCCTGGGCTCCAGAATCACTGTGGATGGTGACTGCAGCCATGAAATTAAAAGACACTTGCTCCTTGGAAGAAAAGCAGTGACATCACTTTGCTGACAAAGGTCCATATAGTCAAAGCTATGGTTTTTCCAGTAGTCACGTATACATGTGAGAGTTGAACCATAAAGAAGGCTGCACGCCGAAGAATTGATCCTATGGTGCTGGAGAAGAATTTTTTTTTAATATAAATTTATTTTAATTGGAGGTTAATTACTTTACAATATTGTATTGGTTTTGCCATACATCAACATGAATCCGCCACAGGTATACATATGTTCCCCAACCTGAAGCCCCCTCACTCCTCCCTCCCCGTGCCATCCCTCTGGGTCTTTTGAGAGTCCCTTAGACTACAAGATCAAATCAGTCAATCCTAAAGGAAATCAACCCTGAATATTCATTGGAATCACTGATGCTGAAGTTGAACTCCAATATTTGGCCACCTGAATGTGAAGAGCTGATTCATTGGAAAAGACCCTGATGCTGGGAAAGATTGAAGACAGGAAGAGAAGGGGGTGACAGAGGATGAGATGGCTGGATGGCATCACCGACTTAATGGACTTGAGTTTGAGTGAACTCTGGGAGATAGTGAAGGACAGGGAGGTCTATGGTGCTATAGTTCATGGGTTCGCAAAGAATCAGATACGACTGAGCGACCGAACAACAAATAACAACAATGGCTACAGGTAGGTTTATAGATTTGATGGCAGGAAATAGAGAAAGTTACTGTTTCAATAGTTCTATTTTCTATAATGTGGAAGGCAAGATCATTTACTGAGCAGGAACAGGAAGGTTTCTAACATTTCACTTTTGAAAGACCCTGAGATTTTTAGGGCTATTTGCATTCGTATTTAATGATCACTTTATTTTGTATCTTCCTGCTTCTGTAAACTCTTTGGAACACCTAGAGGAGAAACACAGTTCATTCCATGGAATTCTAGATATACTTTCAACAAAAAATAAATTTAATATCTGGATAGAATATTTTCTCAACACTGTATAGATAAATGATGTCTATAACTAGGGACCTATAATAATAATAAACTACCAGTCTATAATAAATTGGCAGTCAGTCAAAAGTATCTGTAAGTGTATTATTCCATTAATTGGGCTTATTTTTACTGTGATTTGTAGAAAAGATTTTTATGCTTTCTGGTACCCATATCATTATCTCATTTAATTTTCACAACTCCCCTGTGAGGAGTGGATATTATTATTCCCACTTTACATCCGAGAGACCAGGCTTTAAATAATTCAAATCCAACCTAGTTAACCAGGACTAGCAGTGCTTTCCCAGTACTTTAAAGGCTGGAATTACTTAACTTTTGTATTACAGTATTATTAGATTTTCTTCTGTTTTGCCAGTTTACAAAATGTGATGGCTTTGTATATATTATTAATACAAATAATATATACTCTGTATGAAATTATTAGCATATTTTACATAGATAGATTTTTGTTCAGTCTTTAATAGTTAAAATTGCCCATTAAAAATTATAAAAATTATCTAATATATTTTCACATAATCAAATGTACATTTTATATATTAATAATCTATGAATTTAATATATGTATTTTGTATTTTTATGAAATTAATATTTTAGAGACTGGTAAGTGAGATTAGGAAAAAGATTTAAGGTTAGGGAAGCAAACTTTGACTAGACAATACAACAGCATTGCTGGGATACAAAAGCAAGAAATTTTTTTTTTCCTTTTTAGCAACACCACATGGTTTGCGGGATCTTAGTTCCCAAACCAGGGATTGAACTTGGGCCACAGTAGTGAAACATTGCTTCCTAACTACTGGACGGCCAGGGAGTTCCCAAGAAATATTCTTAATGGTGATTTAATTGTAGGCTGTCAGGAACAAATGAACCTAAAGTATTCAGTACAGCATGGATACATGCTTTGCTATTTTACACTGCAGCTATGTCAAGGAACTGTTCAGTAATAACCAACATTGTTGTCAGTGGGCCAGTTATAGACTTTTTTGATAAATGTCAACATCTAAAAGAGGAAGAAAAATTGAGGCTGGTGTCCATAAGAAGATAGGTTAGACATGCAAGAAATTACTACCCTTTTAATTAAAACTTTTAAATATTCATGTGCTATGGTTAGTAATAGCTTTCATAAAAACCCTCCTAGAATTTACCTTTCCTAAAGTGTCATTTGGAGAAAAATTATTGATAAGATTATAGTTCTTTCCCAACAAACAGCCAGTCTAATATATGACCTACATAGAATAAATTGTAAAACTTATATATTGTATAATATGTTGAAATGCATTGTGATAAGTATTAAACAAAAGGGTCAGATTTGTTCAGTGGAAAATTAAGTTTTTACTCTTAAATTTTCCTAGAACAAGGTAGACCCCAACTGGGTATTAAAAATATGTTAGGTCAAGCTTGAAATGTATTAGTAGAGATAAGTAAGTAAACAGACAATGATAATTCAGTGTATGAAGTGCTGTATAGTGTTAAGTTCAGAATTCTGTGGAATCACAGAAAAAGAGGAGCTAATACCAGAGTAAGGTAGGATCATTACTATCCATGATATGAATCCTCAATCACTTAGCATAGTGCTGAGTATATGGCAGGCACTCAATATTTGATAAATTGGAAGATACCTGATTTTTAAAAAAATGATCCTGGACTTAATTTTTGCTTAAAATAGTATCTTTAAACTTTATACCAAAATGTTTTTCGTTATAAATACTTTTCATGTTGCCTTAGTCATTTCAGTGACGTTATAAATTAACCAATGTCTACAGCTGATTCTTGAATGTAACTGCTACTAGACAATAGGAAAGACTGTACTCTAGGAAGAGCTGTGTCTCATAGTGCTGGACACATAGTAAATGTTCAAGAGTGACTACTGAGTTTTTTTTTAGGCTTCAGAATTTATTCGGTAGTTTTGCTACACGTACCACAAATCTTTAAAGGAATTTCTTATTATTAATTATTAAGATTGTGTATAAGTGAAAACTTGAAAAGTATGATTCTTGTTTAATTATAAACACTATATTAACCAGTGGGAATTCTAAGTAATTGAAAGTCTTGTCCTTGGCAAATCTGAGGAAAAAATTGCTTGCAAGCATTATACTAGGGACCCTTTACATATGATTGGAATTAGAACTGATGCATATGAACAGTTAGAGATCAATGCTAAATTCTTTGATAATGACTATAAATACGTTATGAATATTGATTCAATAAATATTAGACTCCAGCTTTATGGCCTACAGTAGGCCAAGAGATAAACTATATAGTCTGGAGAACAAGGAGGAAAACATAATCATTGTATAGTATGATTCAGTGCTACAATAAAAAAAATACAAAGTACCATTGGTGTATAAATTAAGAGGAGCAAATGGTGCAGAGAGGGAAAAATTGATATGGATTGGATTAGTGATATAGGCTTAATTTTTTTAAGAAATAGGCAATGTTATATAATTTTTTTGTACTATGTCTTATTATTTGATGTATTTTTTAGGACTTATTGTCTAGTATTTTTCTATTTTGTGAAAAGAGGTTAAAAAAACCCCAGGGGCTGTTTATAAGTTATGAATTAGTTGAGACACCAAGAGCTCCTAATTCTCATTATACTATGGTGTAGCAATTATAAACTATATTAAAAGTCAAGTGGATATAACTTAGTGAGCAAGTAAGTTATCTACTTGGTCTACTATTTATTATGTCATACAGTAGGATGACATGACAGGAAATTATTAGGAATAATTATATTTTAAACAGATTATATAATTTCTTTTAAATTATAACTTTTTTAAACTAGTTTTAATCAACTTAACAGTCCTTTTCTTATTTCTTATTAAGGGTCTACTATATTTGTTGGTAACAGACCAAGGATTTCTCACTGAAGAAAAAGTTGTTTGGGAAAGCCTACACAATGTTGATGGTGATGGAAATTTCTGTGACTCAGAATTTCATCTGCGGCCTCCTTCAGATCCTGAAACTGTATACAGAGGACAACAAGATCAGATAGATCAGGTAAATATGTTTTATCTTCATATTGTTTTATTGATAAATGCTCATTCCTTTCAAATATGAATTTAGTTATTCAGAATTTTGAACTAAAGATTTGTTAATTAATATATCAATACTTGTGAAATTCTATTACTTCCTAAATAGGTAAATGATTATTCTACATTAATTGTACACTTTGGTTCAGAAGGCCTGATTATATTGAACTGTGAAGATCATGGTAAAGAGTTGGAATTTTATTCTAATTGTAGGAGGGAAGATATGCCAGATATTAAACATGGAAGTGATAATGATCTAATTTACCTTTTTTTTAAAGTGAGGTAACATTAGTTTATAACATTATACGTTTCATATGTACAACAGTATATTTCTACTTCTGTGAAAAATATGGAATGCTTCACAAATTTGTATGTCATCCTTGAATAAGGGCCATGTTAATCTCTGTGTCGTTCCAATTTTAGTATATATGCTGCTGAAGGAAGCACTGCTCTTTACCTTTTTAAAAACCTGCTAGTGTCAAATGCATAGGAAGGACACTGATGTAAGCAAAGTAGCGATTTGCTTACGTTTAGTGGTAGAGACGAAGAGATGAGTACATGTTTGAGATCTATTTTGGTTAGTCAGAAAAAAGTAGAACAGAGGGAGTCTTCAAGATTGCATGCACTGGGTAAAGAGTAAGGGCTGTTCTAAGCCTTAGAATCCAAGGTAAGGAGGAATAGACACTTTTACAGCAGGAGCTGCCCTGCTGGTAGAATTCTTATTTAGAACTGAGATAGATGAAATTTTTGCTTGTTGGTGGGTAGGCTTAGAGCCACTATTGTGTTTATTACTAGAAGTCTAACAATGATGTAACATTTTCTTTAACTGAGGTGGAAATATGGTTATGTTAAACAGTTGGCACATGTTTTGCTGATAACAATTTAAGTGCATAGAGACTGTGTTCATTTAGCCAGCATTCATTGAGCAGTTGTATTGAACACTGTAACTAGGTCCTGGGGACACAAAGATAAATCATTCTGTCCTGTTCTCAGAGATTTGGCAGTCAGCTGGGGAGGCAGGTATTTTACCAACTAATATATAAGTTCTGTAATGGCAGTTTGAATAGCAAGCTGTGAATGGACAGCAAGCTGTGAATGGACAAAAGAATACTTGATTCAGACAAATGCTAATCTTTCTAGGACTCTCAACTTTGCTTTGACAAACAGCCATAGTAATCCATACTCATTTTCCTCCAGAAGGTATACAGCGGCATTGTTTTTAAATGTTATTTAAGAGAAATATCTAAGATTTTTAAGTCACTGTATATAAAAAATATTGGCACAGAGGGATTGTAGTAAAGCAGTAGATTGCCACAGTAATCTAGTCATAAGATCTTGAGAATATACGTATTATATTGTTTGCAAAGTAACAAAGAAGGGAGTCTTTGCTGGTCCAGTGGCTAAGATTTCACGGTCCCAAGGCAGGGGGCCCCGGTTCAATCCCTGCTTAGGGGACTAGCTCCCACATGCTGCTACTAAGAGTTCACATGCCACAACGAAAAATGATCCCTCATGTCAGATTGAAGATCCCATGTGCATCAACTAAAGATCTCCCTTGCCACAACTAGGACCCAGTGCAGCCAAATAAGTGAATAAATAAAAATAAAAAAAATTTTTTAAGTATCAAAGACTTGGCAAAGAGTGGAGTTTGAAGAATCGAGGAGAAAAATTTGAAGGACAATTCTTGATGCCTCTAAGATGATCATGCTAGATAGTACAAGGTGTTCACAGGCAACAACCTTTTACATATCTTCTGTGATGATTTATAATTCTCTTACTTTGAGAGTGTGCTGGGGGAGGTGCACAGAATAGTCAAGTTTCATTCAGCACTAATTCATAATAAAAGTGGATATTAGGTTAGATGTATAACTTTTGACCAAAGATGCATCACTTTATCTCATAGGAAATAATCTGAGTTTGTGTATAGGAAGAGGAAGAGCATGATTAAGTAATTGAATATGATTGTTTGATGGACAGCTACATTGGCTTTAAAAATTGTCTTTGGAAGACTTTAATAAATAATTTGGGTCTGTGTTTATGATGTTTTTAAAACAGAATACTTTTATGACATTAAATAGAAAAGAAAACAGATTATGAAAGTTTTAGGAGTTGGAAGATGTATTTGAATCCGTATGTGAATATAGAAAAAACCAAGATGAATTATATATTAATTGTTAACAGTAGTTGACTCTTTGACAATGATATGGTAATCTTAACTTTCTATTTATGCTTTTTTATTTTGTATCAATTTTCTATAGACATGTGCTTCTCTCTTTTATAAACTTTCTTGAATGGCCTTATATACTGCTGCTAGAGAGAATTTTAAATGAATTTTTAAAATATTGATAACAATGGCAGTATTGCTGAAATAATACTGTTTCCCAAACAGAAATAGTAAACTTTTATTTTTATATTTAACATCTAGTATGTTTTAGAAAAGCCATTTTCATAGATTTGTAGATATAATCTCTATATTTATACACATTAGTTCTTGGGTAAAATCTCACAGCTAAAGATGGTATCATTTAATTTCTTAGGACTATCTTATGGCTTTATCTTTACAACAAGAACAGCAGAGCCAAGAGATCAATTGGGAACAAATACCTGAAGGAATCAGTGATTTGGAACTAGCAAAGAAACTCCAAGAAGAAGAGGATCGACGAGCTTCTCAATATTACCAGGAACAGGAACAAGCTGCAGCAGCTGCTGCTTCTGCTTCTGCTTCTGCTTCTACACAGGCCCCGGTAAAGACTAGTGTTCTGACTTTTTAAGTATAAGGATCATTTTAGCAATAAAGAAATGTGTGCTGAGATTAAAACTTTTAAATTAGGTATTGACTCTGTTAGCATTTTAGCATCCATGGGTTTTATGACACAGTCCTAAGTTTGTGATTATCTTAATATATTTCTAATTTAGTTAAATTTATTTTTTCTGAGGTTTTGATGGCAAGATTTTCTAAATTAAATTCTTAATAGCTTCATACAATATAAACCAATTTGAACAAATCTTTCCTATCAATGAGAAGGCAGTATGAGGTACTGCTGGAAAGAATGTGGACTTTGGAGCCAGATAAATGTGTATTTGCATTTTCTGCTCTGTCTCCCCTTACTAGGTACACCATGGACAAAGTCCTCTACCTCTCTTAGCCTCATTTTCCCTATTTGTAAAGTAGAAGATAATACTTAACTCTTAGGTTTGTGGTTAAGAGCAAATAATGTTAGCACTTAATCCAATGTCTAACATGTGCTGAGTATTCAACAAAGATTATTAGCACCTTTCCACTTTTCCCTTTTCCCAGTTAAATGTTGTAAGCCCTGGAAATGTGACTAGGGTGTTTCTATTGGTTAAATCTCATTAAATGAAAAAAATATTCTCCTTCTTTTATGTTTAACAGTACCATGCTACAACTGATCCTTTGATTTAGGTGTACTGCTGCTGCTGCTGCTTGCTGCTAAGTCGCTTCAGTCGTGTCCGACTCTGTGCGACCCCATAGACGGCAGCCCACCAGGCTCCCCTGTCCCTGGGATTCTCCAGGCAAGAAACTGGAGTGGGTTGCCATTTCCTTCTCCAATGCATGAAAGTGAAAAGTGAAAGTGAAGTCACTGCTGCTGCTGCTAAGTCACTTCAGTCGTGTCCGACTCTGTGTGACCCCATAGACAGCAGCCCACCAGGCTCCCCCGTCCCCGGGATTCTCCAGGCAAGAACACTGGAGTGGGTTGCCATTTCCTTCTCCAATGCATGAAACTAAAAAGAGTCATGAAAGTGAAGTCGCTCAGTCGTGTCCGACCCTCAGCGACCCCATGGACTGCAGCATACCAGGCTCCTCCGTCCATGGGATTTTCCAGGCAAAAGTACTGGAGTGGGGTGCCATTGCCTTCTCTGTTAAGTGTACTAGGAAGTATGATGTCTTTTAAGTTATGATGAAACTTTAAATATAAAGATCTCTATTAATATAGGTATAACATTTCTATTTCTAGCTCAAATATTGATTACTCCAAGCTTAAAAGTTGAAACCTACCATGTTATGGTTAGCTTTTCACTGAAGTTCTCTCATTTCACAGAATACACATTTCACCCTGAGTCCTCAGGTTCTTTTTCCCTCCTTTTAAAGGAGAAGGCAATGGCACCCCACTCCAATACTCTTGCCTGGAAAACCCCATGGATGGAGGAGCCTGGTGGGCTACAGTCCATGGGGTCACTAAGAGTCGGACACAACTGAGTGACTTCTTTCATTTTTCACTTTCATGCATTGGGGAAGGAAATGGCAACCCACTCCAGTGTTATTGCCTTGAGAGTCCCAGGGATGGGGGAGCCTGATGGGCTGCCGTCTATGGGGTCGCACAGAGTCGGACACCACTGAAGTGACTTAGCAGCAGCAGCAGCAGCAGCAAAGTCTATTTTTTATAGTATGTGTAATAAAATCTTGGAGAACTACTATAGTTTGCCAAAAAGATGTCACTTTCTTTAACTTTCCCAAACTTTAACATAAATTGTCTTGAATTTGAGTCTTCAGGCAATATAATGCTGCTGCTGTTGCTGCCGCTGCTAAGTCGCTTCAGTTGTTCCAACTCTGTGCGACCGCAGAGGCGACAGCCCACCAGGCTCCCCAGTCCCTGGGATTCTCCAGGCAAGAACACTGGAGTGGGTTGCCATTTCCTTCTCCAATGCATGAAAGTGAAAAGTGAAAGGGAAGTCGCTCACATGTAATTTATTGTTTATTTACTTACAATAATGGATACATTAATTATATCTATTCTGAATGATAGAGGCAATTACGCAGGTACCGTATAACATTAAAAATTTATATACCAGTAGCTTTTTTTCCATTAATGATTCCTTTTACTTGCATGGTTTTTCTTTCTAGGTAACTCTGCTTAAGCATCTTAGAAAAATTGTGATAATTTCTTCCTGTTTATTTTCCTTAAAGCAAAGCCAGCCAGCACAAGCCTCTCCGTCAAGTGGCAGACAATCTGGAAACAGTGAACGTAAACGAAAGGAACCACGAGAAAAAGACAAAGAAAAGGAAAAGGAGAAAAATAGCTGTGTCATTTTGTAACAAGTGTGGATTCTGTTGGAGCCATCTGTATGTCTTCAGAAACAACCATAGGAGGAAAGGAAGAAAAACCGATAAATACCGTCTGTGCCTGATTTCCCAATGGATTTTGTTCATGTTTATCAGGGGAAAGGTTGTTACTTAATTACAATCAGACTTTTTAAAATCACACAGTACACTCTTTATGAGCTGGAGTTTCATGTTACAAGTTGGAAATGCTGTGTTGTTATTCATGAAAAATAATGCACTTGTAGCCAAATAAGTAAATAACAGCAAATTTTGTGTCATAGTGACATTCATAACTCATATCAGTTAGTAAGCTATTTCATCTTCTGTTCTAACAATGAATAGAGATAATTGATTTTGTCTGATTCCTTCCTCAAATCTAAATATTAGCACAATAGTTTCTGAAATTAATTTTTACAATGTTAAATTATGATCTGATCCATGAGAAACCAGGGGTTTAATATAGATTTAAAAAGAAAAAAAAAGACAAAAATAATAAGAATAAATAATCCTCAGTTGTATAGTTAGCCTTGGACAGTTCAGCCCTTGAACAGCTTTACCTTTGTTTAGGAATGTACATTTTAGATATACCTTGAGAAACTGATAATGGAACTTGGATTTAATTTAGATAGGAAAAAAAAAATAAAGATTTGTATTTCTTTTCCAGTAACAAAATTACATAACACTAATACTCATCAAAATTAGATCTTAATAACTTTATAGTATTGTAAAATTTTGAGGAGTTTTAAAATCTTTAATATAGGTTACTTGGACCACAGTTACTATTTATTCAGTGTGACAGGTGAGTATAAAGAGGAAACCACAGTGGATGCTAGCCCTTGTAAGTATAGGGATGTACAAAAAGAGATAGTTCAGTGTCTACCTTTTTCTATAATTACCTTGAACCTTAAAATTTAAATCATGTTTATTTTGTAGAAAATTAAGTATACTTATTAAATAAAAAAAAGCACATTTCTGAAAGGTTGTTAGAGATCATCTCTGAGTCTAGTAGAAAAGCATTATTAAAAATCTGTTTGATGATAGATAAAATTTGGAGGAATTTATGTAGAAACAATCAGATTTTTCTAACTTATAAGAACCAAATAACCTGTAACATCTTATAGTGTTTCTAGGATTCAGAAAGAATATTTATTGAACTTTATTATGAGGCAACACATATTTTCCTGTATTTCTATAGTTTGGAAAACTATCCTTGATAGTCCTTTTTATATGCTTTATATTTAAAAGTTTGTTTTAGTCATTTTTGAAAAGACTATTGCTGCTGTAAGTAGTTACGTAATTTACATTCTAAGCCTCAGTAAATTTGTCTGTTCAAGAGCATCTTAATTTAACCTGAGCATCCACTTAGAGAATGCTTTTTGTGGTCTAGGGGGACGAAAGACTACAAAAAAAACGTCGTCTTGATTTCTTAAGCTATGTCCTTCACATTCTCTGTGATCCAAGACCAGTTGTAGGATAAATCTATATATAAAAAGTAAAGTCTTATTTATGGATGAAGTTATTCTAGGAGAAATATTCAGGGTCAAGTGTATCTTTTATGTCCGCCTGTATCGCATGTCTCTTTATGTTATACCATTTGTTATTCCTTCAAATTTCACATGCTAGCATGATAAGTCATCAGAGAACCTGTTTGGTTTATAAAACTTCATACAAAATATTTGGTGAGCCTCTTGACCGTAACCCAAAATATGCATATAGTGCTCAAGTAATCAGATATAAGATGTACTACACAGTTCTCTGTTAGCTCAAACAAGTTGATTTTTAGGCTGAGTTTATTCTTGATATCACTCTGTTGGTTAAAGGAGGAAACACAGTGTCAGTGCATTATATTTTATTAAGAAACAAAACAATAAATCCTGAGAAATTTTTAAAAATGTATTTGAGGCATACTTTTCCATAATTATATTCCTAACTATTCATTGCCCTTGAGAAACATATGTGAAGAAGTTATTCCTCTGTTAGTTGTTACTGTCTTCTTAATTTGTTCCAAAGACAACACTGCCATTCTGCATTCCCATTGAAGGAAAAAAAATTTATTCAAAACCAGCAGTACTGCTATCGGATAAGTAAATGTCAATGTATACTTGTAAAAATAAGTAAGAAATATAATGTGTTTGTTAATTCAGCCTTTTTCTATGTAATACTTCCCACTTGGGCTTTCTTACATTCCTGGAATTCAGTTTGGTATACCAAGAGAAATAATGATAAAATGTTTACTTTGAATACTGTGGGGGGAAAATTAAATGTTTAATTCTGTTAAAAAATTTTTTAGAGATCTGGTTTTACATCCTTGAAAGTAAAAATGAATTTAGAGCAATTATGTTTTTATTTTGCTCAAGTCAACAAATTACATATTCAGACATTTCATTGTTGGTTTGGGTATATTGGAATTTGATAGTGGTGTATTAGTCTTTCCTTCACAGTACTTTGTAATGCTTGAAAATTGTTACATGTATAAGACTAGCAGAAATTAGAACTTAAACATTTTTGTTTTTAAGATTTATAGGCTAGATTAGAGGCACATTTGCATCAACCAGTCACCATTAGAGTAGCAAAAGAGGCAGATGAATGAATGGATACGGTCATTGAACTTTCTCGTACTTTCAAAGACTATTCCTTAAGGTTAGTGACCAGTCTTTATTAACAGTATGAAAATTTTCTCATGCCAATCCCATTGAATCAACAGTGCTATGATTTACAGTGTTATCAACACTTAAAAATTGTGGTGTGTGTGTGTGTGTGTGTGTGTGTGTGTGTGTGTTTCTGAAGCAAGGATCTATGACTCCTAGATCTAATAGATTCTCAAGGGAATCTGAGAACGTTCCTCAAATTTAAGAATCATCATTGTAAGCATACACCAAGCACACCAAGTTATTTGAGGCAGTTAAAACTGGCATTTGGATGCTTCCTATAAAATGCTAGTTCATTGTGCATAGGTAAAGTATCTTATTTCATGTTTCAAGGTGTCCAGTAAGTAGTTGAATGAGACATAGATTAAAGTATTAGAATTAGGCTTTGGAATATATTTTCTGTCTCACATCTTTAGTATTTGACTAGTTATCCCACATTATGTTTTGAATTTTTCCCCATACTTCTTGATCTTAGCTTAATTAACAAGCAGTTTACTATCAGATTGATTGAATCCAACATTAACCATTTTGTACTTTCACAAAACCGTAACATTTTGTTTTCAATGAATAACCAGCTCAGTTCACTAAGAGACAAAACATCTCGAGAGGAAAGAGGACTAGAAATCAAATATATGTTTAAGAAGAGAACTATATTAATGTTGGCCTTTCAATCAGATACTTATAAAATTCTACTGGACAAAAATCAAGGCAAGAATTTCTAGAGCTGTCCTAAAACAAATCATTTGTTTTTCTAAAAAAAAGCAAATTGACAGTATTTCATTTAACTTTCCTATTAAATGAAGTTATAGTAAAACATGATGGAAAGCTTATGGCTTTTACCTATCACAAAATATTTGGACATACAACTTAAACCCTAATAATAAATTTACTAAAATTTGATAAAAATAAGATGGCATTAAAGATACCATAAAATTTGTATTTAAGAAATGGGAAATGTGAAATTCTGAAGCATTTTATCTGAAAACCTGGCTTTTATCCTGCCTTCAGCAAATTTACTGTGCCTCAGTTTAAGTATCTAAAGAGTGCTTGTTTTTAGTGCTTTGCACCTTCAAATATAGGGCATAGTATAAGCACAGGGTATTATTGAAATAATCATAAAAAAAAGAAATAATCATAAATATTACACATCTTTTGCTCTTGAATGTGTAGATGTTTTTCCCCAGTGGCAATATTTCTACAGCCAGTTTTTTTCTGAATGCGTTAAAGTGTGGAGAGTTGTCTTGTGTTTGATTATGGCATCTTCTCCTCTCCAAGTGTGTGTGTGTTTTGTTTTAATGCACTGAACAGTATGTGGGATATTAATTCCCAATCCAGGGAGCAAACCCGTGCCCCCTGCAGTGGAAGTGCTAAATCTTAACCACTGGATGCCAGGGACTTCCCTCTTCCACAAACGTAGGATTTTACAGTTGCTTTTGTGTTCTGTAGGGCTACAAAATCAAAACCAAGAGTACTTGGAAGTATAAAAGGATTGAAAATCTATTTTTTCCAGTGTCTTTAATATATCTAAATACTTAGATTTTGTTCCTTCATGGAGTAAAGTACAGTGGGATCAGATTACTGATACATATATGTAAACTTTTTTGCTGGATGAAATTTGTTTAGATCTCTTATGTATTGTCCTTTTTAGGATTATTTAATTTTTTAACTATAAAATATTATTTGATAATATACAATTAAATTTCTATTAGAAAGTAACTAAAAATAGTAAAAAACTAACTGGAATCAGAGTTCAGTTCTTAGGTCCTCTAGTTATTGAGTGTCATTTTTACAGATGTCCAACACTCTTGGGAAAACATGAAAAATTATGGTTACTCTTTTGGAGTGACACTTTAAAACTAAAATTATAATCAAAGCCTTCTTGAATAAAATATAATACAATGATAATGCAGTCTAAAGGGACAAATTGCAGGACCCTGTTAATTTATTTTGAAGATTTATTTAATTTTAATTCATACATGTCTCTTAATCCCATTGTTTCTACTGTTAGAAATTAGAGTTTAGTAAATTGTGATATGCATATATGTATTTTACATGAAGGATTCTAATGTCTAACTTTCCTTTTCTGATCTCAAAAAAAATTCAACTCATAATGCAGGGCAACAGTGTTCAACTATTTCCTCAAGCTTAGCTTTATACTGCTGACCTGAGAAAGAGTGAAATTTAGACTTGCCTACCTATAATACATTTTTTTACAGCATAGAACTGTCCCAGAAAAGGTGTTAAAATACCATGGCAGAAACATAAAACCTAAGCTTTAAACCACTGTAGATAAAGATCAAATGTAGTACCATGTTACAATGTCTCTACTTAGTCTGATATTAATTCTAAGAATTCCTTCAAACCACTTAATAATTTGTCACAATTAACTTTAAGGATTTTGTATCTATCCTTACTGCAATATCCTGACAGGCAGATGCACCTCCTAGATTAGATGGTAGACAAAGCAAAATTTTTCTGAAGGTGATCCTGGCTTCTTTGGCGCTAGTGTAGTTATAGCTTTAAATAAAAATTCAGGAAACTGAAATACCTATTTAAATTCTCAAATCAAAGACCTATACAAATGAGCCTTATAACTGAAATACCCTGCAGAACAGTTCTAACTAATGAAATATGTTTTAAGACTAAGATTGGCATTTAATCTGTCCCATATGTCTCTCAATTTTGTCTGTTTTTGTTGTTTTTTACATGGTAGTTGAATGAAATAGCCATTTTTTCCAGGGTATATAGGATATCCTAGAGCTTTACAGATTTTTAAAGATGAGAATTTGAAAAGCTTCCAGTGGTTTTTGTTAAAATGCTGTTTTCTTAATAAAATGATAACTATTGTTTTCACAGATCTACACATCACAAGTAGGATAATATGATTGGAGATTGATGTGTGCTTGCTACCCAACAATCAGCAAAAGGGATAATCATCACTTGTGAAACTTCAGAGGTACCCTGAAAGTAATTTCCTAAAGTTAGGCATGTGTCTTTTTTCCTTGAACTGTGCAGAATAATTGGAATGTTCCACATATTTGGGGGCCTAGCAAGTGAAATGGTGTAACAACCACAGAGAAAGTGACCTTGAAATACAACAAGAAAAAAGGTTTTCTTCTTCTTCCACTTTATTGTCCAGCTATTTGGGTCAGGAGGTTGCTATGATAGATCTCTGTACCAGGCCAAGACTGGCCAACTGAAATAGAGTTCTCAAAAAGTTTAAATATATAGACTGTGTACGAGTGCCTATTTTTTCCTCCTTCTTTCCTTTACTATCTTAATGCCCTTTCTGCTTCTGAAGTAATATATCTGTTTTGGTTTATGACCAGCTTGAATTCCAGTTGTAGAATAATAAATAGCAGCCCTAGAGGTTGATAGAAAAGAGCACTGAAATACAGTTTTTGAATGAAAACACCTAAAAGCATCTCCCCAGCTTAGAGTTGAACTGAATTTTTAAGAAAATTATTGTTTTATATGCTAATTATGCTAAAACTTTTTGAATTTAAAAACTAAGTCTTAAGTTTCAGAAGTTTCACTTTTGGAGGATACTCCTATAAGGGGCATATTGAACAAAGATGAGAAAGTATAAAATATTTCTGAAGGAATTATTCAGTATTATTCAACTATTAATTTCATGTTTGTTATTGTACCACAAAGATAGTGTCATTTTTGGATTAAAATGTTAGATTTTTGTTAATATACTTAAATCTGTAACCAGTGGTAACACTATTAGTATTTTTTATTATAGATTATATTTTATTTCAATAAACTTTGATATTTAGACCCAAAAATATTTCTGCTATGTATATTCATCTCATTAAGCTACTTCTTATAAACTTAAGTGGGAAAATGGGGAATTAACATTAATTCACATTTACCTAGGATTGGCTCTTAACATACTTGGACCAACTCTTTTTTTAAAACTTTTTTTTGTTTTTAATCTTTTCCAATGTGTCTGTTTTTGTGCCAGTACCATACTGTGTTGATTACTATGGTTTTGTAATATATTTGAAATCTGGAAGGGTAATACCTCCACCTTGTTCTTTTTTCTCTGGATTGCTTTGGCTATTCAGGGTGTTAGGATTGTTTTCCTGTTTCTGTGAAGAGGGTCATTGGTATAATGGTAGGTAATGCATTGAATCTGTGAATGGCTTTGGGTAGTATGGCCATTTTAACAGTATTAATTCTTCCAGTCTGTAAGTATGGGTTATCATTTCATTTGTTTGTCATCTTCAATTTCTGTGAAGTTTTATAGTTTTCGTTATACAGATATTTCACTAACTTGCTTACATTTATTCCTAAGTATGTTACTGTTTTTGATGCCATTTTAAATGGGATAAGTTCATTTCTTCTTCAAATACTTCATTGATTTTGTATGTTGATGTTTAGCATAGCAAGGCAGCCATGCTCATTACTATACACCAGTATAGTAATATAACTATACACCATTACTATATTTATTTATATATCCTGCCACTTTACTGAAATTATTGACTAATTCCAGGATTTTTGAATTAGTTGGGAATTTTGAATTCTTGAGATTTTATATATATAGGATCATGATCCTATATGACATTTTAACTTCTTTCTTTCTTTCTGATTTGGATGCCTTTTATTTCTTTATCTTGACTATTTGCTCTAGTGAGGATTTCCAGAACTGTATTGAAAAGGTGTGATGAAACTGGGCATCTTTGGCTTATTCCTGATCTTAGGGTAACATTTTTACTTTCTCTCCATTCTGTATAATATTAGCTGTGGGTTTGTTGTATATGGCCTTTATTATGTTGAGGCATGGTCCTTCTATATCCAGTATGCAGTATCATAAAATGATACTGCATTTTATCAAATGCTTTTTCTGTATCTATTGAGATGAGCAGGTGATTTTTACCTTTCATTTTATTGGTGTGATGTTTTACAGAGGTCCTAAATCTTTTTAGCACCAGGGACCAGTTTCATGGAATATAGTTTTTTCATGGTCCAGTGTGGGGGAGGATGGTCGCCAGATGATTAAGGCACATTACATTTATTGGTACTTTATTTCTATTATTACATTGTGATATACAATGAAATAATTATACAAATCACCATAATGCAGAATCAGTGGGAGCCCTGAGCTTGTTTTTCTTCAACTAGACGATTCCCTGTGGGAGTGATGGGAGACAGTGACACCTAAATTATATTGCTTATGTCCAGTCTACTCTGTAATCTCATTTGGTCACTGTCACTACAGAAAACCCTGTTTTATAAAGATAGGATGTGGGGAAATGGAAGGATTTTCAGTGCTTGTGTGGCAACATCAGGATATTCCATCTTGACTTTAATCCAAAATGCGTGGAGAGTTGAAGTTGTCACAAATGTAATTTTAAGGCCACCGTCATTTGCGTTCTCAAGCAGTGGATCCTCTTCTAGCACAAAGTTGATTCACCTGGCTTATTAAAAAATGGGTCGCGGATCTATCCTTTCCCAGTTTGGGGGTCTTTTGTAGTTGGAAAGTAATGCTCAAACTATTTTGAAAGCTGAGATGGGTGATCATGCACCAGCTGGGAGAAAGAAGGCCCTGGCTCAGTCTCTTTCTAAATCTCTGGTAATGTTTGAAATGTCAAAAATCCCAATGTTCATTTGTCTCCTCCACAGTTCCAGTTTGGCTTTGAATGTACCTTGAAAAAAGTTGTTGCTCTCCCCTAAAGTGACAGATTGAGTTTGTTGAGCAGGTTGAATATGTCACACAGGTAAGCAGGTTTTGTGACCTATTCTATGTCACTGAAATGTGCTGCCAGTGGTAACTGGTTTTCTAGAAGAAATCTCTGGAGAGACTCTCGTAACTCAAAAACTCTGGCCAGTGATCTACCTTTAGAAAGCCATCTCACTGCTGTGTATAAGAGATGTATATGTCCATCTCCTTTTAGAGCTGTGCAAACAGACATGAGTTAGGGCATGTACTTTCATATGATTGACAATTTTAATCACATCCTGCAAACACTGTTAAGTTCAGGTGACATTTTTCAGCTTGCTAGCATTTCTCTATGGATGACACCTTGTGTAGATTCACATCAGACGTAGTGAAACCAGAAAGCCATCCAGTCACAGCAGCCACTCCATCTGTGCATATACCAACACAAAATGACCAGTTCAATTTCCTGAATGTAATCATTCAAAGACTTGAATAGTTCTACAACTGTGATGTTGGTTGGCAACAGAAGTGCACGCAACCTATTCTCATGCACATTCTCCTGAAAAACAGATCACACGAAAACCAGCATTGTTGCTTCCTTGTCAACATTGAGACACTGATCAACCTGGATTGCACACCACAGTGACTCATTAATCCTTTCTAACTATTGTGCCTCAATATCCTCTGCTATTTTATCAGTTTGTCTAGTTACGGTGCTAGCCAAAAGAGGAATAGGTACCACTGTTTCAACTGCAACCTCTTCTAAAAATTCATAACAAATGTCCTTAGCAGCAGGCAGGATCAACTCTTCAATAGTTAAGGGCTTCTTAGCTTTACCAATGCAGTTAGCCACTAAGAAGGATGCTTTTGGCAGACACATTTGATGAAGTGGTGGCCTTCAATAATTGCTTCTGTTCTTTGTGTTCACAGTTTTTTTTCTTTTGAAAAACTCCAAAGGTTTGTCTTTTGATGGAGAGTGCTTGGTCTCCATGTGGTGAAGCAGTTTTAAAGGTTTCATGGCTTTGTTCAATAGCTGGTCACCGCAGATTATACAAAGCAGACTTGGAGAAGTGAATCACCTGTTGCAGTGAGCCCAAAATTTAAGTAGGAACCTTAGTATTTTCTTTTAATTGCAGCTTTCTTTTCTTAGCTTTTCTTTTGGCAGTCTTAGAGTCTTCTGCTGTCTCAACATTGAGCCTTTCCACCTTTTCAAAGAAGCTCTGCAGCAACATTAGTTTTTCATTCATTGTGGCGAGGGTTAGCTTGTGGGCTTGTGGGCTTCAATTTCCCAGGTAGCTCAAATAGTAAAGAATTTGCCTGCAGTGCGGAGGACCTGGGTTTGCTCCCTGGGTTGGGAAGATCATGGCAACCCACTCCAGTATCGTTGCCTGGAGAATTCCATGACAGAGAAGCCTGGTGGGCTACAATCCATGGGGTTGCAAAGAGTTGGAGACGACTGAGTGACTAACACACACACACACACACAGCTTTTGGACTTACCAATACTGTGGCTGAGACAAGTATGCAGTGCAGGAAAGAGGCACAGACTGAACTGGCAAACAGAATAATGTGAGGGCCATGCATGGACTAAAATAACTGTTGGATCTGATTTCAAGTCAGAATCATCATCTGCCTATCACCAGATGCAGCTGTACAGTTGAAGTACATCAATTCAGGTGCCACTATAAAGCCTGCTACCAGATATAACTTAATTGTCACTTGTCACTCACTGATAGGGTTTTGATATGAGTCTGCAACCAGTTCATTTATTATGGTCTCTGTGCAGTCAAACTTTTCTGCTAATGATAATCTGTATTTGCTAATGATAATCTGAATTTCCAACTTCAGGGTAAATTTTAATGCCGTTATCAATCAAATAGACAAAAATTTTTTTTAAATATTAAAAGCAACAATAGAAAAGCAACAAATAACATCAAAGGGACTCTTGATAAGGTTATCAGCTGATTTTTCACCAGAAAAAGCTCAAGCTCAATAGATACAGATTAACCTTTTGATAAAATTCACTATCATTTATAATAAAAACTCTCTGGAAAGTGTAACCTACTTCCAACACAATAAAGGCCATATATGACAAACCAACAGCTAACATATTCAATGGTAAAAAGCTTAAAGCATTTCCTCTAAAATCAGAAACAAGACAAGGATGTCCTCTCTCTACTTTTACCCAACATAGTTTTGGAAGTCCTAGCCACGACATTCAGAGAAGAAAAAGAAACAAAAGGAATCCAAACCAAAAAAAGAAGTAAAACTAACTGTTTTTAGGAAATCTTAAAGACACTACCAGAAAGGTACTAGAGCTCATCAATGAGTTTGGTAAAGTTGCAGGATACAAAATTAATACGCAGAAATCCCTTCCATTTCTATTCACTAATGATAAAAGACCAGAAAGAGAAATTAAGGAAAAATCCCATTTTCCATTGCGTCAAAAATAGTAAAACTAACCTACGTAAGTAGGCTAAAGACCTGTACTCTGAAAACTGTAAGACACTGATGAAAGAAATCAAAGATAACACAAAGAGATGGAAAGATATACCAAGTTCTTGGATTGGAAGAATCAGTATTGTCGAATGAATATACTACTTAAGACAATCTATAGATTCAATGTAATCCCTATTAAATTACCAATGCAGTTCCCTCCCATACCCACCCCCTCTAGTCACTGTGATTTCTCTCTTTTTTTTTTTCTTTTCTTCTTTTTTGCTGTGATCTCTCTTTGGAGAGAGCAGCTAGTCACTAGAGCCACTCACCCACTCACTGCCTTCAACCTCCTCCTCCTCTGGTCCCCGGTGAACCAACTTCTACCTTATCTGCCATAACCACCTCTGCCACTGCTGGCTCCACCACCACTTCCCTCACTCCATGGCCTCCTCTCTGTTCCAGTCCACTTACTTTCAGGCACACACATGGATGGATCTCTCAGATGTCCTGCTATGCAGTGATTTTTTTTCATGGATATCCAATTTGTGGTTCAGAGGGTAAAGTGTCTGCCTGCAATGTGGGAGACCTGGGTTTAATCCTTGGGTCAGGAAGATCCCCTGGAGAAGAAAATGGCAACCCACTGCAGTACGCTTGCCTGGAAAATTCCATGGACGGAGGAGCCTGATAAGCTCTAGTCCATGATATTGTAGAGTCACACACGACTGAGCAACTTCACTTCAAAAGGGAAGGAAAAAGGGAACAACTCACACTGCCATGAGACTGATTTCCCACAAGTTAATTTTTCTATGTGGTGTGAAGTAAAGATCAAGTTATTTTTTGTATACAACCATTCCATTATTTCAGCCTTACTTGTGGAAAAGATTATCCTTTCCCCATTTTCTTGTATTGGTACCTTTGTCAAAATCATTAACCATGAATGTTTGAAGTTTTATTTTCTTGATTCCATTAATCTATTATTCTATCTTTATGTAAATATCATAACATCTGATTTGGCTGTACAAAAAGTCTTGAAATCAGGTAGCAGGTGTGATTGAATTTTTCTCTGCCATTTTCAGGTTGTTCTGACCTTTATAGATTCTATATAGTTGCATTTTTATATAATTTTAAAAATCATTTAAAATCAATCTGCCAAGTTCTACAAGAAAAACTCTGTAGAATTTTATTTGGATTGTATTGAATCCATAGAATAATTTCTGAAGCAGTGACATCTTAATATTTAATCTCTTAGTCTGTGGACATCATTGTAAATAAATTAGACTTCATCAAAACTTAAAACGTTTGCTCTGCTAGGGTTACTTAAGAAAATGAAAAAGCAAGTGAAAAACTGAGGGAAAATATTTTCAAAGAATATTCTGTCAAAGACTTGGATTAATAGATAAACTTTTACAACTCAAGAGAAGGCAAAAAAATTTTTTACGTTGGCAAAAGTTTGAATAGACACTTCACAAAAGAAAGTAAACAGATGGCAAATAAGTACATAAAAAGAGACTCAACATCTTTAATCATGAGAAATTTCAAGTTAAATCATAATGAGATACAACTACACACCCACTAGAATGGGTTAAATTAAATAGACTGATAATACCAAGTGTTCATAAAGATATGAAACAATTAGAACTCTTAGACTGCTTGTATGAGTATAAAACAGTATGACTTTGGAAAAAAGTTTGACAGTTTCTTAAAACATTAAAAATATACCTACCATGCAACCTACCTATTTCACTCTTACTTAACAAAGAGAAGTGAAAACATAGGTGCACATAAAGATTTGTACACAGATATTGAGAATAACTTCATTTGAAAGAGCATAAAATTAAAAATAACCCAGATGCCCATTACCAGCTGAATGCATAAACAATGTCATTCATCCATACAGTGAAGCACCGCTCATCACTATAAAGGAATGAACTATTGATACATGCAACAATGTGAATGAATCTCTAAGTATGCTGAGTAAAAAAAGCTAGACAAAAATCTAATTTGGTCTTATTAGACCTAAGTGATGAATAGTTTTTATTCCCACTGATTCTCCATTTGACAGCCCAGTTTTTCCTGTTCTTAAACCTAGGAAAAATCATGATGTTTCAGAGTGGCTTACAGCAGTCTTAATTCTTGTGGTTCCATCCATTAAGGCCTGCATACCCAGTACTGAATATTACTTAAATTACTAATGCCATCCAGAGGGAGAAGACAATGGCAACCCACTCCAGTACTCTTGCCTGGAAAATTCCATGGACGGAGGAGCCTGGTAAGCTGCAGTCCGTGCGGTCACTAAGAGTCGGACACGACTGAGCACCTTCACTTTCATTTTTCACTTTCATGCATTGGAGAAGGAAATGGCAACCCACTTCAATGTGCTTGCCTTGAGAATCCCAGGGATGGGGGAGCCTGGTGGGCTGCCATCTGTGGGGTCACACAGAGTCGGACATGACTGAAGCGACTTAGCAGCAGTAGCAATAGCAGCCATCCAGAGACATTTAGCTACTAAAGATTTGACTAGCATGTTCTATTTGGTGGCTATTTACACAACTTCTCAACCACAATTCACCTTCACCTTTGAAGGAACATAATACACCTTTACTAGGCTACCCATGAGGTCCCTCAACCTCTTTGCCATGATACAAAATCTTTTCAAACAATATCTTAACTGCATTCACCTTTCCCCAGGAGCATCAGTATTAAATACATTGATGATGTCCTCCTTTCAGGAATTTCACTTGATAGATTCATTAAGGACACACAAGTCCAACATCTTTTAGTCCTTTTGGAGCTCTAAAGACATTGTGTTACTTAATTATAAGTTTTACTTAATCTCACTGATGCCACTATTTATAAATCAGGCCATCTTAAACAGGACTCCCTTCAACAAAAGGCTCTAAAATCTGTCCAAACTAAAATCAAGGGCACTTCCATCAGTGCCTTTAGAGACTCCTTTGCTGTAGAGGCTTTGACAGCTCCCTACATGCTCCCTGGAGTCTCTGGACCACCTATGATGACCATAAATTACCAACAAGCTAACCTCAGATTCATCTATATATCATTAGAGCAGAAATTGCAGGTCACATACTGGGATATCCTGGAAATACAGGCTCTCAGACCCCAAGCCTGTGACTCTCTATACCCATCTGCCAATTATGCCTTGAGCCTATGGAAGCAGCATGGCACAAGCCTGGCACTGCTACCAAGGCTTCCTTGATGCAGGGTGGATCCAAACCTGGGCTGAGGGGCATGTTCTGCCTCAAAGAGAATTGGCCTCCTTTGCTCTTAGTTCCTTGCCAGGTGTCACGACCCCTCCAGATCCCTTGGCCCCCTGAGGAGCCATTTGGGATTAACTGAGTGAACAGCAGTGGGGGAGCTGATAGAGAATACAGCATTGCCACCATCATAAGTGAGGGAGCTCAGGGCAGTGTTGCTGCTTTGTCTGAGATGTCCTTGATGAAGGATGGTACACAAGGGTCAGCAAGATTGGCCAAACTGTGGGTAGTTATCTTAGCACCAAATGCCCTAGTCAGCAAATTGCCCTATCTGCACATTTTTATAAACATTTGTAGTCTTGTTGAACAAAGGACTGTTGTAGGTGTCTTTTATAGTCTTCTAGGGAATTGAATTTTTTTTCCATTAAGAGAATTTTGTAAAGACTAAAATAAATGGAAATCCAAAGGTGCAGTGTTTGGTGAGGATGATGGAGGAATCAGAACTTCCCAGCCAAGCTATAAGTTTTTGCCAGGTCATCAAAGAAACATGCAGTCTCTTGTTACCCTGATGGAAGACTATGCATTTTCTGTTGACTAATTCCAGACGCTTTTTGTGCTTTCACTTGGTCTAACTGAGAGCAAGACTTGTTGGAATTAATCATTTGGTTTTCCAGAAGGAGCTCATAATAGAAGACTCCCTTCCAATCCTTCTATATACACATGACCTTCTTTGGATGAAGAATGGCCTTTGCTGTGGTTGGTTCATTTCACTTGCCCCATGATCTCCTCTGTTCCAAGTTATTGTACAGTATCCACTCTTCACTGCTTATCACAGTTTGTTTTAAAAATGGGACATTTTGTTAACATTTCAGTGGAGAATTGCATGTGGGAATACAGTCAACGCTTATTTTGTTTTGTTTTGTTTTTTGCTTAACATATATGGAAACCAAACATCAAAACTATTAACATAACCAAGCTGGTACAAATGACTTTTAATGCTTGATTGGGATATTTTGAGTATGGTGGCTATCTCCTGTGTGGTATAATTTTGATTATTCTCAATTAATGTCTCAGTTTGATCACTATCAACTTCAACTTGTCTACCCAGCTATGGAGCATCGTCCAGTGAGGAATCTCTAACATGGAACTTCACAAACCACTTTTGACACATTCAGTCAGTCACAGCACCTTTTCCATACACCACACAAATCTTTTTTTTGTGTTTCAGTTGTGTTTTTTCCTTTCTTGAAGTAATAAATAAAGCATAATATGCCCAAAATGTTAATTTTTCCTTCCATCTTCTATATTAAAATAGCTACACAAAAATCACCAATTTCGATAAGTTTTTTAAAAAATGCACAGATATGACAGCTGTCACAATACATCTTAACAAAATTGTTTCAAATGAAGTTAAAGAGAACTGAGTGCTACTGGAGCCATCTTAATGGAAAAAAATGAACTTTCTGTCCAACTCAATAAATAAAATGATGGTATTTTCATTTTATTGTCTTATGTAATAAAGTCGATTATTTTCAAAGCCTTGTATCATGTTAAATATCAAATTTTCCTTAATGATTAAATTCCTGCTGATCTTTTAAACAAAGAAACAAAAATATTTAACTGCTACAAAGTCCTAACCACCATCTGAGCCTTCACTGAGTTGTAGTAGCAACATCAAAGATCATTCATCACAGATAAACAAAACAAATATAATAATGAAAAAGTCTGAAATATTGTAAGAATTACCAAGATGTGACAGAGACATAAAGTAAGCAAATGCTGTTGAGGAAATAGCACCAATAGACTTCCTCAATGCACAGTTGCCACGAACCTTTAACCTGTAAAAAAGCAGTATCATAAACAAAGAAACAAAAATATTTAACTGCTACAAAGTCCTAACCACCATCTGAGCCTTCACTGAGTTGTAGTAGCAACATCAAAGATCATTCATCACAGATAAACAAAACAAATATAATAATGAAAAAGTCTGAAATATTGTAAGAATTACCAAGATGTGACAGAGACATAAAGTAAGCAAATGCTGTTGAGGAAATAGCACCAATAGACTTCCTCAATGCACAGTTGCCACGAACCTTTAACCTGTAAAAAAGCAGTATCTATGAAGCATGATAAAATGAGGCATGCCTTATGTAATAAATATTATATCCCTGGAGAAGGAAATGGCATCTCATTCCAGCTTTCTTGCCTTGCAAATCCCATGCACAGAGGAACCTCGTGAGCTACAGTCTCTGGAGTTGCAAAAGAATTGGACATAACTTAGTGAGTGACCAAACAACAACAAATATATATGTTCCCACCAATTCCACTCCTACATATTTACTCCAGAGAGATGAAAATGTGCACAGAGAAGTGGACACAAGTATTCATACCAGTTTTATTCATAGTAGAGAAAATTTCAACAACCCAAATTTTCATCGATCAGTTCAGTTCAGTCACTCAGTCACGTCCAACTCTTTGCGACCCCATGAATCACAGCATGCCAGGCCTACCTGTCCATCACCATCTCCCGGAGTTCACTCAGACTCACGTCCATCGAGTCCGTGATGCATTCCAGCCATCTCATCCTCTGTTGTCCCCTTCTCCTCCTACCCCAANGGAAGTTCATGGTTCACGTATTGCTGAAGCCTGGCTTGGAGAATTTTGAGCATTACTTTACTAGCATGTGAGATGAGTGCAATTGTGCGGTAGTTTGAACATTCTTTGGCATTGCCTTTCTTTGGGATTGGAATGAAAACTGACCTTTTCCAGTCCTGTGGCCACTGTTGAGTTTTCCAAATTTGCTGGCATATTGAGTGCAGCACTTTCACAGCATCATCTCTCAGGATTTGAAATAGCTCAACTGGAATTCCATCACCTCCACTAGCTTTGTTCATAGTGATGCTTTCTAAGGCCTACTTGACTTCACATTCCAGGATGTCTGGCTCTAGATGAGTGATCACACCATCGTGATTATCTGTGTTGTGAAGATCTTTTTTGACTAGTTCTTCTGTGTATTCTTGCCACCTCTTCTTAATATCTTCTGCTTCTGTTAGGTCTATACCACTTCTGTCCTTTATGGAACCCATCTTTGCATGAAATGTTCCCTTGGTATCTCTAATTTTCTTGAAGAGATCTCTAGTCTTTCCCATTCTGCTGTTTTCCTCTATTTCTTTGCACTGATCGCTGAGGAAGGCTTTCTTATCTCTCCTTGCTATTCTTTGGAACTCTGCATTCAGATGCTTATATCTTTCCTTTTCTCCTTTGCTTTTTGCCTCTCTTCTTTTCACAGCTATTTGTAAGGCCTCCTCAGACAGCCATTTTGCTCTTTTGCATTTCTTTATATTGGGGATGGTCTTGATTCCTGCCTGCTCTACTATGTCACGAATCTCTGACCATAGTTCTTCAGGCACTCTGTCTATCTGATCTAATCCCTTGAATCTATTTGTCATTTCCATTGTATAATCATAAGGAATTTGATTTAGGTCATACCTGAATGGTCTAGTGGTTTTCCCTACTTTCTTCAATTTAAGCCTGAATTTGGCAATAAGGAGTTCATGACAATAGTTCTTGGCAATAGGCAGGTCCAACTAATGAATCCAGATTCCGTCCCAACAGGAAGTACGTAAGAACCCAAGAGAGAGTGCCCAGTGTTTGTTGTGCTGGTGCTTAGCTGGTTTCTAGCTCCTCACCTGCCTTAACAGAGTCTGTCCACCTCCCACACAGGTACCTGCCCTTTCTACCTGAATTCTCTTGACTGCCCACCGTGACCAATGCCAGCCACACTTGCCTCCCAGCTTGTTCCTGCTAGCCTTTCTCAGCCTTCCGATCACCAGCTGTGGTGTCGGTCTGCTCACCTGGCTGCCCACAGCTCCTCTCTCCCCCAGGCACACACACCACTCTTCCCCACCGGCGGCAGAATCCACCAATTTCTCCTCCTTCAAATCTCAAGTTGCAGTCAGGCTACTGTTGTGACTGACTGACCGACAGGATGTGGCAGAAGGCACACTGGGCAGGTTCCAGGCCCAGCCTTTAAGAAGTCTAGCCACTTCGGCTTTGATTATCCTAGATTGTCCGACAGCTGCCATGCTGCAAGGGAGTTCTTTTATGCTGCTGCAGAAAGGGCATGTGGAGGACAAAGGCGCCCAGCCAATAGCCAACACCAAGGCCACCGGCATCTGAGGGAGGCACTGGACCTGCCCGCCCAGCTGCCAGTGTAATGAAGCTGCGTAACGGCCCTCATTACTGGGGCAGTGGGACAAACCGTCCAGACAGCCCCTACAACTGGGAGAAATGATAGTTACTGTCAAGCTGCTAAGTTTGGGGACCGTTATGCAGCAACAGATAACTGGTTCATCAGTTTCCTTCTCATTGCCATGATCCACTGTTGCCCTGGCCTGCTGGGATATGATTTAGGAAGAGGAACTAGACATATCTACACAAGCCTAACTGTGGTGCTTAGATCAGGCAGTGAGAATGAATGATTCCATGTGCTCTTAGCTCATCTACCCAGTGCTTTACTCACTGAGCTTTCCCCAAAATAGCAATGGGAGACGGAGGCTATGCTGAAAACAGCAAACCACTAGTTCAAAATTCTCAAAGTCAAGGCTTTTAAAAACGCTTTCCCTTTTAGACCCTGAGCCAGTCTCTCTTCCTTACAACTCCTCTTACACTGCTATCTGTAGTGTCAGCACATGTCAACATGTCACTTCTCCTCAGTAGCGTTTCCTGCCTTGAGATAATCTTCAGATTTCTCAGTTTGGAGTTTCCTCAGTGGCAGGGGAAAAAAGTGCCCACTGGCAGGGAAATGCTTCAGGAACTTTAATTTAATTGGGAGTGCCTGGGCCCATTCAGGCATGAACCACAGATCAAATCCCGCCCTCACAGAGTGAAGGAAAACATTTCTTTTTAGTGATCTGATATGTACATATCCCAGAAAAAAAGGGGGTGGAGGACAGATGAAACAAGACTGCCAGAACACTGAAGAACTACTGAATCCTGGTGGATGGTTATGGTGGGGAGTTGTCAAACTATCTACTCTATTTTCATACATGTTTGAAATCTATATAATTAAGAGTTTAAAAACTTTTAAAATAATCAAGGCTCGATAACTGCTTAAAATAGATGGACTATCAGCTAGGCTTTGAAAAGTAGTGGGTTGAAAGTGAAAGTGTTCATTGCTCCATCATGTCAGACTCTTTACAACCCTGTGGACTGCAGTCCACCAGGCTTGTCTGTCCATGGAACTCCCCAGGCAAGAATACTGGAGTGGGTAGCCATTCCGTTCTCCAGGGGATCTTCCCGACCAAGGGATCGAACCTGGGTCTCCTGTATTGCAGGCAGATTCTTTATCATCTGAGTCACCATAAACTGTAAAATCTTGGTGAGGCAGTCCGATGTTTATCTCTTTGGGGAGATGATCTAAAGCTTACCTGAGATTCATAAAGGGATTGATAACTATCACCCTCCCTAACCACCTCTCCCTCAAAAACACTTAAGACATTATTGAGCATATTTCCATGGTTAGAAATAGTTTTCAAATAGAAGACACAGTTCAAGATGAGGACAAAACGGTATGAAATAATTTTACCAGGCCAGTACACCTCATTTGTGACTTAGACTACAGATGCCCAGGTAACGGGGGGGTTAGGCCATCCGAGAGGAACACAGCGCACAGCTCAACTCGTTATCTTTCACGTTTCCAAACCCACCGCGGAGCAGCCGTTCTGCTCTTACTTGTCAGGGATCCAGAGTCTAATGGTCCTGTCTCGTGAAGCTGATGCCAGTAAGTTTCCAAGCGGGGAAAACTGTAGGCTGGTGACAACGTCCTTGTGACCCACGTATCTGAAAGCTCTAGCTTGCGGCCTGAGGCTCCACAGCATGAGAAATGTATCCCAAGAACCGGTAGCTGTTAAGAAACAGAAGAACAAGACCACTGTGTGTTAAAATGCAAACACAGGCATGTCTCATTACAACGGGCGGGGTATCTAATAACAAGACATCCAGGTAACAGAGGCTGGAGGTGGAATGACAGACCAGGTAATGGCAACAATATTTCAAAAAGAAACCCAAGGCCACATCACCAATATGCAAGCGTGGCTGTGTCCTATGTAGCCGTGCAGCAGGATTAGCGGCCCCTGTATTTGGTTAGGACTCAATGACTATCTGGAGAAGGCAACGGCACCCCACTCCAGTACTCTTGCCTGGAAAATCCCATGGACAGAGGAGCCTGGTGGGCTGCAGTCCATGGGGTCGCGGAGTCGGACACGACTGAGCGACTTCACTTTCTGTTTTCACTTTCATGCATTGGAGAAGGAAATGGCAACCCACTCCAGTGTTCTTGCCTGGAGAATCCCAGGGACAGAGGAGCCTGGTGGGCTGCCGTCTATGGGGTGGCACAGAGTTGGACACGACTGAAGTGACTTAGCAGCAGCAGCAGCAGTGACTATTTACTAAAAAAAGGCAGCTCAGTACAACAGAGACACAGGATGGGGGGTCAGTTCTGTCTCTCTCAGGGTGACTGAGAAAGTAACTTAATCTCTGTGTCATAAGCACTGCATGCTTCTCCTGAGGGGGCTGGAGATTATTTTTTTTCAACTGTTCATGTGGAGATAACTTCACAGTTGCAGAACAGTTACATTAACAGTATAATGAACATTAATATAGTTTTTACCAGATCTACCTGTTGTTACTATTTTGCCCCATTTGTTTATAATTTTCTTGTGGGCTCACTCTCTCTTTTTCTGAACACAAGCATACATGTGCACGCACGTGCACACACTCACACACACAATTTTTTTCTTAAGCCATTTTAGGGTAAGTAAATTCCACACCATGGCACCTTTATTCCTAAATACTTAAGTGCATATTTCTAAGAATAAAGCTATTCTTTTACATACCAACAACACTGCAGTCAACTTCACAAAATTTATCAGTGACAGTACTTTAACTGACCAAATGTTTTCCAGTTTTGTTAACTGACCAGTAATGTCTTTTATAGCTAGACAAGGTAAGCTTAAAATCCACTCTGTGGTCTGTTATGACATCCTACAATTAATAAAAGAATCATGTGTTTCAGACATCACCTTAAGGTGTTAAGAAAAGGAAGACAAATGGAATCAACAGTGGAAATAAATGCCTTTGATCAAGAAGTAGACAAATGAAAGACAGATCTAACTCTTGCCACAAAACCAAATGTTATATATGCATTGAAGTGAAGTGAAGTGAAAGTCGCTCAGTCATATCCGACTCTTTGCGACCCCATGGACTATACAATCCATGGAATTCTCCAGTCCAGAATACTGGAGTGGGTAGCCATTCCCTTCTCCAGGGGAATCTTCCCAACTCAGGGATTGACCCAGGACTCCTGCATTGCAGGTGGGTTCTTTACCAACTGAGCCACCAGGTAAGCCCATTATATATACCTGTACCCCCAAAACAGCCCCAGTGAGAGAAACCAGGTCAGTGAGAATCATTAAGTTTATATTATAGAATGTTTAGGAAAAAATACCTTGAAACACAATTAGTATTACTGTTAGAAGAGAAAAATAAAGTCTCTGAAGTTCTGAAAAGCTTCTAAGTTCTTCAGCCATAGATAAAATTCATTTGCACTTGGTCTATGCATTGTTTCCATGTAAAACAGTTAAAGTGAGTTTATAAGCTTCATACTACCCCCCTTGTTTTTCTTAAAGTACAAAAGCTGATGTTCCATCACAATTCATCAAATTATAAATAAATCAGGTTCAAATTATTTGCGGCTAATGTGACAAAACAGGGAAAATCATGAATTATTATATGTGTTATATTTAGGACTCGAGTTCTAAGGTATTATACTACAAACAAGAGCTACAAAAGGAAATAAGACACAATTTCATGGAACTGCAATAGAGTAGGAGATAGTTCATCAGTAATGACATACATATTCAGAGGACTTTTATATATTATTTATTCTTTTTTTCTTCCAGTTATGAGATATACATCATAAAATGATTACCACAATAGATTTAGCAAACATCTATCATTTCATAATTCTTATTAAAGAAATAGAAAAAAAATTTTTTCCCTTGTGATAAGAACTCTTAGGACTTACTCCCTCAGCAATTTTCATACAGCAGCGTTAATTAATGTTATGCATCACGTCTCTTGTACTTATAATGGAAGTTTATACCTTTTTCCCATTCTTAATGTTATACAGAGTGGTGAGTGGTTCTATTTAAGGAAAGGACATCTCCCTCTGAGCAGAGACTTGAGTGAAATGAGGAGTGATTCAGGCTAAGACATGAAGAAAGAGCATTCCAGGCAGAAGGACTCCACCTGTAGGGCCTAAGACAGCAATGAATTTGGCAGCCCGAGGAACAGCAAGGAGGCCAGCATGTCCGTGGGGACAAGGAGAAAAAGACAACCAGGGATGGAAGCCAAGGAGGAAGCAGATGCCGGCAAGGAGCCATGTGAGAGGTGTGTGTTTAGTTCTAAGCCACTAAAGGATTCTGAACAGGATTATCTTGTGATTTAAGAAAACTGTCATTTTGACAGTGAGAAAAGGATGGGCTAGCCAACGATAATGGTGCGTCAACTGGGTATTCACAATGAGAAAAACAATGTCTCCTATATTTTATACTATGCACAAAAATAATTCCATATGGATTACAGACCTAAATACAATAGGTAGAACAATAAGCGTTTAGAAGAGAATTTAGGGGAATATATTCATGGCCACTGGGGTAGGCATGATTGTTTAAATAACACATGAAATTACTAAAATACTAAACGAATGATAATTTGTACTACACTAAAATTAAGAAATTTTATTCACTGAAAGACATCACTAAGCAAATAAAATGGTAAGCCACAGAAAGGAAAAAGATATTCACAATATAGTTGTCCAACATATAACAAAGAATATATAAAGAACCCAACAAATCAATAAGGAAAGTCAAGAAAACACAATAAGCAAATAGGCAAAGGGCTTAAATAGGCATTTCATAAGGGAAGATATACAAATGGCTAATAAATGTATAAAAGGTGCTCAAATCCACAGTCACCAGGAAAGTGCAAATTAAAACGACAACGAGATATTATTACAGTCTCATTAGAATGGCTACAATAGAAGAGATCAGTTCAGTTCAGTCACTCGGTCGTGTCCGATTTTTTGCGACGCCATGGACTGCAGCACGTCAGGCTTCCCTGTCCATCACCAACTCCCAGAGCTTATTCAAACTCATGTCCATCGAGTTGGTGATGCCATCCAACCATCTCATCCTAGGCTGCCCCCTTCTCCTCCTGCCCTCAATCCATCCCAGCATCAGGGTTTTTCTAATGAGTCAGTTCTTCACATTAGGTGGCCAAAGTATTGGTGCTTCAGCTTCAGAATCAGTCCTTTCAATGAATATTCAGGACTGATTTCCTCCAGGATTGACCGACTGGATATCCATGCAGGTCAAGGGACTCCCAAGAGTCCTCTACAACAACACAGTTCAAAAGCATCAATTCTTTGGCACTCAGCTTTCTTTATAGTCCAGTTCTCACATCCATACATGACTAGTGGGAAAAACCATAGCGTTGACTAGACGGACCGTTATCACAAAGTAATGTCTCTGTTTTTTATTATGCTGTCTAAGTTGGTCATAACTTTTCTTCCAAGGAGCAAGCTTCTTTTAATTTCATGGCTGCAGTCACCATCTGCAGTGATTTTGGAGCCCAAGAAATTAAAGTTTCTCACTGTTTCCATTGTTTCCCCTTCTATTTGCCATGAAGTGATGGGACCAGATGCCATGTCTCTGTTTTCTGAATGTTGAGCTTTAAGTCAACTTTTTCACTCTCTTTCACTTTCATCAAGAGGCTCTTTAGTTCATGTTTGCTTTCTGCTGTAAGGGTAGTGTTATCTGCATATCTGAGGTTATTGATATTTCTCCCAGCAATCTTGATTCCAGTTTGTGCTTCATCCAGCCCAGCGTTTCTCATGATGTATTCTGCCTGTAAGTTAGATAAGCAGGGTGACAATATACAGCCTTGACGTACTCCTTTCCCTGTTTGGAACTAGTCGGTTGTTCCATTTCCAGTTCTAACTGTTGCTTCTTGCCCTGTATACAGATTTCTCAGGAGGCAGGTCAGGTGGTCTGGTATTCCCATCTCTTTAAGGATTTTCCACAGTTTGCTGTGATCCACACAAAGGTTTTGGCATAGTCAATAAAGCAGAAGTTTTTCTGGAACTCTCTTGTTTTTTTCGATGATGGCAATTTGATGTCTGGTTCCTCTGGCTTTTCTAAAACCAGCTTGAACATCTGGAAGTTCTCAGATACAGTTCTCACGTATTGTTGAAGCCTTACTTGGAGAATTTTGAGCATCACTTTGCTAACGTGTGAGGTAAGTGCAACTGTGTGATAGTTTGACATTCTTTGGCATTGCCTTTCTTTGGGATTGGGATGAAAATTGACCTTTTCCAGTCCTGTGGCCACTGCTGTTTTCCAAATTTGCTGGCATATGGAGTGCAGCACTTTCACAGCATCAAGATTTGAAATAGCTCAACTGGAATACCATCACCTCCACTAGCTTTGTTCATAGTGATACTCTCTAAGGCCCATTTGATTTTGCATTTCAGAATGTCTGGCTCTAGCTGAGTGATCACATCGTGGTTATCTAGGTCGTGAAGATCTTTTTTGTACAGTTCTTCTGTGTATTCTTGCCACCTCTTCTTAATGTCTTCTGCTTCTGTTAGGTCCATACCATTTCTGTCCTTTATTGAGCCCATCTTTGCATGAAATGTTTTCTTGATATCTCTAATTTTCTTGACGAGATCCTAGTCTTTCCCATTCTATTGTTTCCCTCTATTTCTTTGAATTGATCCCTGAGGAAGGCTTTCTTATCTCTCCTTGCCAGTCTTTGGAATTCTGCATTCAGATGCTTATATCTTTCCTTTTCTCCTTTGCCTTTAGCTTCTCTCCTTTTCTTAGCTATTTGTAAGGCCACCACAGAGCTGCCAGAAGTTACATAGGACTGGGGAAATAGACTCTTGAGGGCATAAACAGAACCCTGTGTGCACCAGGACCCAGGAGAAAGGAGCAGTGACCCCACAAGAGACTGATCCAGACCTGCCCGCGAGTGTCCAGGAGGCTCTGGCAGAGGCGTGGGTTGGCGATGGCTGCAGCAGTGTCCGGGGCACTGAGTTGCAGCAGTGCACGCACTGGCCCTTTGGAAGGAGGTCGCCATGACCTTCATCACTTCCACCACAGTCTGGCCTCAGATCAGACAACAGGGAGGAAATACAGCCCCGCCCATCCACAGAAAATTAGATTAAAGATTTATGGAGCACAGCCCCGCCCATGAGAAAAAGACTCAGTTTCCCCCTCAGTCAATCTCTCCCATCAGGAAGCTTCCATAAGTCTCTTATCCTTATCCATCAGAGGGCAGACAGAATGAAAAACACAACAGAAGAGACAAATAGTACCAAATCTTGGTGAGTACGTGGAACAAGGAAACTCTCAGGTAATGCTGGTGGCCATAACCACGCTTGGAAAATTGTTTTGAAACCTGTTAAGATGAAAGACTTTCCTGGTGACTCAGATGGTACAGAATCTGCCAGCAGTGCAGGAGACCTGGGTTGGATCCTTGGGTCAGGAAGATCCCCTGGAGAAGGAAATGGCAACCCACTCCAGTATTCTTGCCTGGAGAATTCCATGGACAAAGAAACCTAGAGGGCTACAGTCCATAGCGTTCAACGAGTCAGACACAACTGAGCGACTAACACAGAAACACACCACACACACACACACACACACACACACATGACTTCCCTGGTGGCTCAGTGGTAAAGAATCCTCCGCCAATGTAGGAGAAGTGGTTTGATCTCTGGATCAGGAAGATCCCCTAGAGAAGGAAATGGAAACCCACTGCAGTCCTCTTGCCTGGGAAATCCCATGGACAGAGGAGCCTGGCGGGCAACAGTCCATGAGGTAGCAGGAGTCAGACACGACTTAGTGAATGAACAACAAGCAGCTGAATATACACTTAGCATCTGACTCAGCAATTCAACTTCTAGTAGCCAAATACCTGCAGAAATTCTTACACATGTCCAGTAGAAGAGATATACAGTCATGTTTATGGAACTACTACTCAAAGAAGACCAAAACTAGAAACCCAACTGCCCATTGAAAAAAAACGGATACACACGTTGTGGTATATACATACTGTGTACCTGTGTACAGGGAGTAGAAAAATGGAAGACATTTACAGCCCGGGGAACGTGAACTTTGTGATCAAGCAAACTTCTTGATCTCCAAATTGAACAACGCAATCCACCGTGCTACAGCCTCTGCTCAGGGCCCCTAGCTGCGGTATTATCTCTAGATAGTATATTCAAAAGCAGAGACATTACTTTGCCGACTAAGGTCCATCTAGTCAAGGCTATGGTTTTTCCTGTGGTCATGTATGGATGTGAGAGTTGGACTGTGAAGAAGGCTGAGCGCAGAAGAATTGATGCTTTTGAACTGTGGTGTTGGAGAAGACTCTTGAGAGTCCCTTGGACTGCAAGGAGATCCAACCAGTCCATTCTGAAGGAGATCAACCCTGGGATTTCTTTGGAAGGAATGATGCTAAAACTGAAGCTCCAGTACTTTGGGCACCTTATGCGAAGAGTTGACTCATTGGAAAAGACCCTGATGCTGGGAGGGATTGGGGGCAGGAGGAGAAAGGGACGACCGAGGATGAGATGGCTGGATGGCATCACAGACTCAATGGACGTGAGTCTGAGTGAACTCCGGGAGTTGGTGATGGACAGGGAGGCCTGGCGTACTGCGATTCATGGGGTCGCAAAGAGTCGGACACGACTGCGCGACTGAACTGAATGAACTGAACTGTACCTGTGTAATTAAAATGTACTCATGAAGTTCAAGAAGCAAAACTGATCTATGGAGTCAGAAGTCAGCATAGAGATTATGTGGGTGGCAGGCAGGGAGGACAGTGGCTAGAAGGGAGATCAGGGTACTGGCAAACAGGCAAGTCACACCGTGGAGATTCAGCAAGCTGTTCAATGTTGGTACGTATCTTATACTTCAAAAAAATGTTTAGACAAAACAAACAGAAAATCTCAGTCTGGCTGTTGTTTGGAGTGCATACAGAGGGAAGAAGGAAATCAGTTTGGAGGCTGTTGCAATAGTCCAGCCAGAAGGAGGTGGTCTGGACCAGGCTGAAGGCTGTGGAAGCAGGAGAAGTAATCAAAACCAAGGTATATTGTAAAGACAGAGTCCATAAGGTTTGCAAACACACTAGATGTGAGGGGGAAAAGACAGAAAACAAAGGTGCCCGGCTGCTGGCCTGGGCACCCAGGTGAATGCTAGAGATAGTTAATGAGATTAAGGCATTTAAGGTATTAAGTGAAATAATACTCATAAGCCAAGCCTGGCACACAGAAAACACTCAGCTGTAGCTATCATTACGGTAGCTTTAGCTTTTGCTACTGTCAGCAGTGACAGTGTAGATAATATACTAAAGACTGGAAATTGGATGGGGTCACTCAAGCAGTAAGTCTAGATACAGAAGCGGATGAAGGTACTTAACCTGGAGAGAAGGGAGTGAAAGGAAGGAGCCATTAGTGGAGTAGGAAGGGCCAGGAGACTGCGGTGTCCTGGAATAGCGTGTGTACTCACAGAGGGTGGGTGACAGGGCTGTTGTCAAAGGCTTCAAAGAGACTCGGTAAGGTCAGGCCTCAACACGACCAGCTACATAGTTTGTGGGATCCAGTATAAGATGTAAACGTGGGGTCTCTTGTAGGAAATCAGTGAAAATGTCAAGACCGGGATGGCAGGGCCTTAAACTAAATGTGTGCCTTGTGCGACCACACAGGTCAACTGCCCAAGAAGCCAGCTGTGGCCCGAGGATCAAAGGCTGGTTTGGCAGCAGAATTGTTTCAGTGGAGTGGTGGGATCAAAGCTGGAATGGTGTGGGTTGAGGAGAAATCAGGAGGGAGGCAGTAGAGAGAGTTAATACACAAAACTGACCCACGAACCCACTGAAGGTTCACAGTTCAGTTCAGTTCAGTTCAGTCGCTCAGTCGTGTCTGACTCTCTGTGACCCCATGAATCGCAGCACGCCAGGCCTCCCTGTCCAACACCAACTCCTGGAGTTCACTCAGACTCACGTCCATCAAGTCCGTGAAGCCATCCAGCCATCTCATCCTCTGTCATTCCCTTCTGCTCCTGCCCCCAGTCCCTCCCAGCATCAGAGTCTTTTCCAATGAGTCAACTCTTCACAAGAGCTGGCCAAAGTACTGGAGCTTCAGCTTTAGCATCATTCCTTCCAAAGAACACCCAGGGCTGAGCTCCTTCAGAATGGACTGGTTGGATCTCCTTGAAGGTTCATAGGGTCCCTAATATTCAATATGACCAGGAAAAAATGTTATTATAGGACCAATGTGACGTGACAATTAATTGGGGCTGGTGGCGGGGGTGGGAGAGACACAGAGCCAGAGGTAGAAGAATGTGATACAGCCAAGATGGCGACTCAGGAATTGAGCTTCTACATATTTCGTCAGAAAAGGAAAAGGGCACCTTAACAGACGCAGTGTTAGCTGCTCAGTTGTGTCCAACTCTTTGTGATCCCATGGACGGTAACCCACCATGCTCCTCCGTCCATGGCATTTCTCTATGCAAGAATACTGGAGCGGGTAGCCATTCCCTTCTCCAGGGGATCTTCCTGACCCAGGGATCGAACCTGGGTCTCCTGCATTGCAGGCAGATTATTTACTGTCTGAGCCACTATGGAAACCCTTACCCTTAACCAGAGTGGATGCTCAAAAATTGTTAGCTTTAGAGTTGATGGCTACTTACCCATATTACAGCAATACTTGCTATTATCAGCATGAGGCCTGCTAAAGTGACAGAAAGCAGGGTGACGCTTAGTTTAAAGGATGTGGACAGCTAACCCTGAGAGCCAGGTGGCATTTCCGAGCCCTATTAACTATGAAACACTAGCAGCAGAGATGTCCCACTTAAAACTGTGTGGCTCAGCATACATGCTACACTGTCTTCCAAATTTCAAGAAAACAGGGAAAGGACTAGCAATCTACAAAACGCTCATGAATGCATTCTTCTTGGAAACTATGAAAACCACCACTGAATTTCCCTCCTTAGTTCCTTAACCCTGCCCCACCAAACCCTAATACCATCATAATAAAAGGTATTTGATCATTGGTATCCATGCTGTACAGTGTCAACTTGGAATTTGCCTTAATACATTTCCTGTGAACCACGCCCTCTATAAACATTACCCCATCATTTAAAATGTCAAAGCTTGTACCTAATCGCCATCTGTTTGAGATTAACTATCAGAGGGAGGAAGCTAAAAGTTTAATAAGTCTAGCCACTAAAAAAAAAAAAAAATCTTTAAATTATATTCTATAACAGTAGTCCATTGTTTCAAGAAATCCTCATTAGGACAAAAGAAAAAACAAAGTCCACACTCACTTGGAGCTGACGACAAAGAATATATACTAATGGTTTGCTCTCCATAATGTCCAAAAGGGCATCAGTTGTTGTGTTGAATAGCAATAACTTTCTTTAATCAACCCAAGCGCTCTCACTGATTTAACCAAAATCAACTACGGTTAATTAGAGGCTTGCTTTGTGAGGAATAACTTTTCTGGAAAGCATGGTATTGCCTCCGGTTTTTTACATTTGTTGCTAAATTCCCTTATCTATTCTGTTGTGCAAGTGTGAATGATACAGAATTCCAATATTACAGGAGTATTTACTGAATTTCCCTCCAGCCCTTGGCCACCTGGTTCCCCTTCCTGGAGGCATATTTAACATATTTGTTTAAGCACTGAGGAGAGAAGATACTCATTTTCTTGAGTATCCTCCTATGTGCTTAAACAAACGTGGGTGTGCAGTCACATTGTTGTCTAGGTTATTTACATTTCTTCCTCCAGTTTTATTGAGACATAGCTGACATGCTACACTGTATATTTAAGGTGTACAGCATGATTTGACTTACATACCTCAAATGATTACCACAATAAGTCTAGTGAACATCCATCATCTCATATAGATACAGGGAAGGAATAGGGAAGAAAATATTTTTCCCCGTGATGAGAACTTTTAGGATTTACTCTTAACTTTTACATGTAATGTCGGTTGGTTGATTTGATCAGTTGCTCAGTCGTGCCCGTATCCTTCCGACCCTATGCACTATAGTCTGTCAGGCCCTTCTGCCCATGGGATTTTCCTGGCAAGAATGCTGGAGTGGGTTGCCATTTCCTCCTCCAGGGGATCTTCCCAATTCAGGGATCGAACCTGCTTCTCCCACACGGGCAGGTGCGCCACTCGGGAAGCCCACATATAGCCTGCAGCAGTGTTAGTTACACTCCTACACCCCCAGTGGTACGTCTCTTACAGCTGGAGGTTTGCACCTTTTGACCACTTTCACCCAATTCCTGCTTCTCCTACCACTGCCTCTGGTAATCACAAATCTGGTCTTTTTTTTTTTTTTTTTTTAGTTTGTATTCTGCAGATGTTTGTTTCCTTGTCATTAGATTTAGGATACATATATTTTGACAAGAATGCCACAAAAAGTTATGCTGTGCCCTTATCAGTGCATTGTATTAGGGTACATTTGATATCTGTTTGTCCCAATATTAGTGAGATTAACTTTGATCACTTGGTGTAGGTAATTTTTGCCTTATAAAATTAGTGTTTTTTTCCCCTTTGTAATTAATAAGTATTTTGTGGGGCAGATAGTTTAAACTATGTAAATATCCTCTTCCTCAATAAACTGTCACCCACTAATTTTAGCATCCTTCAATAATTTTTGAACCCATTATTCTTTAATTTACTAATTAATGAACTAATATTTAATTCATTGATTTACTATTTTAAGGAAGAATCTCTTTTTCTCCATCTGTCTACTTATTCAATTGCTCATTTACATCAGTATGGACCAGATTATTTTACTGAATGGGCTATTTATCCAGATTTATCATTATTTATTCTGATTCTCACATTGTCCCAGATTTGGCTAGGAAGAGCCCCTTAAAGCTCACCTCTGTGTTCTTCTGATATGTGTCCATCATTCTTTGAATACTTCCTTACTTCCATAATTACAAGGTACTGCAAGATGTACTTTCCCTGCTCTAACCCTGGTGTAGGTCTTTTTTCCCCCAAGAAGTTCTGATTCCTTTTCATAGAGAAGGCAAACTCAGCAACGAAGATCTGGCAACTATGTTTGCTCATTGCTACTGGGTTACCAGGTGGCACTGCTGCTGCTGCTGCTGCTGCTAAGTCACTTCAGTCGTGTCCGACTCTGTGCGACCCCACAGACAGCAGCCCACCAGGCTCCTCTGTCCCTGGGATTCTCTAGGCAAGAACACTGGAGTGGGTTGCCATTTCCTTCTCCAATGCAGGAAAGTGGAAAGTGAAAAATGAAAGTGAAGTCACTCAGTCGGGTCCGACTCTTCGCGACCCCATGGACTGCAGCCTACCAGGCTCCTCTGTCCATGGGATTGTCCAGGCGAGAGTACTGGAGGGGGGTGCCATTGCCTTCTCCGGGCCAGGTGGCGCTAGGGGTAAAGAACCCGTCTGCCAACACGGGAGATATAAGAGACGTGGGTTTGATCCCTGGGTGGGGGGTCGGGAAGATCCCATGGAGGAGGACATGCCAACCCACTCCAGTATTCTTGCCTGGAGAATCCCATGGACACAGGAGCCTGGAGGGCTACAGTCCATAGGGCTGAAAAGAGACACCACTGAAGCGACTTAGCACGCATGCACAAACTGCTGTGACAGCTGACAGAACTAAGATATAAACAGAAATCTCAGAACTAAAAAATAAGATACAAATAGAAAGTGGTATCTATCTATATGCAGAAATCAAGATAAAGATATTAAGAACCATGTGTTCATATACTGGTAACTCCCATTTCAATCTAACAGCACAGAGTACATTTCTGCCCTCTGTCTTCTACATTTATAACTCTCCTTGCCCACAGTAAAAAGAAATAACAAAACAAAAAACCTGGCTCACATTACACTCAATATACTTTTGTTCAAGTCTAGAGCACACAGTTTCAGAATCACTAACCCACATCCCTGCCATAAGCAGTTCTACTAATTAGAGTCAGGGTGCAGTTTTACGTTTTACTCCTTTTGATCTTGGCAGACTTGGTTTTATTCTTTGTCAGAGTGAAACTCCTTCAGTTGTGAACTGAGTTTTCGGGCATACCCTTTATTTCAGATGTGGTCCTGATGCCTACAGCCTGGCCTCTCTGGTGGAGGCTTAAGGTTCTGGGAAAGATCTCCCCTCGGCTTGAGCTACAGCTTGGTCGAGTTCTACCCGGCATGATCCCTGGGATCACCAGCCTCTTCCTCATCCTCCCCCGCCTCCTGCCTGGCAGGAAAGGATCTCCCCTAGACCCCACACTCTCTCAAGTGCACCTCAGCCAAAACTGCAGCGGCCCCACAGAATCTGAGGCCGCCCACCGGTCTCAGCAGCCTGGCCCTGACACAGCCAGAATCAAGGCCTCTGCTGCCTCGGCTCGGCCAGGCTCGCTCTGCTCGGCTCTGCCTTCCATGGGCAGCAGGGAGAGTGCCCCTGAGAGAAAGCCAAGGCCGTGCGCGAATGGGAGGGGCTCACCTCGTGTTTCCTTCTTGCAAGGATCACCGGTTTATGTTTCCTGTCGCTCAACATCCGAAAACAGTTGCCTTGTATATCCTGCCTCATTTCACAGTTGCTTTCAGCTGGTAGGGCAAGTTTGGTTCCTAGTTAACTACTGTGACTGGAGGCAGAAGTCAGCCTGTCTTTTTCATAGCTGAATAGTATTCTACGGTGGTGGTGTTTAGTTGCTAAGTTGTGTCTGACTCTGCGACCCCGTTAACTGTAGCCTGCCAAGTTCCTCTGTCCGTGGAATTCTCCAGGCAAGAATACTGGAATGGGTCGCCATTTCCTTCTCCAGGGGATCTTCCCGACCCAGAGACTGAACCCACATTCCTGCATTGCAGACAGATTCTTTACCACTGAACCACTAGGGAAGCCATTCTATGATGTACCTGTATCTTAAATTTTTCAACCAGGTGACCATATTTAGGTTGTTTACAAACAACGCTGCAATGAACATGTGTCATTTCTGATATGTACAAAATATCACTGTGATAAAGTCCCTGAATAATTATTGATGGGTCAAAAAGTACATATTGTAGCAGGCCCATGTTCACCATCTAGTATCCTTCACAACTTAAAAAATTTGGGTTATAGTCCTCTTAGGCCTTTTCATTCCATAGTCAAGAGGGTCTGAAAAAGTCAATCACCTCCATATAGAAACTCTTGAAATTTTCAATTATTTCAGAAGTTCCTCGATATACTTTGTACCTTCATTATGTCTGCTTTAAAACCCCATACCAGGATGAAACTCAGCTCTCTGGTTTGAGGACACCAAGATTTTGTACTATCTGTTGCATTTCTAGGTTCATATTGGTTTTGGGTTACAACAGAAAACACTGGCTCACCTTCTTCAGGGAGATATAAACAAGAACATTTTCTAAGGAAATCTAAGGGGAGGAATTCACTGTAAATATTTTTTTCAAGACAAGAAAAATAAAATGTAATCCCCAGGCAAAGACACCACAAACCAAGAGAGAAATAAGAGAGAGGGTTGCACAATACAGACAATATTCTAACCATAACTAGATAAACTTTAATATCTTATCTAATTCTTTCAGAATCAGCTTGTCCAATCCAAGCACTATGTAATTGTATTGATATAATTAAGTGATGGCACTAACTCAAAATTCCTCTGCCATGAATAGGGAATAATTTTCCTGCTAGCTGACATGAAGTAATTAGCCTGTTAGTAGTGTAAGCAGAGTCTCAAAGAAACTGTGGCTGCTTTAAAAATAACCTTTAGTAATGACAGTGTGGAGAAATTTAATTTATTCAAACTCTCCATGAGGGTTGAGGAACTTAACAACACAAACCCTTTTGGAGTTGTCACTAAAGACCAAATCCTTTTGAGACTTGGTAAACATCCTTTTACTTAATCCTCACAAGGAGGTAGGTGACTGCCATTACCCCTTTTTTATGGATGAGGAAATGAGGCTTGGTGAGGTGAAGTAACTTGCCCAGGGTCATAAACACAGAAAGGAGAAGAGTTTAACCCAGGTCTATCAGACTCCAAGAGCTTCCCTGGTGGCTAGACGGTAGAGAATCTGCCTGCTGATGCACGAGGCGTGGGTTCGATCCCTGGGGTGGGAAGATCTCCTGGGAAAGGAAGTGACAAATAACTCCAGTGTTCTTGTCTTGGAAATCCCATGGACAGAGGAGCCTGGTGGTCTACAGTCCACCCACTGGGGTCTCAAAAGGGTTGGATACAACCTAGAGACTAAACAACAACAGCAACCAGACTCCACATCCACATCCGTCTAACCAAGAACCCAAGCTCTGGGGATTTAGATATTATCCCCACTGGAATTCCTGGGGACCTTGTTGAAAAGGAGTGTTTCTAGTAAGCTACCGTCTCCAGAGTGAAACCCAGGAGCCTGAACTTTTGGCCACTTTCTCCGCTACTTCTGAGGAATATGGAGATCTGCTCCTGCCCCTCAGTGCATGCCTGAGGTCACTTCAGCACTGGGAGCAAGATTTAAAACCTGTAACAACAGGAGGAGATTCAGTAAAAGCTGCTACACAGGTTGCCATCAAGAACCAGAATAACAGGTTTCCCTGGGGGCTCAGGGGTAGAAAAAGTGCCTGCAGATGCAAGGGATACGGGTTTGATCCCTGGGTCAGGAACATACCCTGGACTGGGAAGTGGCAACCTGCTCCAGTATTCTTGCCTGGAGAATTCCACGCATAGCGGGGAGTGGTGGGCTACAGTCCATGAAGTCTCAAAAGAATCGGACACAACTCAGCAACTAAGAACCAGAAGAGAAAAAGAATTTCTGGCAAACTCCAATTATGATTTCACTGTCAGGAAAATAACTTTAAAAGTTCAGTTTCATTCTGCCTCTATTCAGTAAGAAAAGGGGTAAATAAAATTGTCCACACCATCATTTATTGTACAAACACCCCAGAGATTAAACAGGGAATGAGTCAATGACAGAGAAAGCCTGAACACAAAAAAAGAGGAAAGGCTGAGAACGTCAGTGCTAAAACACATCATTTTAATTGGAAACTTCTAACATGTAGCTTAGACTGTGCACATCATATGAAAGTGCTCTTAAACTCTTCTAATGTTTGTGTAAACTTGAGTGCAGCCCTCTGGGAAACTGAGCCAAGGGGAAAGAGTGTGGCTGCAGAAGCTGACTGGAGATCGGGCTCAGCCAGGCTCTGCTGCTTACCAGCTACACCGCTTCAGCTAACTTACTCGGCTTCCAGTTTCTGCCTCCATAAAGAGGGAAGACATTCACAAGTTATCATCTGCTCCTATCCTCTCCCCTCTGATTGCCCCTCATCCTGTGAAACCCAAGAGCCCAGCACCTTCTGAGAGGCTGCTGAGTAGACATAAATCCACCGCACCTCCCGTTCTGTTTCCTCTAGTCGTGCCTTCAGCCCCACCGCCGTCAATCACACTGCACTCTCACGCCCATGATGCTCAGGATGCTCCCTGGGCTGACCCCGGTACCCACACTTGCTCTCCTTCCCCAGAGCTACCACCTGGCCAGAGAAACACCACTTACAGGATCTCTCCTGTACACACCTCCTCCTCTCTGAAAGTACCCCCTCCTACTTACCTACTTACACGTTGACTCTGCTTGGGGACATCAAACTCCCTGAAACCCTCCCAAGCGACAAGCATTTTCACACTTCACCTACCTGAGGTCACAGTCTTTCTCTCTGTTCCAAGTCTTGGTATTATTAGTTCACTCAACAGATATCTCAGCCCTACCAGATGTAAGGGCAGGGTGGCTGGGGTGGGGGGAGTCCCGAGTCACAAAATAGGCAAAAATCTCTAAACAGGGAGCTTCAATTTAAGCAGAAAAGAGGGCAACAAGTCAACAAGCAGGCTAACGTATCAATTTAAATTATGCTAAGAGGCATGAAAGAGAAAAGCAGGATGTCACTGAGAATTTTTTGCCAGCACAGAATACTTTGATCAGTGGCATTCTAAGTGGAGTTATGAAGGACACAAAGGAACCAGCCAAGCAGAGCAAGGTAGTGAAGAACATTTGGGATCAAGGGGACAACCAGGCCTCTCTGAAGACCTTTTCTTCCATGTGTCTTCAGCATCCTGCTCTGGTGGTCACACCCCGGATGTTATCACAAGCAGCGCCAACACTCTGATTACTAACTGAAACCCACTGTCCTTCACAACACGCTTTCCTTATAGCTTGCTTGTCACAGCTTCTAGCTCATCCAGAACGCCAGTGCACCGACCTTCGTTCTCCACTGAGGCTTTCTTTCACTGTCTTCATTTCACTATCCAATTTGTAGTCTTCATTGCTTTCCTTGCCCAGTTTATAAACCCTTTCTGGCACATATATTCAGTCCTTTGACTTGTCTTCCACCCTTCAAATTCTCTGGCAAAATCTCACTCAGCCTTTTCTGAGACTGTACACAAATTCTGTATTTGTGACAGAATTGCTAGATACACTCCAAGGAAGACCAGGAACAATACAAATTCAAGACTGCTCATTTCACAGGGACCTGCCTACACTGCTCAGTGGTGCTCAATTCTGCAATAATCCCCTCCCCCACTCTCTCTAATGACTAACATATTCTCTGTTTTCAGCGTTTTTACCCTACTCTATCTACATCTCGGCTTTCAGAATACCCTGCTATAGGGGCATTCCCTCCTATTCTTCTGACCGTTCCTTCTTGGATTCTTTTGTTATTTCCCTTCTGACCCAAAGGCTGGAGACTTATGCATGGGGGCATACTCAGTCGCTAAATCGTGTCTGACTCTTTGCGACTCCATGGACTATAACCTGGCAGGCTCCTCTGTCCATCGGATTTCCCAGCAAGAATACTGAGGTGGGTTGCCATTTCCTTCTCCAGGGGATCTTCCTGGACTAGGGAATTAACCGACTCCTGCACTGGCAGGCAGATTCTTTACCACTGAGCCACCTGGAAACGGGCCATTTGCCTCATTGTTCTGTTTTTCCCAGGTGACTTTATCTATTCCATGACTTTAAACACCATTCATATGCTATAAGCCTAGTTTGAAGACCACCATCTTAGTCTGAAGCACCATCACCTGCTGATATTACTATAATGGCTCCTAACCGATAAATCCACATAGAAACCAGAGTGATTGTTTTGAGGTATGAATTAGATTGTGTCATTCTCTCCCTTAAAATCCTTCAACAGATTTTCATGACTCTCAGAACAAAAGCCTAAAACATGGCTTCTGTCTTAGTTTCCTGTGGCTGCTATAACCAAGTTCCGTAACTTTGGAGCCTTAAAGCAACAGAAATTTATTCTCTCACAGGTCTGGAGGCCGGAAATTCAAAATCCAAGTGTTGGCAGGACCACATTCCCTCTAAAGGCTCTAGAGGTTTCATTCCTTGCCTTTTCCAGACGCTGGTGCCTTCAGGGTCTCCTTGGCTGGTGGCTCTATCATTGCAATTTCTGCCTCTGGTTTCATGTGACCTTCTCCTCTTATCTCTCTGTATGTCTCATTTAGGGCCCACCCAAGAGCTCTGCTCAAATCCTGCAAAGACCTTTTCTTGCCAATGAAGTCACACTTACGGGTTCCAGGCATTAAGAAGGGGACACATCTTCAGGAGGGTCACTGTTTAACCCGCTGCAGCCTCCAAAGACTCAGTGAGCTGCTTCTGCCTCCCCTGCAACCACACCTCCCGAAGCTTTCTTCACTCCCAAAGCCTGTTGTTTATAGGCTCTACCCATCCGGGCCTTCTTTTATCTCCTTGATCAAGGACAAGCTCTTTCCCACTTGGAATTTTTGCTTATGCTAATCTCTCTCCAGGCTTCCTTGGTGGCTCAGTGGTAAAGAATCCGCCTGCCAATGCAGGAGAGGCCGGTTTGATAGCTGGGTTGGGAAGATTCCCTGGAGAAGGAAATGACAACCCACTCCAGTATTCTTGCCTGGGAAAGCCTATGGACAGAGGGCAGGCTATAGTCCACAGGGTCGTAGAAGAGTTGGACCAACTTAGTGACTAAACAACAACAAATTCTGCCTCTAGTTTTTGCCTAGCTAGCTCCTCCTTCAGGTCTTGAGTTGAATCTAACACAGAGAGAAGTGTTCTTTGACCCCCATAAACTTAAGTATATTGCCCCAGTCACCATCCTTCAAAGAACCCTGTCCCTTTTCTTCACCACAAGTTGTATCTGCACATGATTTGTGCTTACGTGTTAATATCTGTGTCTATCACTGGACCATGAATTCTTCATACCATTGTAAGAAGCACATTCGTTTTGCACACTTCTGTATGGACACCCAAGCATAGGATAGCACCTGACAAACAGCAGAACTAAATTAAAGAAAAAGAAGAAAGTAAGTAGAATACCTCCTATTCCTTTTTTGAAAGAGGATCAGATAAGTATAAATAAATGAGTTAGAATGATGATCAGGCAGTGGAGGACACTGCTGGCCCGCAGGAGACATCCTTGCCCAGCCAGCCTAGAAATGATTAAGCTGGGCAAGAAAGGAAAAGCAGTACCCAACTACTAGAGTTAGGACTTCTCTAGTCTCCAGTTCTGCCACAGACAGCTATATACTCTGTATGGAACTCATTTCACTTTTTATAATAATCTCTACCTCCTGTTCAAAAGGATTGATTGAGGTTTTGCTGAACTTTTAGGGAAAAAAACTCCAATACAAACTAATTTCTACCTGTAGCCTAATTCTAAGCTAGGAGGTGCACCGATTTATCTAACTTCTTTAATTATGCTGAATTACAGCATGACTCAAGCATTAACAACAAATACCGCTGGGCTGGTTTAAAGTCCAGTATGCGCGGAGGGGCTTCCCTCACAGCTCAGTCTGTAAAGAAGCTGCCTGCAATGCAGGAGACCCGGATTTGAATCCTGGGTCAGGAAGATCCTCTGGAGAAGGAAATGGCAACCCACTCCAGTTTTCTTGCCTGGAGAATCCCACAGACAGAAGAGCCTGGCAGGCTATAGTCCACGTGGTTGCAAGAGTCAGACAGGACTTAGCGACTAAACCACATCCACTGAGGGACAGAGAAAAGAGCAGTCTTTTCTGAGACACGTGAAATTCCCCAGCCACTTTCTCTCCCCTAAAGTTTTGTTTTTTTTTCTAACTGAGATACAATTCACATACCACAAATTCCTCCTTTTAAAGTGTACGATTCAGTGTCTTGTTCAAAGTTGTACAACCACGGTCACCATCTAATTTCAGAACATTCTCACCACCACCATCACACCCTCCAAAAGACCCACCTTCATGAGCAATCAGTCTCTATTCTTGCCTCCTCCAGGCCCTGGCAACCACTAATGTTCTGACTTTAAGGATTTTCCAGTCTTTTTTTTTTTTTAATGTTAATGAAACTGAAACACAGAGAGATGAAATGATTTGCATAGGGTTGTAGCCACTTAGAAACTTACCAGCAAGATTATTATCACTCCTTATTAGGAAGATCACAACACACATGTTTAGGGTAAGTTTTTAAACTATACATAAAAGAAAAAAACCAAAAGATCAGTGAAAATATATTTAGCTTGACTATGTGCATGCATGCTTAGTCGTGTCTGACTCTTTGTGACACTTTGGACTGTAGTCCTCCAAGCTCTTCTGTCCATGGAATTCTCCAGCCAAGAATACTGGAGTGAGTTGCCATTTCCTCCTCCAGGGGATCTTTCCGATCCAGGGATCAAACCTTGTATACTGTGTCTCCTGGGCTGACGGGCGAATTCTTTACCATGAGCCACCTGGGAAACCAACTTGACTACACATACCTTAAATAAGGCTGCGGGACACCTGAAATGTAAGGCAGAGTCCTGAGACTGGTGATGCTCAGGCAGTGTGTCATGCCAGGGATTAGCAGGAGTGGAGGGTGTTTGGCAATGATTACTAAAAGAGGAAGAAAGATAGTACTGGTGGACAGGAATTGTGCTTAGGGACAGGGTAATACAGACAGAAGGTTGAGGGAAGTGTGACACTATGCAGTTTAGAGGACAGACATATTTCTTTGGGGCCCAGGGTTTTGAATGTTGTGTTAATGTGCCCCGTGTCCACTTGCTTCCTTTTATCAGTTCAGTTCAGTTCAGTTGCTCAGTCGTGTCCGACTCTTTCGACCCCATGAATTGCAGCACGTCAGGCCTTCCTGTCCATCACCAACTCCCAGAGTTCACTCAGACTCGCATCCATCGAGTCAGTGATGCCATCCAGCCATCTCATCCTTGGTCGTCCCCTTCTTCTCCTGCCCCCAATCTCTCCCAGCATCAGAGTCTTTTCCAGTGAGTCAGCTCTTCGCATGAGGCGGCCAAAGTACTGGAGTTTCCGCTTTAGCATCAGTCCTTCCAAAGAAATCCCAGGGTTGATCTCCTTCAGAATGGACTGGTTGGATCTCTTTGCAGTCCAAGGGACTCTCAAGAGTCTTCTCCAACACCACAGTTCAGAAGCATCAATTCTTCGATGCTCAGCCTTCTTCACAGTCCAACTCTCACATCCATACATGACCACAGGAAAAACCAAGGCCTTGACTAGACGGACCTTTGTTGGCAAAGTAATGTCTCTGCTTTTGAATATGCTATCTAGGTTGGTCATAACTTTCCTTCCAAGGAGTAAGCGTCTTTTAATTTCATGGCTGCAGTCACCATCTGCAGTGATTTTGGAGCCCAAAAGAATAAAGTCTGACACTGTTTCCACTGTTTCTCCATCTATTTCCCATGAAGTGATGGGACTGGATGCCATGATCTTCGTTTTCTGAATGTTGAGCTTTAAGCCAACTTTTTCACTCTCCTCCTTTACTTTCATCAAGAGGCTTTTTAGTTCCTCTTTACTTTCTGCCATAAGGGTGGTATCATCTGCATATCTGAGGTTATTGATATTTCTCCCGGCAATCTTGATTCCAGCTTGTGTTTCTTCCAGTCCAGAGTTCCTCATGATGTACTCTGCATAGAAGTTAAATAAGCAGGGTGACAATATACAGCCTTGACGTACACCTTTTCCTATTTGGAACCAGTCTGTTGTTCCATGTCCAGTTCTAACTGTTGCTTCCTTTTATATTGCTCCCAATTTGTCCCAGAGATTTCTGATCATTTCCAGTTTGTTTATGAGTAGTTAATGCATAAGACTTCCCTGGTAGTTCAGGAGGTAAAGCGTCTGCCTACAATGCAGGAGACCCGAGTTCAATCCCTGGGTGGGGGAAGATCCTCTGGAGAAGACAATAGCACCCCACTCCAGTATTCTTGTCTGGAAAATCCCATGGTTGGAGGAGCCTGGTAGGCTACAGTCCATGGGGTCACAAAGAGTTGGACACGACTGAGCGACTCGACTTTAGTGCATGAACAGTATTAGAACCACCACAGAATCCTTGCTAGTTAATGACACTTTGCAAAATAGTACGTGGAATTCAACTTTTTAAATATTCTACTGTCTGCATTTGTCAAATAAGTAAAATGATAACAAGTTTACCTTACTCCTATTACCAGCCGTAAATGTGTACGTAGAAAAGTGATCCTAGAGACTAAAACCATCAGAATCCATTTGCAAAAATAATTAGGCAATGTTTTATTTTACATGTCTTAATCAATATTGCAAATATCATTAACAAAAGGAAAAAAGGACAGAAATCGCTCATCATACACCAAAAAATTCATTGTTCGAAAGAGATTAATCTAAATCTCAACATTTTGTGCTCATTTAATAATATTATTAAAACATCAATTCAAAAGGACAAACAAGTCAAAACTAAGTATTTTATTAACTAAAGTTGAGACCCAAAATCAACTACACAACTGAAAAATAACCTACCATCAACCTAGAAAAGTTTTATTTGCTGACATATAATGAATACTCAAGAGTCTACTACTGGGTGCATAGACAAATTTTCTTTTACAAACAAGTTATTTTGAGTTATAGAGACTCTGTAGATGACTAGATTATCATTGTTTTTAAACGGCTGCTAAAAATGACTAGAGAGTCAACCTATTCACAGAATTGAACACTAAACAACATCAGTTCAGTTGCCAATGATCATTTAAAGTTGAAATTCTTGTCTACCAAATTTTTATAACACTTTTTAAGCATGTAAATTAACTTAAAAGATATGTTAATTATACAGCAAAAGAGCTTTGGTACCAATGAATTAGAAGTAGGAGATCAAATATACCTTGTAGTTTTACAGTGTGTTTTAGGAATTAAATTGGAAATGCCTACATATGAAAATGGAAAAGTCTCATTCTTTTATTACCTACATTATTATGAAGAATGAACCACCCACTTATTCTGAATTACTGATATAAATAAAACACGAGCCTAAAATTTCTTCCAAAAAGATGAATGGGTCACACCCTGCAATTTAGGCAAAAGGTAAATAAAGAATTCAGTGCTTTACTTTTCAATGCTCCCTTGTTCTTTTGATGAGAGCAGAAAGATTCTAGGATAAAAATAATTCCAATAAATACATCCAGAATACATCAGTCTTAGCACTCCCATCTGATAGGGGGCTAAGAAGAACAACCACCTGCCAATGAGGAGACACAGGTTCGATCCCTGGGTTGGGAAGATCCCCTGGAGAAGGAAATGGCAACCCACTCCAGTATTCTTGTCTGGGAAATCTCATGGGCAGAGGAGCCTGAAGGGCTACAGTCCATGGGGTCACAAATAGTTGGATATGACTAAGCGACTGAGCATGCAAGAAGAACAACAAAAATAAATAAAAAGAGAAAAGTGATTTTTAAAAACCAAAAGGCAGATTGAGTAAGGGGTAAGGGTGGGTTTAGTAGAATATCTGCTGCCAATGAACAAATTCAGAGCACTATTACAAATTCTTCCTAAATTACACCCAAGGTCATGCACATTGCACATAGAATCTAAACAATTTGCTACATAACATATGGAAAATCATTAACACATTTTTATTTTAAGAAACAAAAGAGAAACAAAATATACAAAGCAATATTACTGTTTGAAAAGGTTATTCTAAAAACTTTTGTTAAATTTAGATTTTGCCAAGTTCCAACTCTCCAAGTAGACACCAAAAACAACTTCTGAGTACTGTGGACTGATCTTTATGGAGCATGCATTTTTCACAAATCTACAGCAAAATGAACTAGTTAAGACTTAATTCTGAATTCAGCCTGTGATTGACTTCTGGATATAACATTGGAATAAAAACAGTAAAAGTAACTTTTTAAAAGTATGTTTACTTCTCACATAAATTAGTTTGGAAAATGTTAATATTCTTAACCCGAAAGATTCCTTTCAGAGTTTGAAAGATCAAAGAATAAAAAACAAAATTGGTTCAGCAATTCTCAAAATAAAATGAATACAAACACTGGCCACAACTTTCCACTCAATCCAAAATAAACCACTTCAGCTGAGCTCAGCTCACTTAATTTTCAAAAACCATTTCTTTTTTCCAGCTTCATACCTGGAATAACCGTTCCTCAGCAACATTATGTACATTAGCAGGGAGGAGATAAAAGTGTTGTAGAGATTGCACAGTCACTGAATGTACAAGCAGGACATTCCAGGGCAGGAGGGAATCTTCAAACCCACATTTTACAGATGAGAAAACTGAGGTCCAAAATGAGTCATTTAATCAAATGACCAAAGCCACATTGGCTAAGCCATTCAATCAGCCAGTCATTCATTCACCCACAATTACTGACAGCTATCTAGGCACCAGGCCTGGGACTCCGAAAAGAAGAAAAGAAGCTGGAAGGCCCCATCTACCATTGCAGAGGCTATCCTTCCTCTTGGAAAATCTTAAGATCAACCCTTAAAAGTCCTCATCAGCAAGAAGTCTGTAGGAAAGTTGCACTGACTTTGTCAAACAGGGCTCACTTTGAGTTTCACACGTTTCAGTAAACACAGTTGGCCTCTACTGTGTTTATTTTAAGCGATTATTAAGCGTTTACTTTAAGTGATTAAGCATTAACAAAGAGAAGCACAGTATTCTGAATGAGTCCCTCTCTGATACATTCAAAGTTTAAGGAAGTGCAATCAGAAAATACCCCATACACACAAACAAGTTCACAGAGAGGACAACTTACAAAATCAGAGCGATCTGAGGTATCAACATAGAGCAGTTAAGTCTAATAGCTCAATCCCCTCAATTCCGCAAAGTGTGGAATGTAAATGGTTCCCATTTCATTCAGATGTGGGTGTATTTTTCTGAGAGGTCTGTATGTTAGGAAGACCTCTAAATTCAATTCCAATTCACATCCAGTGACAATATAACTAAACCAGGCCTTTCTCCTGAAGAGTAACTTTCCTTAAATTCTATTTGAGTAACAGAAAATTAGAATAAAAAAACTAAATAAGACCTAAAATTTCATGTGCTGACTAAAGGAAATTCAAATTCTATGTACAACAAAAATAGCAACAGCTTGAACTGCACATTTCTGAGTTTTTTGTTTTTAATGAGATGTGCAGTGAACTTACCCATCAACATAAATTATCCCTCATTTTGCTTGGACTTTTATATTCTTTAATATTAAGTCTGGCACTTAAATGTTTTGTGTATCTCAAGTCACAGTCGAGTCGACTTCTTTAAGAAGTAAGAGAACATATGACAAAGCTCTTAAATAAAACAACCCCAAAATAAGGCACTTTGAAATATTAAACAACAGCTCTCTGTTTACCCAGTTTCAGTGTTTTTTTGGTTTTTTAACCAAAACACTCCACTGCTTTTACAGAGCTCTTGCAGATGACCACTGGGTGAATGCTGATGAAATAAATCTTCACTGAGGCTCTCTGAAGGCTGACTCCCCTGAAGCTATTGTCCGTTCAGGACCAAAGTACCATTATGCTCATCTATGTCTCAAACTTCCAGATTTGATTTTTATCCAGAGCATCACAAGTTCTCATCTGAACATCGGGCCGGCCCTCGGGTGTCCGGTAAGCACTAAGACACAGTCCTGAGTGGGGATGAAAAACGGTTCCATCTTCTTTAAAATGCCAAATAATGTTTGCTGGGATAGGAAACCCATCTTTGGGACAATTTTGCATTCCCACATGCTTTTTTAGCTCGGGAACTTCTGCGCATAACTCCGTCACCGAATTAAACCTTATTTCTTTATTGGAGGTATATTCAAAGAATTGATTGCCTCCTTGACCGTGGCATCCAAACAGGGAAAGGTTAGCACTTGTGGGGTTGTTGTCAGGGGCATTATAATCTAAACATTCAGAAGAGATCCCAATACTGCGAATAGCTCCATGCCAGCCTGGCCTATCCTCTGGAACGTGCAAAGTAGAAAACACATTTTTCAAATACCAGTCAAAGCTCTTGCACTTCAGCCTTTCCCGTAGTAATTTTCTTTCAGAAATATCGCCATAAGCTTCTTTCCTTGCTGGAGGGTTTCGGTTGTAGAAATGCTCTTTGTACTCGTCCATCCAGACTTCTGCTGCCCGAGCAGTATTCTGCAGGAAATTGGGCCGAGCATATGGTGCCCGCTTAGGGAATACGTGGCCCACGTGGGAACACGGATGGATCTCCAGTTTACCTCCACACTGCCACACCCTGAAAGACAGCTCCAGGTTTTCACCTCCCCACACTTCCATCCCAGTGTCATAAGTGCCAAGGTACTGAAAAACTTCTTGCTGACTGCAAACAGTCCTCCGGCCATGGTGGGCGATCTGAATGGTTCAATTCTCGATTTACGCCTGTCCCTTTCATGTTTGGGAACAGAATGCCACTGGAATGTTAGACGCCAGTCGAACCCACCAATCATGGGCTCCCCAGTCTGCATATAGAATTCAAAAGTATTCCAGTCGATGGTGTCTATAACAGGACAAATGACCACTGTTTCATCCTTATGAATCCTTTCCAAAAGTGGCTCCAGCCAACCAGTATTACACTCACAGTGACAATCCAGGAAAGTGAGGACATCGCCAGTAGCAAAAGTGGCCCCAATCAGACGGGCCCTCACCAGCCCTTCCCGCTTGTTTGTTCTAATCAGGCGGACTCTATCCAGATTGCTGACGTAAGTTTCAAGCTGTGTCTTCAGATACACTCTGTCGCTCAAGTCATCCACTAAGATGATCTCCTTCAGAAGGACTGCGGGAGAAGTTTCTAAAACACTGTGGATGGTGCGAAGTAAAGTCGACCAGGCTTCGTTATAGAAAGCGATGATGACAGAAGTGGTGGGCAGTCTCCTGTAGTTAAACTTCTTGGACTTACACTCATACATTCTTTTATCCTCTATGTGGCGGTGCAGGGAAATCCTGTCACTGAGGTAAATGTTAATGGCATATCGCTCAATGAGTTCCTCTTGCTGCTTCAGTTCACTCTCGCTGAGCTGGAGTTTGCTGGCTTTCCCCCACTCCCCAAGGGCATGGGAATCTGCAGGGGGCTTCTCATACAGCGGCCGAGACAAATCCACTGCTTTCTTCCCCGGCTCTGAGAGCTGTCTTGACCCCGGCTCCTGGGCACCGCCGGCTCGTAAGGAGGCGTGGAAAGTGGAGACGGAGAGTTCCACCAGGAGGTAGGCCACTGTTAGGAGCGCCAGCAGCAGGCAGCTTTTGCGTGCCCACGTCCACCTTACGGCCATCCGGATCTTCATGGCTGGGGCGCGGACGCGGCCACCAGAGTCACCGCGCGCAGGGGAAGGGCTGGGGACCCGCCGCTTGAGCTCCGGGCTCAGGTAGGAGCGAACTTCCGAGCAGGTCCCTCTTTTCATGCAGGCGTTCGGCTCCTCGGCAGCCGCGGGGGCTTCCTGGGGGTCACCTGGGACCTCCGCGGGGCTCGGCCTCCGGTGCAGCCCCAACTCCTCTCTCCCCACTTCCTCCTGCCTGCCTCACAACTTTTCACAAACTCTGCAGCCAACAACACCCCACCCTCCCCGGGTCGAGGACAAACCCCTCCCCTTCCCTCTTCCTCCCCCTGGTGGCGAGTTCGCGCCAGTGGTCGGCCAGGCCCGGGCCCAGGCCTGTGGGCGACTCTGCGGGGCCGGGGGCGGGAGCACCGAGGCGACCCCGGACTCGGGTCCACTCCCGCTCCCACTGCATCTCGGCCGCTCTCCACACGATTCCACCCATATAGGTCCTCAGTCGTGATGCCCCCGGGGACCCGGCGTGGACAGGCGGCAATCCTACCGATTGAACGTCTCATCACAAAATACGAAAAAGAAAAAAAGAAAACTTACCAAGCTGTTTGCCGTTGGGGCTAAAGTCCACGGAGGTGATCGCAGCTTTGTGGCCCTTAAAGTAACGCTCCAGAACCGGGTCCTCCTGGGAAGGAAAGTTGTCAAGTTTTGAAAGCAGGTGCAGACCTCGAATGTGGGGGGCTCGGAGGAGCGCGGTCCCTCCTGCGGGAGCCGGCCCGGGAACGGCCACATCGGCGGAGAGCTGCGGGGGGGCAGCAGCACCCCGAACGAGCACGCGCGGCCGCAGCTAACTGGGGTGTACGCCGAGCACCAGCCTCCGCCCGCAGAGCCGGCGGAATCCCCGCTCGCGCGGCCCAGAGGCGGGCGCCCGCCGGAGACCACCTGGGCAGAGCGATTGGAATGCACGTTCCGGGGCCCCGCCCGCAGGCTCGCGGTCACAGGTGCGAGGCGGAGCCCCCGGCTTCGGTACTTTTCAAAACCCTCGCAGGTGATTCTGACGCAGGCGCTCCACGGAAGCCCTAAGAGAATTCTGGGGGCCATGGGGCCGCCGGAGCTCCGGGAGGAGCGCCCGGGGCTCCGCCAGGGCTCGGCGCTCCCGGTGCCCCGGGGGCAAAGGATGAGTCACGGGCGCCCCGGGGCGAGGGGCGCGGGGCTCGCGGCTCAGGACTCCTGCCTCCGCGCCCCGCCAGGTGCGGGTGTAGCCCCGACCTGGCTCCCCAACCCGCGGGACCGGCTCCAGGGAGGCGCACCGCAGCCCGTCCTTACCGGGGAGGAGGCCATGGGGGAGCGCCCAGCTCCCGGCTCCTGCCCGCAGGGGGAACCGGGGGGAGGGAGGGGCGGGGTAGGAAGGGGGACCGTGCGGTGCCCGGAACCGTCCGCCCGGAGCGGCAGCGCCTCCCGGTCACTACAACAACGGCGCCCCAGTCAAACCCCGCGCTCCAGGCGTGGCCAGCCGAGCCCCGAGGCTGCGCCCGCGCCGCGAAAAGCCGGGCCTCCGCCACCTGGCAAGCCGGACGCCCGGGGATCAGGTGTCGCCACACATCAAAGCCAACGTTTGCTAACACCTGAGCTCCTCCTGGCTTGATATCTGAAGGAGAGTCGTAACCGAGATAGGTAGGAGACCGATGGTTGGGAGAGGGAAAGGAGCCTGTGATCGATGCAATCAGAATTCTATTACGCGTTAAAGAGACAGCGCGCGCGAATTCGAAGCGGATCCCGCACCGCTTCTGTTTTTGAGGCGGAAGAGTTTGATCTGAAATGGGGCAGCTTTTTGCTATTTATTAATATACACAAAAGAATCGAGGATAGACTTGAATTTACTTAATCACTATATTTCACACACGCCCAGCGTATTACAAATGTAGGTGATGGATAAACGTGATGAATGAATGAACGGATGTTTTCCATCCACTTAAGGTTTCTCTGCTGTGTTTGTTTCAATCTCGTTTGCCTGTGCTTTAGAGCTGTAAATTGATACAGTAGCATATTTGAGGTCTTTAGGAAGACTTAGAAACATATTTTTTGTTCTGTTTAGATTATCCGGCCACATGGTACTATAGCCATTGCTACAGTAGACTTTCCTACATAGAGTATCATTTGAGCTTCAGCAACACCGCGAAATTGATAGGAAATGTTGCCGACCTTTAGAGATTATAAACTTGATTCTTAGACATTTTGATTTAATTATCAAAGGTTACACAAAGACAGCTCTTCCAGTTCCAAGTCCGTATCCTTTTTTACCCTGATACAAAGCTTGAAGGACTCAGCTGAAAATTACATATAGCATAAAGATTCTTGGCAGCATAAGATGGCACAATAGACCACAGCTGGTAAGATACACAGTCTATACAAATGAAATGCATACTACACTATTACAGATTTTCTAACTCTTTGTTTGGTGATAGAATTTAGTTGTAATGAATATTGTACATAGCAACCAAGAAATTTAGACTGAAATATTAGTTCAAGTATATGTTTGTTGAATATCTCCGGGATATTTGGCAGTGAGGGATACAAAAGTGACTGAGATATTTTCCCTGCCTTTGAGAACTCAACAATCTAGGTTTCCGAGTTTCATGTTTTAGCATGCATAATGATGGTTTTAGGGGACCTCAGTCTCAAAGATGCTGATTCAGCATATATGAAGTGGAATCAAGGACCCTACGGATGTATTAATAATAAGCCTCTTAGCTGATTGCCTTGGGAATCTCAGCTGTGTACATTGAGAAACATCACTCTAGTCTAGGAGGTGATGTGTCAAGATTGTTGATACTAGCAACTTATCAGCAAACTGTGGTAGGACTCTAAGCTTTGCTACTTATTCTCAGTCCAGGTTTGACTTTAAAAGAAAAAAAAAAAGACCAACATATTAAAAAAGTAATGCTGGATGCTTGTGGGAACGTAAAAGGAAATATAGCACTGTGGAAACAGTTGACAGTTCATAAAAATTTAACCCTGAAGTATATACCCAAGTGTATTAAAAACAGGGACTGGAACAGATACTTGTACACCAATATTCATAGCAGTATTATTCACAATAACAAATAAGTGGAAGCAATTCATGTATCCAACAGATAATCAATAAGTAAAATATGATACATACATACAATGCACTGTTACTCAGTCATAAAAAGAAATGAAATTCTGATACATGCTGCAACATGCTATGGGGTGCTTAGTCGATCAGTCGTGTCCGGCTTTTTTCGACCCCATGGACTGTAGCCCGCCAGGCTCCTTTGTCCATGGGGATTCTCCAGGCAAGAATACTGGAGTGGGTTGCCATGCTTTCCCTCCAGGGGATCTTCCCCACCCAGGGATCGAACCCAGGTGTCCCACATTGCAGGCGGATTCTTTACCATCTGAGCCACCAGGGAAGCCTGCTGCAGCATGGGTGAACCTTGAAACATTCTGTTAAGTGAATAGGCCAAACACAGAAGAGCATATACAGTATGATTCCACCTAGTGAGGCACCTCAAATATGTGGAGTCCTGGAGACAGACAGTAGAATGGAGGTTCATAGAATGGACTGGGGATAAGGAAGGATGGAAAGTCACTGTTTAACAGATGTGGAGTTTCTGTTTGAAATGATGAAGTTCTAGAAATAGTGGTGATTGTCACAAAACATTGTGAATATACCTAATGCCATCGAACTGTACACTTAAAATAGTTAAAATGGTAGTACTTATGTATATCTGACTACAATAAAAATAAATAATAAAATACATAATAATTCTAAAAAGTCTGAGGACCTCAAAATTTCTCACAGTCAAGATATATCTAATATTGGGTTCGGCAGATTAACAGAAAAAGTTGGAGATGTATAAACTAGCTCAAAAAAAGAGAAATTTTTTAGGTATGGATTTTTCTCTAAGTCTCTTAGTTAAAAGAGATTCCCAGGTGACAGGCTACCCTGGCGGCTTAGGGGTAAAGAATCCAGCTGCCGATGCCAGAGACATGAGTTTGATCCCTGATCCGGGAAGATCCCACATGCTGTGGAGCAGCTAAGCCCATGTGGCACAACGATTGAGCTTGTGCTCTGGAGCCAGGGAGTCATGTCTACTGAACTCACGTGCGCCCTAGAGCCCATGCTGCGAAACAGAGAAGGCACGGCAGTGACAAGCCCCGCCCACCCCAACTGGAGAGTAGCCCCTGCTCGCCGCAACTACAGAAAAGCCCAGGCAACAACAGACTCAGCAGAGTCAAAAATAAATTTAAAAAAATTTCCTAGGTGATGCAGCTGGTAGAGAATCCACCTGCCAGTGCAGGAGGCCGAAGTGATGCATGTTCAATCCCTGGGTCAGGAATATCCACTGGAGGAGAAAAAGGCAACCCACTCTAGTATTATCACCTGGGAAATCCCATGGACAGATGAGCCTGGTGGGCTACCATCCATAGGGTGGCAGAGTCAGTCACGACTGAGCATGCACACCTGGTTAAAAATAAATTTAACTTTTTTCCAATTATCAAAAAATAAATATGAATAGAAGAAAATCACAGATTTGTCCCATCACTTAAAAGCTGCTTTAAAAATTTTTATTCAAGTAACTGTGATAGGCTCACCACATGCCAGGTACTCTTCTAAGTACCTTAAAATTTTTGACAAATCTCATAAGAATCTGATTCAGTTCAGTTCAGTTGCTTGGTCGTGTCTGACTCTTTGCGACCCCATGAATTGCAGCACGCCAGGCCTCCCTGTCCATCACCAACTCCTGAAGTTCACTCAAACTCACGTCCATCAAGTCAGTGATGCCATCCAGCCATCTCATCCTCTGTCATCCCCTTCTCCTCCTGCCCCCAATCCCTCCCAGCATCAGGGTCTTTTCCAATGAGTCAACTCTTCGCATGAGGTGGCCAAAGTACTGGAGTTTCAGCTTTGGCATCATTCCTTCCAAAGACCACCCAGGACTGGTCTCCTTTAGAATGGACTGGTTAGATAATGTTAATTTTTTTCTTCCAGTTTTGTTGAGATATAACTGAATCACAGCACTGTATAAGATTGGGGCATACAGCATAATGAGCTGACTTTCATACATGATGAAATGATTACCACAGTAAGTTTAGTGAACGTCCATCATCTCATATAGATACAACATTTAAAAAAATTTATTTTCCTTGTGATGGAACTCTTAGGATTTACTGTCTTAACTTTCATATATAATATACATCAGTATTAATTACACTAGTCATATTGTACATTATAGAGAGATGATATTTTTCCTATTTCCCTTGTACAGATGACGAAATTGATATGCAGAGACATTAAGTTGCTTAGTCACAGGCACACAGATATGGAAGAATTTTAGATTTTAGTGGGGTGCTTCCAGACTCCACCTCTTAATCACTAAGTCATGATGCCATTTTTTGTGATTGCAAGCACATTAAAAATATATAAAATTTTGTATCCTACCTAACACTTTTCCCAGGAAGTCTTACAAAAAGCAAGAAATATAACACCTCCTTTATTTCCATTCCACTGGCCTCATTTATTACTCCAAACTGCCCTGCCCATTATTTTCCATGTTTAATTTTATTTCTTTTTTGCTATTCCTAAACTTTGCAAATAGCAGAAGCTCAAAGGTCAGTTCAGTTCAGTTACTCAGTAGTGTCTGACTCTTTGTGACCCCATGGACTGCAGCACAACAGGCCTCCCTGTCCATCACCAACTCCCAGAGTTTACTCAAACTCACGTCCATTGAGTCAGTGATGCCATCCAATCATTTCATCCTCTGTCATCCCCTTCTCCCTCCCTTCAATCTTTCCCAGCATCAGGGTCTTTCCAAATGAGTCAGCTCTTCACATCAGGTGGCCAAAGGATGGAGTTTCAGCTTTAGCATCAGTCCTTCCAATGAAGATTCAGGACTGATTTCCTTTAGGATGGACTGGTTGGCTCTCCTTGCCATCCAAGGGACTCTCAAGAGTCTTCTCTAACACCACAGTTCAAAAGCATCAATTCTTCAGCGCTCAGCTTTCTTTATAGTCCAACTGTCACATCCATACATGACTACTGGGAAAACCATAGTCTTGACTAGATGGACCTTTGTTGACAAAGTAATGTCTCTGCTTTTTAATATGCTCTCTAGGTTGGTCATAACTTTTCTTCCAAGGAGCAAGTGTCTTTTAATTTCATGGCTGCAGTCACCATTGCAAGTGATTTTGGAGCTCAAAGGTGGACATCTGGAAAAGTGGCCCAAGTTGGGAAAATTTTTCCCCTTAAACTCAAGCCTGCTTGAGTTTATGTAATTCTATTTGCTACAGTGATCATTTGGGACCTTCTCAGATTACAAAGTTATTAATCTGAATGGGAGACACAGTATTTGAAAATCTACAAGGTATCATTAGAAGCCAGGTACAAAGGTAGGACAAAATGGATTCTTTATTTAGCCCTCCTTTTCTAGATCCCCCTCAGATCAGAAATTGAGTTGATCCACATTGACACTCGGAGGGGTTGTTATTTTAGCACCAGTCATTCCAGGGTCTGCTGCCACTGCTGCTGCTAAGTCGCTTCAGTCATGTCCAACTCTATGCGACCCCATAGACGGCAGCCCATCAGGCTCCCCGGTCCTTGGGATTCTCCAGGCAAGAACACTGGAGTGGGTTGCCATTTCCTTCTCCAATGCATGAAAGTGAAAAGTGAAAGTGAAGTTGCTCAGTCGTGTCCGACTCTTCGAAACCCCATGGACTGCAGCCTACCAGGCTCTTCCATCCGTGGGATTTTCCAGGCACCGCTGCTCTTGCTGCTAAGTCGCTTCAGTCGTGCCCGACTCCGTGTGACCAGGCACCGCAGTTCCCTTCAAAGGTTGAGAATTCAGGCATAGCACAGAGGTGCCATCTGCTGTTCATTTCCCTTTATGGCACTTGGACTGAACAAACTGAGCTAGAGTTGGACACGACTCAGCAACTGAACTGAACTGAATCCTTGAACAACATGGGTTTGAACTGCCAAGGTCCACTTACAAATGGTTTTTTTTCTTCAATAAATATATTGGAATTTTTTTTGAAAATTTGCAACAATTTGAAAAAACTTTTGGACAAACTATGTAGCCTAGAAATATTAATAAATTAAGAAATTTAGGTATGTCATGAATGCTTAAAAATATGTAAGGTTCTGTCTATCCTTACATATTCATAAGGTGAGTGATATTTCATATTAAATGAATAGTGTGTAGCCTTCTTTTGTTTTATAATTTTCTTTCAAAGGATTACATCATAGAGTATGCCTCTCCCTGTAATCAGAGAAACTGCATATCAGCCTGGCATCACAGGTAAGTTTTTTTAATGTAATAATGTTTCCAATACTGTACTGTGAATAAGACTGTAATACTATAGGCTATAATAGTTTCCCCGGTGGCTCAGTCAGTAGAGTCTGCCCACAGTGTGGAAGACCCTGAGATCCAATCTCCAGGTCAGGAGGATCCCCTGGAGAAGGAAGTGGCAACCCCTCGAGTATTCTTGCCTGGAGGATTCCATGGACAGAGGAACCTGGTGGGCTACAGTCCATGGGGTCACAAAGAGTCAGACATGACTGACTTACACTGTATGCTATAAAAATTTTATATTGATCATTCATGAGTATATAGGCTAAGCTATCATGAAGCATTGGTATTGATTACACCAGGCTACAGTAAAGCGATCATACTGCTGCTCCTTCGTTATCAATGCAGAAACTGTTATACCTATAAACAAGTATGGATTTCTTTTTCATATTACCTTTCATTTTTGATGTCTAGTGTTAGTAATATGTATAACACCTACAGTGTTTTGTATTATACAAGACAATATTGATGTAGACAGAGGCAGATGATTCATTTTGTAAACAGATGACATAAACTTATGGCATGGATAATACAGTATAGTACTGTAAGTGTATTTTCTCTCCCTTATGATTTTCTGGATAACATTTTCTCTAGTTTATTGTAAGAATTCAGAATATATAAAGTATAACATACAAAATAGATGTTAATCAACTGTGTATGTTATCAGTAAGGCTTCCATCAACAGTAGGCTATCAGTAAAAGTTTTTGAGGAGTCAAAAGTTATATATGGATTTTTAACTGCCCAGCCTTGTTCAAAGGTTCCTGATGGTGGGAAAGATTGAGGGCAAAGGAGAAGAGGGCAGCAGAGGATGAGATGGTTACCTAGCATCACGGACTCAATAGACATGAGTTTGAACAAACTCCAGGGGATAGGAGGGACAGGGAAGCCTGGCCTGCTGCAGTCCATGGAGTTGCAAAGAGTGGGATACAACTTAGCAACTGAACAACTACCTGAAGCCTGTTGCCTGGCAGTTTAACTCTCTTCTGGATACAGTTGCTTCATAGTAGAGGAGAATACATAGAAAGGAAAGTACCAGATCCTTCTGAACCATTATAGCATTAACCTTTTTCCTTTTAAAGACTGTGAATGATTTATATCAATTACCATTATGTCACCAAGTCCTATCAACTATATTCTCACAACTGATTTCCCCATCTTGCTGTACTTTTGGCTCTAGCCCCTCTATAGCCCCTCTGCCTCTGCGTCCTGGAGTATTTCCATAATCCCAACTTACTTTCCGATTTCCAGACTTACCTGTGTCTGTCTATCCTTCATGGTGCTAACAAATAGGTAAGAATCATCCGGGTAGCCAAAGTACCAATTTCCACCCCAGAGATTTTGATTTAGAAAGTCTGATGTGAATACAAGAAATCTATAGGTTCTCAAACAAGCTTTCCAGGTGATTATAATGTGCATCAATATTTGGGAGCCACTGGGCAAATCATGCCACAGGACTTCTTTACAATGCATTTTGTGGCTACCTGGTCTAAGCCTCAAACCAAGTCTTGTTTATATTCAACCATCACTGGGATTCCCTAATAGCTCAGTTGGTAAAAAATCTGACTGCAATGCAGGAGACCCCGATTTGATTCCTGGGTTGGGAAGATCCACTGGAGAAGAGATAGGCTACCCACACTAGTATTCTTTGGCTTCCCTTCTGGCTCAGCTGGTAAAGAACCAGCCTGCAATGCGGGAGACCTCGTATTGACCCTGGGTTGGGAAGATCCCCTGGAGAAGGGAAAGGCTATCCACTCTAGTATTCTGGACTGGAGAATTCTATGGACTATATATTCCATGCGGTCCCAAAGAATCGGACAGGACTAAGTGACCTTCACTTTCACTTTCACCCATCTCCCCCAAGCCAACAATTAAGCTATTGCAGAAAATTTCTGCAGAAATGAGCATTAGGATCACCTGAAGGGCTTGCTTGTTAAACTGCAGAGAGCTGAGTCCACTTGAGAATTTCTGGTTCAGTAGATCAAGAGTCTGAGAATTTGCATTTATAATTACTAGGGTTGATGCTTATACTATCAGTGAATTATTTTGTGGAAATCTGCAGAATAAAAAATAAAAAGTGGTGGTAGCAGGGTTAGAGAAAGAGACAGGAAGTAGAATCTGTTGTTTGCCAGGGGCTGAGAGGGAGAAGGAGATGCGTAGTTACTATTTTATGGGTGTAGAGATTCAGTTTGAGAAGATAAAGTATGTTTAGGTGGATGTACTTAGTGTCACTGAGCTATATACTGAACAATGGCTAAATAGTAAATTTTATATTGGATGTATCTTACCAAAATTGAAAACAAAAGTAAGAGAGAAGTATTGAAGGGAAAGAAAGCACATAAGTAATGGCATCCTATTTGGGGGGTGAACTTCAGTAGAATGGAGGGCACTGTAGGAATGGAGCAGTCTGGCACTGTAGGGGTGCTGGCAGTAGGGATGTAAAAAAAAAATGAGAGTTGACATAAATAGAGCTTCCCAGGTGGCACTAGTGGTAAGAATCCATCTGCCAATGAAGGAGACATAAGAAACACAGGTTTGATCCCTGGGTTGGGAAGAGGCCCTGGAGGAGGGCATGGCAACCCACTCCAGTATTCTTGCCTGGATCCTGCGAACAGAAGAGACTAGCTGGTCCCAGTCCATGGGGTCGCACAGAGTCGGACACGACTGAAGCGACTTAGTACACGTGCATCTGACATAAATAAAATGAAGGGAGGGGGGCAGAAAAACTGAAGTGCTGTCCTTGGTCCTGAACCAATAGTTCAGTTCAGTTCAGTTGCTCAGTCACATCCGACTCTTTGTGACCCCATGAATCGCAGCACGCCAAGCCTCCCTGTCCATCACCAACTCCCAGAGTTCACTCAGACTCGCATCCATCGAGTCAGTGACGCCATCCAGCCATCTCATCCTCTGTCATCCCCTCTCCTCCTGCCCTCAACCCTTCCCAGCATCAGAGTCTTTTCCAATGAGTCAGCTCTTCGCATGAGGTGGCCAAAGTACTGGAGTTTCAGCTTCAGCATCATTCCCTCCAAAGAAATCCCAGGGCTGATTTCCTTCAGAATGGACTGGTTGGATCTCCTTGCAGTCCAAGGGACTCTCAAGAGTCTTCTCCAACATCACAGTTCAAAAGCTTCAATTCTTCAGCGCTCAGCCTTCTTCACAGTCCAACTCTCATATCCATACATGACCACTGGAAAAACCATAGCCTTGACTAGACGGACCTTTGTTGGCAAAGTAATGTCTCTGCTTTTCAGTATGCCATCTAGGTTGGTACCTGTTGGCAAATGGTTATCGGATCTGCCTTCAGACACTGATAACTCTTTTTTTTGAGACATATAGTTTAATATTTAATTTTCTAAAGAAAGAATGTAGCCTTTATTGTCTCAGAATAAATAAAATCATGATAATAATTCACAATTTACCTAGCTTCTTCCATGTATTTTGACAGTTGTATCAGGTTTCCACTTGTAAGACTTTTCTCCTTTTTCCCATTATGAAGAAAAGGCAACACATGCCTCCCTTCCCCTCTCCATCCTAATCATGAGCTTATGCATTAGAAGATCATTTGAGGTAAAGCATCACTATGACTTGTCAAGTAAGTGTGTAAGAAGGATGAAGGGGAAGATGGAATTGAAGATGGCTGACAGGTCTTTGCTTAAATGACACTCCTCAAAGAGGCTTAATAGACTACTCTATTTAGTGTGGCTCCTCTTTCCAGTCATTCCCTATCCAATTACCTTATTTGATTTTCTTCATAGTCTTAGCTATTCCCTCTGCCTTTACTTCCATAAAATCTTTGCATGACCCCCTTTTTTTCCTTCACTTCAGTCTCCGAAGCTTTTTAAAAATTCATGACTCATTTCATTCTATGCCACATCAAACTTTTATTTTTCTTCAAGCATGTATGCCACACAACTTAAAAATAGTCAAATCATTTAAAAAGAATTTCACTAAAGAAGATATATAAATGATCAGTAAGCATGAAGAGATTCCTGACATCATTAATCATTCAGTTCAGTCCCTCAGTCATATCTGACTCTTTGTGACCGCATGGACTATAGCACGCCAGGCCTCCCTGTCTATCACCAACTCCCAGAGTTTACTCAAACTCATGTCCATTGAGTCAGTGATGCCATCCAACCATCTCATCCTCTGTCATCCCCTTCTCCTCTAGCCCTTCAATATTTCCCAGCATCAGGGTCTTTTCAAATGAGTCAGCTCTTCCCATCAGGTGGCCAAAGTATTGAAGTTTCAGCTTCAGATCAGTCCTTCCAATGAAGATTCAGGACTGATTTCCTTTAGGATAGACTGGTTGGATCTCCTTGCAGTCCAAGGGACTCTCAAGAGTCTTCTCCAACACCACAGTTCAAAAGCATCAATTCTTCTGAAGATGCCATGATCTTCATTTTCTGAATGTTGAGCTCTAAGCCAACTTTTTCACTGTCCTCTTTCACTTTCATCAAGAGGCTCTTTAGTTTTTCTTCACTTTCTGCCATAAGGGTGATGTCATTTGCATATCTGAGGTGATTGATATTTCTTCTGGCAATCTTGATTCTAGCTTGTGCTTCATCCAGCCCATGTTTCTTATGATGTACTATGCATATAATTTAAATAAGCAGGGTGACAATATACAGCCATGACGTACTCCTTTTCCTATTGGGAACCAGTCTGTTGTTCCATGTCCAGTTCTAACTGTTGCTTCCTGACCTGCATACAGATTTCTCAAGAGGCAGGTCAGATGGTGTGGTATTCACATCTCTTTCAGAATTTTCCAGTTTGTGGTGATCCACACAGTCAAAGGCTTTGGCATAGTCAACAGAGCAGAAATAGATGTTTTTCTGGAACCCTGTTGCTTTTTTTTATAATCCAATGGATATTGGCAATTTGATGTCTGGTTCCTCTGCCTTTTCTAAAACTAACTTGAACATCTGGAAGTTCTCGGTTCACATACTGTTGAAATCTTGCTGGAGAATTTTGAGCATTACTTTACTAGTGTGTGAGATGAGTACAATTGTGCAGTAGTTTGAGCATTCTTTGGCATTGCCTTTCTTTGGGATTGGAATGAAAACTGACCTTTTCCAGTCCTGTGGCCACTGCTGAGTTTTCCAAATTTGCTGGCGTATTGAGTGCAGCATTTTCACAGCATCATCTTTCAGGATTTGAAGTAGCTCCACTGGAATTCCATCACCTCCACTAGCTTTGTTTGTAGTGATGCTAATCATTAGAGAACTATAAATCAAAACCACGATGAGATACTACTTCACAGCCAGCAGGATGGCTATAGTCAAAAAGATGAACAACCTTAGGTTGCAAGGATGTTTCAACATATGCAAATCAACAAATATGATGCATCACATTAAAAGGATGAAAGACAAAAATCATATAATCATCATGTGCCTAGCCAATATGTCTTGGCATGATATGTGGTCATTTATGTGTTTTCTCCCTCAGTAGCTCTTACCAAATCATGGTGCATATCAGTTAGTGGCATCTTAAACTCCCCCCAAAATAGTCTGCTATGTCCTCTTCTAGGCATCTACATCCTGTGTTGGATCAGGAGTTCCCAAAATAGTGCCTGAAGACATGAAAAAGTAATCTATTCATACGTGCCCTGATTTATTACCACTGATGCTGAGTCACTAGTTGACTTTTCTCCTGCTGCTGCTGCTGACAAATTCTGCTGTCAAATTACGCACACGCTAATCTCTTTCTGATGACTACCCAGAACAAGAAAAAACTGCAAAACATTAGGTAGGGGTCTTGGAAAGTGTTTCAATTTCTGTTACAGGTGAGAAACCAAAGATCCCTGAAGGCTCACTGACTCCCACACTGTTCAGCTAGACCACCATGGAGCCAACCCTACAAGTCAATGCTCTAGAATTCCAGGTCAGGGCTGGCCCTTGACTATGAATGTGTCATCCATATTCAAGATGACCTCACCCAGAGGTTATGACTTTTTAATCCATCTTTTTATCCAGACTTAGTGGAGTCTTATAGTCTCAATGGAATATACTTATGGTCCCCAGACTATACTGATATATTCATGATATAAACATTATTAAGCATACTACTATGAACCACTGCTGCTGCCAAGTCACTTCAGTCATGTCTGACTCTGTGTGACCCCATAGACAGCAGCCCACCAGGCTCCCCCATCCCTGGGATTCTCCAGGCAAGAACACTGGAGTGGGTTGCCATTTCCTTCTCCAATGCATGAAAGTGAAAAGTGAAAGTGAAGTCGCTCAGTCATGTCTGACTCTTCGCGACCCCATGGACCACAGCCTACCAGGCTCCTCTGTCCATGGGATTTTTCAGGCAAGAGTACTGGAGTGGGGTGCCATTGCCTTCTCCGACACTATGAACCACACAATATTTTAAATAAAAATATAAGGAAAAATGAGAACAAAGGTAACAAACTCACTTACCTTCTAGGCCCAAACAGATAACAAAAATGAGTGAGACAGGCTAGACCGTAGGGTTACCAGATACAGTACAGAGTGTCCTAACTGAATTGCATGAGTTACACAGGACATACACTGAAAACAGTACAATTAAATCCCTGAATATCTGAACTTCAGGAATTTGCAGAGAACTGGAAAGTGCCTGCCCCTCTCACCCTCGAAGGGGGCAGCTGCCACTCAGTCTCAGAGGTTGTTGCCATGGGAAACACAGCCCTTGAAAAGCTGGAAATCCAAGCTTTTAGTCAAACTAATCCTAGAATCTCACTTACCTCCCTCCCACTCTTTTTAGGAAAGAAGTCAATTTGTATCTCTTTTAAGCCACTATTGTTACATATTGTCAGAAATTTATCATTCAAGCTGAGCCAAACATGATCTATCCAAAAGCAAGAAATTGTAAAAGTGTTGGGACCTCTTGAACAAGTGGTATAGCCAATAGGAATTAAGAAAATGACACTGTTTCCCATGATGAGCAGATATGAAAGGGACTGAATGCAAGCTTACTGAATCAGCCTGGCAAAATCATGAGAGTGGACTCTCCACATTTTTTTGAGTAAGATAATCTTTAAAAAAAAATTTTTTTTTTTTTGAGCTGTGCCACACAGTATCTTAGTCCCCTCCCCACCATCAGGAATCAAGCCTGCACCTCCTGCAGTGGGAGGGTGGAGTCTTAACCACGGGACCACCAGAGAAATCTCTTTAAATGTTTTTTGAATGCTATTTTATGCCAAGAATTATATACACCTGTGAGTTTTGATGTACGAGTCCATGTCATGAGAAACGGAGTTCAGATAAACTTTGAGAGCAATTCCCTGATCTGTGTTGTACTCTGACAAGGCAAGGTTTAATATCCATCAGGCTATCGGAGGAGCCTGGTGGGCTCCAGTCCATGGGGTCGCTAAGAGTCAGACACGACTGAGCGACTTCACTTTCACTTTTCACTTTCATGCACTGGAGAAGGAAATGGCAACCCACTCCAGGGTTCTTGTCTGGAGAATCCCAGGGACGGGGGAGCCTGGTGAGCTGCCGTCCATGGGGTTGCAGAGTCGGACATCGAACACGACTGAAGCGACTTAGCAGCAGCAGCAGCCAAAGCTGGAGACAGATGGGGTGGTGTGGGGGGTTGGGTTTGATTCCTGATTGGGAAGCTCCCCTGCAGGAGGGCATACCAACCCACTCCAGTATTCTTGCCTGGAGGATTCCATGGACAGAGAAACCTAGGGGGCTACTGTCCATGGGGTCACAAAGAGTGGGGCACGACTGAGCGACTGAGCATGCGTGTAAGCATTAAGGATATAACCAAACAGACTCCTAGCAGGCTTCTAAATTGAACTAACTGTGCTCTCACTCAATCCAGCCGCTCACTCCAGCAAAGCAGAGTTTACCCTTCAATGAAAAAAGCAAACTGGAATATTCCCTCTTCGCAGACAGAAGAGGCGGGACGTGGAGAGAGGTGGAGCTGAGTGTGCTCCGCCCTTCTTCCTGACTCTCGACTCTAGGGGCAACTCTGAGACAAGGACAGCCAAAGGGGAGAGGAGATGGATGCTTTAATTTCTGAAATAAAACCGTTTTGAATTAGAGGTGTACTGGAAGGCCTTTTATTATCAGTGAAAGAACAGATGAGGCATGGGGCTTCCCCCTCCCGCTTGCACCCCACCTCTGAGATTTCACACAGAGAGGAAGAAGTAGGCCTTTGGGTAAGTTTGAATGGGCAGAAGAAGAAAAGAATTAAATTGTTTTCTAATTGCACCTTATGAATCCCGCTTTTTTATTAACATAAATGTTGCAGGTATTTTTAGTTTGAGTAACTGAAAACCCGTCTCACACTGGCTTGTGTAACAGATGTGGGCACATGTGGTCAAGACCAGGGGTGTGGTTCTCTCAGTCTGCCTCTCCCCATGCTGGCTTCTTCCCCAGACCCAGCATCCTGCGTAGTTACAAAATGCAAACTGGCAGCAGATGTAACTACATGTTCCCGGTTCACTTCTGAAGGGGAGAGCATTACTTCCTGAAAGGGAGGATCAGAGATTCTCAGTTCCCTGCTGAGCAGAACACCTGCGAAGAAATCCCTGTGGCTAGGGAAATGCCATGTTCTGGCTGGATTAGGCTTGTAGAAATTAATCCAGCCAATGGAACATAATTAAACTAACCAGGATCCTTCCACAAACACTAGTGAAAAGGTAGACACAACCAAAATGCAAGGCTGCTACCGAGTAGGATGGAAATGGCATGGGTGTGAGATGGGGAAAATGTACACCATGGGAGATGAGGACGGACTGAATAGAAGCCATGGCTGTTGAGCCATGACCTCTGAAGAGGAAAAGGGACTGGGGAGAGGCCAGGAGGACAGTGGACTGTAAAGGGGTTGGACATGGAGTGTGAAAGGGCTCTGCAAATCGGTGAATTAATCAAAGAATCCTGGAGCGCTAAACAGCACGTTATATTATGGAAACTAAAGAGTTGATTTGTTGGCACACCAGGTACCAGGGAGATGAGGGAGAGATAAGAGTGTCAACCCGAGGAATTTGGACATAGGATGAGTAGAACTGTTAGGAGCTAGAAGCCACTCTCAAATAGGGCAATTGAGAGCTTGGTAAAGGGACTATTTACAAAGCTGTGGGAAGAATTAAGGGAAATAACAGAGATACGCTGTGTTGCCATTGTTCTGTTGCCAAGTTGTCTGATTCTTTGTGACCCCATGGACTGCAGGATGCCAGGATTCCCTGTCCCTCTTTATAAAGGCATAAAGAGACTTGCTGTTTTATGAGGTAATAGCAACACAAAGTCATTGCCATCCCTAGGTCTGAAGGGGAACAGGGAGCGCCAACACCAAAGGACCAGAAATATCAGAGTCTAATGACAGGAGCTGTGGGCTTTGCTAGAAGGGTGCGGTTGTCTGCTCTTAGAACCTGGCTGGGAGGAGCCTGCAGAAATAATACCCTAGACCTCAGTGCTGGTGACTTCCATTGGTTAGGATAAACTAGAAGTTGGTGGGTGAGGGATATTATCAAGGCAGTCTATTACAAGTCAGAATCCTGGGGCCCAGAGCAGAGTGGAAAGTGGTGGAGTGTAGACCTAAAGGAACAAACAGGAAACAGCCAGCATAGAAGAAGGGTGAACACCTGGAGGAATAATGAAAATCTCAGAAAGCATCCTGTGGGTCCCAGGAAATTACTGAAAATTTCAAAGTTGGAGCAACATTGGCCTCTAGAGGGACCTCAAGGCTTTCTCTCCTTGCACTCACTGGCTCTAGAGATGAAACATCAGTAGAGGCCTAAAGAAGAAATACATAGATTCCACGGAAAAAGCTTTCAGCTAGGAGATGGAACTCAGAAGTGGAAAGGAATTGCTCCCAGAAATGGAAATTTTCCCTTTGCACTCAGATTTGCTACATTTGGGTTGATTTGTAATAATACCAATTAAATAAATCAAAACTGTCACTACTGCTACTGCTGCTAAGTTGCTTCAGTCATGTCTGACTCTGTGCGACCCCATGGACGGCAGCCCACCAGGCTCCTCCGTCCATGGGATTTTCCAGGCAAGAGTACTGGAGTGGGTTGCCACTAAGCATTATTTATTCACTGGATGCCAAGTTTTAGTACAGCGTTTAGTACAATTCTTCAAGGTATACACCACTTAAATTCCTATTTTACAGATTAGGGGACTGGGAGAGCCTGGATTTGGACCCACATAAGGCTGGTCTATGGAGTTACACAGAGTTGGACACAACTGAAGCGACTTAGCAGCAGCAGCAACAAGGCTGGGCCACTCTGCCCCTTTTTCTTCCAGGTTGCTGGTTTAGTCCACTAAAGGTCGCCCTTCCTTAGAAGCCTAATAAAGTCACATAGCCTAATAAAGCCAGGGTGGGGTCCAGGGAAAAGGAGCTTGAAGGTGGAAGAAGCTTTCTATGTTGGGTTTATCTTTCATTGACAATTTTAAGCACATATTTAATGACTGACACTGACTACTTGCCAGGCTCTGGACAGGTGCCAAGGTTCCCCAGGTGAGCAAGATGAGAGCACAACCATGCAGCACCTAAGGGAGTCCAGAGTCTGCCGAGCAGAGGCGTATCCCGAGTCTATGACATGCCGCCTGGCTGAGCGGAGCCAGGCACTTAAGTCACTCAACGCTCTGTTTGCTCATCCATAAAACATACATAGTAGATAAGTACTACTTAAGAGCAGAGCCACGGGAGCCTCCCTGGTGGCTCAGTGGTAGAGAGTCCACCTGTCAATGCGGGAGACATGGGTTTGATCCCTGATCTGGGAAGACTCCACGTGGCGTGGAGCAGCTAGGCCTGTGAGCTACAACAATTGAGCCTGTGCTCTCGCGCCTGGGAGCCGCACCTACTGAAGCCATGCCCCCTACTGCCCTCTGCAGCAAGAGAAGCTATCGCAATGAGAAGCCCAACCACAACTGGAGAGCAGCCCCGCTCTCTGCAGCTGGAGAAAAACCTGATCAGCAGTGAAGACCCAGCAGAGCCGAAATGAAAGGAAGAAAGAACAGCACCACACATGTTGTTAATGTTACAAAAGTATGAGCTGCTGTCTTTACGACATGCTGTCAGCCTCTGAAGCTTCTACAGTAGATGGAGAGATAGAAAGACAAGGTCAGGTTTTTGGCCTGAGGAACCAAAGGAATCAAAAAGACCACACTGTCTGCCACATTGGCAAGGTCCAGGGTTATAAGGGGGAAAAACAAAGTCTTCTGGAGGCTCTAAGGAGACCCAGTTCAGCTGTTGGTTTGGGGGTTAGAGTTCTAAGTTCCGAGGCAGCAGACAGCTCTTGTCTGGCATTCCAACTCTGATCAGTTGATATTGGCTGCCTAGACCAACAGTCGAGGCTTCTCAGACTATATGTAGGATTAATGGAAAGAATGCCATGAACCAGAGGTGTCTGCCGTTGATTCAGGATTGAGAGGGGAGAGCACGTGATTCTAGAAGTGTGTTCTTTGCCTGGAACGTTCCTTGAGCAGGGTCCTCTGGGGAGGACTCAGAGGTCCTGACTAAAGTCTGAGATGAAGGTAGTCCCCCAGCTTCCTAATCTGTCCAGGACCGTCCTTGACTCAGCACTGAAGGAATCCCCTCAATCTCAGGCACGACTCAATTCATGTCACAGGCTTTTTCTACCTGACAATCCTTAACAAAACAAACAGCAACCAAACACTATGAACAGACCAGTCGAGATGACTGGTTTCTTTCTTTCTTTTTTTCAGTCTGTGAAAAGGCATGGATTCTGGCCTGCTGTAACGTGTTGGTCTGTATATCCCGTAAATTTCCCTTCTCCTCACAGCAGCCAACGGTATCTGTTTCTCAGTGATTTTTCCCTGCTCTATCCACTGGAAGTCTTAGCAGGAAACAGATGGCACCCTCAATGGGGTTTAACTGAAAAGCATTGCGTGCAGGGATTATTTACAGAGGCGTGGGCAGGGTTAATGGGGCCGACAAGATCTAGGGAGACACCAGGGATTAGCCCTCAGCCCCAGAGACGGGTGCAGCTCCCGGTGTGCTGAGAGCTGAGCTGCCCAGGGAGACCCATGGCTGGGAGCTGGAGCCTCGGCCAGCAGGAGCCCAGGGAAGGCGGATGCACCCCCAACCTTGCCTGCCTCCTGTCTGCTGGCCTCCTGCCAGTGCCTCCGGTCAGAGGGCAGGGAGCATGCCAGGTGCCTGGTGCAGTAGTGGTCAAACTCCAGGCCCAGAGCCTCGCCAGAAAGGGCAGAGAAAAGAGCTAAGAAGAACCAGGCCTGGCCGCCCTGCTGTCACTCAGCGTCTATTCTAGTCCTTTCCTCCGCTGGAGAAAGAAGCTCAGGTCCCCAGCCTTGGGAACACTCAGTGTCATCACTGAGGATGATGGAGTTCCTTCCTGCTCCTTCCTGGACACTAAACTCGGCAGGGCGCGAGGCGGCCAGGAGAAGGAGATGAGGAGTAAGCAGGGACAACAGAGTCCGGCTGCTGCAGCCCCAGGCCTGAGCAGACCAGCATGACCATCCTGAATTCCTTCTCCCGCCCCCTCTGCGCACAATGCCCTGACTCTCAGCTAGCACCCTGGCAGTGAAGGCAGAGCTGACCTGAAGGAATGAGCCAACCTTTCAGTTCCTCAGGACCCAGCTGTCCTACTCAGTGCTCTGTCATTATGGAGTTGCTCTGGTCTCCCATTGACCATGTCAGCTACACAGGGAGTGCGATAAATCCCGTGGGCTCCAGTCACAGCACTGTCCCCATTTGGTAGCAATCCAATTTCTCCTTGTTAAACACAATCAATCACACCGGCCCATAGAAACACCCAGTGCTTTGCCCTTAATTATGGCAGGCACAGCCGGAGATGGCCATGGGGCATTTTCAGTGCTGCGCAGTGGAAATATGCCTCCCTGTTTGGCACAAGGACTGCAAACTCACTAGATACAAAATGTTTCAGGGACAGGAAGATAACCCTCTTGAAGGGGGTTATTCAGGGAACAGTGAGAAAAGCCACTTCCGCCTCCACCCTGAATGCCTACAGACATATACTCAGCACCTTGTATTGACCACTGATCTGACCACTTGATGAACAACACTCCAACCTCACACCAAGTCGACTTCCTTGCCGCCCCCTTCCATAAACCAAACCTTCAATAAGTCAGACAAAGACAAGTACCATATGATATCCCTTATACCTGGAATCTAAAAATAATGATACAAATGAATCTTAAAAATGAACAAATTAAATTATTTACAAAACAGACACAGATTTAGAACACTAAATTGATCCACCAAAGGAGGAAGTTGAGGGGGGAGGGATAAATCAGGAGTTTGGGATTAACATACACACACTACTGTAAATAAAATAGATAATCAACAAGGACCTAAGGCTTCCCTTCTGGCTCAGCTGGTAGAGTCTGCCTGCAATGCAGGAGACCTGGGTTTGATCCCCAGGTTGGGAAGATACCCTGGAGAAGGGAAAGGCTACCCACTCCAGTATTCTGGCCTGGAGAATTCCATGGATTGTATAGTCTATGGGTCACAAAGAGTCAGACACAACTGAATGACTTTCACTTTCACTTTTCATCATAAAGCACAGGGAGCTCTATTCAATATCCTGAAATAATCTATGCAGGAAAAACATCTGAAAAAGAATGAATATATGGGTACGGATAATGGAGAAGGCAATGGCACCCCACTCCAGTACTCTTGGCTGGCAAATCCCATGGACAGAGGAGCCTGGTGGGCTCCAGTCCATGGGGTCGCTAAGAGTCAGACACGACTGAGCGACTTCACTTTCACTTTTCACTTTCATGCATTAGAGAAGGAAATGGCAACCCACTCCAGTGTTCTTGCCTGGAGAATCCCAGGGACGGGGAGCCTGGTGGGCTGCCGTCTCTGGGGTCGCACAGAGTTGGACATGACTGAAGCGACTTAGCAGCAGCAGCAGCAGCAGCAGGGGCTTTGCTGTGCACTTGAAACTAGCACAACATTGTAACTCAACTACACTCAAATATAAAATACAGATTAAAATGAAGAAAACTGAGACTTCAGTATGACATTCCACCATTCCATCAAGCCAAGCGCTTCTCGGTGATTTAAGAAACAATGGATTTCCTGATGTCAGCTCTCAGTAGCACAGTTATTCCATGGTGAGTGAGTTCTGCAGTCAAAGACAGTGATGTGCCTGGTACCATGGGGGTGAAGAAGGCAGTCTGTCAACCACCGATGACAGTGCTGGCAGAAGCATGATGAGCAGTAAAGGGGGCTCACTCTCCAGAATATGCAAGCATCCCCATAAAGGTGCGTTATAGCACTGTCTCTTCCAAACTGGAGTGGTCCAAAATAATTGACCTGAATGGCTGGTGCTCCTAGGAAATGGTGCCACATAGGGACTTGGGGTTGGATTCTGGTTTAGAAAGGTGGACACTCTGCGGTGCAGGGGCTAGATCAACTGTGGTGAGAGAAAATGCACATTTTTGTCCCCATGTATTGCGTCTGTCTCTGTTCCCACAGCCACTTGGTACTTGAGCCATTTATGCAAGTGCACAGATGGCCAGGGATGGGGCTCACTAACAAACAAGGCCTAGACCATCTTGGCCACCTCCTTACTTAGCCTTCCATGCAATGAATGTCCTCTGGGGGCCATTAACACGAGACTCAAGTCACTTCAAACACCGTGGCCTTTCTTAGGGGCCCATGACATAATTTCCCTGCAGATGATCTTGGCATCAGTCTTCCAAGATGTTTAAAAATTACTGAGTCCCTGATTAGTCCATCCACCTGTTAGCTATTGCCCATGAAACAGTATATTCCAGGAAAACTCATGTTACCTCTTTTTTCATGTCAAGTGACCAACCAGATGTCGTGCCTGAAGTTCTATCAGAGGGAGATTTCCCTCTGAATTGCAGAGCCACCCTAGACAGATACATCCTTAAATCAGGCCAGAGTCCCCCTGTCTTCTGATTATTTGGTCAGAGGGAATTCCCTGAGGCCAGAGGTAGGGTTTGAGGGAGAGATAGGAAACAGCAAGAAGTCTGAGTCATCTGCTTCTGCAGCGAAGAGAAGTGCTGAGAATAGAACTGGGGATGTGAAGGGATAAGGGATAACAGCTCACCCACATGCGTGCAAGTTCTTTACCCTTAAATTCAAATGGGATTTAAAGGGAACTTCAGTAAGCTTCTTCTTACTTTATGTGGTAAATTCTTACAGATATAACAGCATCGATATTCAAGCCAAGAAGGCAATAAAGAATAATAACTTAGCCCTTGACATATATTTCTGACACACAGTGTATTTCTTAGTCCGTCTTAAATGTACCTGAGGTAAAAGTAGATGCTTCTTACATCTGAGCTTAATCGATTTTTGCCAGAAAATCTGTTTGGAAATGTGAGCTTCTGATACATTCCTTATGCTTGTGCTTTGTAAAACGTTTCATTTTTCTGTTTTCTTTCTTAGTGAGGGGAAAAAAAAATCATATCAATTCTATAAGATCAGTTGTATACAAGCAATCTTAAAACTGCTGGAGCCCCAGTATGGAGTCTTTAAAATAAATGTGCTTAAGCTAAGCCATGATGTCAGAATCATGAAAGGTAGCATAAGGGGGCATCTAGCAGCTGATAATGTGTGTTTCTTCTTCTGGCCATTGATTACACAGGAAACTTCACTTTGTGAAATTACAACAAGCTACGTGCTTATGATAGATATACTCGTGTACATGTCTGTTACACTTCAATAGGAAGGGAAAAATAAAATGCATTTTATATAATCATGACATTCTTGCAAAAGTTTTCCCGAGCTAGAAATTAGATTAGACAATTTTGCAAAATGCTGCACAATTAGTGCCTTTTCCCAACTAAACAACCCACCAAAATCATGTATTTGAAGGTCTAGGATGCACAGAATTGCATTAAATATTGTCCATAGCCTTGTAGGGAGAGCTTTTAATATAGATGTCTACATTAAATAGCAATTAATATCTACATTAAAAGCAATTAATTCACAAGAGAAATATTTATTGAGTACCTACTAAGTAGCAGACACTATTCTAGACTGTGAGCTTACACAAGTGAGCAAAACAGGCAGGATTCTTGTCCTTGTGGAACTGATGGCTTAGGGAGAGAACACAGCCAGTTAGCAACAGATAGTAAGTAAACGCATGATGTGTCAGAAGGTGACATGCGGTATTCAAGAAAGCCGAGCAATGTGAGAGGGTTTGGGAGTGTTGTGAGGGAAGTTGCAATTTTAAATAAGATGTTCAGGGAGGTGTTACTAAGAAGGTGATAGTTAGGTAAAAATGTCTAACTCTTTGTGACCCCATGGACTGTAACCCACCAGGCTCCTCTGTCCGTGGAATTCTCCAGGCAAGAATACTGGAGTGGGTTGCCATTCCCTTCCCCAGGGGATCTTCCCAACCCCGGGATTGAACCTGTGCCTTCTGCATCGCACACAGATCTTTTCACCATCTGAGCCACCTTGGAAGCCCAAAAGATGATGCCATCTATGTGTAAAGGTGGAGGAAAGGAATCCAGGCAGGGGAAACAATGAGCCAGGAAAGGACCTGATGAGTTCCAGCCAAGGAAACCAGTGTATCAGGATAAGGTGATCAAGGGAGAAGGAGTAGTTGTGAGGTCAGGGAATTGATGGAAGGAAAGATAACTGTAAGCTGCTCTATGATTTTGGTATTTACTTTCAATGAAATGGGGCAAGAATCTGAGTAAGGGAGTGTCATGAGCTGACATACATTTTGAAAGCATCTAGTAGCTTTTTGTGACTAGACGACAAAGGAGGAGGAGTAGTAGGAAAGGAGAGCCTTCTACACTGTTGGTGGGAATGTAAATTGGTGCAGCCACTACGGAGAATGGTATGGAGTTTCCTTTAAAAACTAAAACTCAAGTTACCATATAATCAAGCAGTCTCACTCCTGGGTATATATAAAAAAAAACCCCAAAACTCTAATTTGAAAAGATACACGCACCCTAATGTTCATAGCAGCACTGTTTACAATAGCTAAGACATGGACGCAACCTGAGTGTCCATTAACAGATAAACAGATAAAGAAGATGTGGTAGATAATATATATGCTATATACATATATAACGTATACACACACACACACAATGGGATACTATTTAGCTGTAAAAAGAGTGAAACAATGCCATTTGTAGCAACATCAGTGGACCTAAAGAATGATCATACTAAGTGAAGTAAATCAGACAAAGACAAATACCATGATATCACCTACATGTGAAATCTTAAAAATGATTAAAATGAACTTATTTAAAGAACAGAATAGTGTCAAAGACATAGAAAACATATTACCAAAGGGGAAAAACTTGGGAGGGTGGATAAATTAGGGACTGGAGATTAATAATATATATAATAATATATGTTATATAATATATAATACTATATATAAAATGGATAACTAGTAAGGATCTACTGTACTGTATAGCACAGGGAACTCTTCTCAATACTCTGTAATGACTATATGGGCAAAAAATATCTAAAACAGAGTATATATATGTATAATCTGAGTAAGTCAAGGCTGTATATTGTCACCCTGCTTATTTAACTTATATGCAGAGTACATCATGAGAAACGCTGGACTGGAAGAAACACAAGCTGAATCAAGATTGCCAGGAGAAATATCAATAACCTCAGATATGCAGATGACACCACCCTTATGGCAGAAAGTGAGGAGGAGCTAAAAAGCCTCTTGATGAAAGTAAAAGAGGAGAGTGAAAAAGTTGGCTTAAAGCTCAACATTCAGAAAACTAAGATCATGGCATCCAGTCCCATCACTCCATGGGAAATAGATGGAGAAACAGTGGAAACAGTGCCAGACTTTATTTTTGGGGGCTCCAAAATCACTGCAGATGGTGACTGCAGCCATGAAATTAAAAGACGCTTACTCCTTGGAAGAAAAGTTATGACCAACCTAGATAGCATATTCAAAAGCAGAGACATTCCTTTGCCAACTAAGGTCCTTCTAGACTATGGTTTTTCCTGTGGTCATGTATGGATGTGAGAGTTGGACTGAAGAAGGCTGAGTGCCGAAGAATTGATGCTTTTGAACTGTGGTGTTGGAGAAGACTCTTCAGAGTCCCTTGGACTGCAAGGAGATCCAACCAGTCCATTCTGAAGGAGATTAGCCCTAGGATTTCTTTGGAAGGAATGATGCTAAAACTGAAGCTCCAGTACTTTGGCCACCTCATGCGAAGAGCTGACTCATTGGAAAAGACTTTGATGCTGGGAGGGATTGTGGGGCTCCAAAATCACTGCAGATGGTGACTGCAGCCATGAAATTAAAAGACGCTTACTCCTTGGAAGAAAAGTTATGACCAACCTAGATAGCATATTCAAAAGCAGAGACATTGCTTTGCCAACTAAGGTCTGTCTAGTCAAGGCTATGGTTTTTCCTGTGGTCATGTATGTTTGTGAGACTTGGACTGTGAAGAAGGCTGAGCACCAAAGAATTGATGTTTTTGAACTGTGGTGTTGGAGAAAACTCTTGAGAGTCCTTTGGACTGCAAAGAGATCCAACCAGTCCATTCTGAAGGTGATCAGCCCTGGGATTTCTTTGGAGGGAATGATGCTAAAGCTGAAACTCCAGTACTTTGGCCACCTCATGCGAAGAGTTGACTCACTGGAAAAGACTCTGATGCTGGGAAGGATTGGGGGCAGGAGGAGAAGGGAACGACCGAGGATGAGATGGCTGGATGGCATCATGGACTTGATGGATGTGAGTCTGGGTGAACTCCAGGAGATGGTGATGGACAGGGAGGCCTGGTGTGCTGCAGTTCATGGGGTCGCAAAGAGTCAGACACGACTGAGAAACTGAACTAAACTGAACTGATATAGTCACTTCCTGTGAGGTGCTGATTTTCAGAAGAAGAAAGGGTGAATCTGAACCCTCTGAAAAAATTTCAGTGGGTATCTGTGGACTTGATTTGGGGATTGAAAGAGAGCAGAATTAAAGACAACTTATGCCACAGCAAGTTGATCAAATCATGTAGAAAAGTTTAATACTGAGCAGATAGTGGTAATTAAAAATGATCCTCATTTAACAATGTGGAATGCAGCACACTGATGTCATGATCTCTGAAAGTGATTAATCTTTTCTCTACATGATGAATTGAATTGAATTTCTATGTTTGGACTCTGAATGCTGATGGGTCCAAGATCTCCCTTTAAATCCGTTAAAAATAAATTCTTTGTCTCTCTTACTTCAATTCATCACTGTAAGAAATATTCTTCAGATTGTGGCACGTTCTAAATGGATTGATGCTTGTTTTAAATAGCTCTCTTATTTCCTTTAGGGAAGGAATAGTACTTTTATAAAGGTTTGCTCTGAGGCATAATACAAGCTCATGATTCAGGACTCCTCCTATATTTTAAAGCAAGAATATGAAAGAAGACATCTACAGTACCCAAGGACAGTTAGAATTTTTCTCAGAAGCCAGGAGATTTCATTCTTATATCTGCACTGTTTCTCTAAATGTGGGGTATACATATGCATATTCATAGCATTTCAAATGTAGGCAGAGAAAGGGCAATAATGTTGAGAAGTGTGAGAAAAGCAGCACAAAGGGAACAGAACACATCCTTATAGGGAGAGAAGCTGTGACAGGAGGAGGGGAGACCTTAGGCTGACAGACAGCCAAGTGGGAGGATAGAAGCTTTCAAAGGTTAATAACTTAATGAATTTTAAATTTCCAAAAAAAGGTAGAAAGAGAAGATATATGTTCCTATTTAAGAATTCTACACTCAGAGTTAAGAATGTTATTTTACTTAAGCAATAGAACTTCTTAGAACTTTACTTAGACCTTCTACAGAGAAAATAGTGTGGAATTTAAGTTTTAAGCTTGAAATATCCCTTCCTCTAGGAATAATGAACTCCTGGTTCAGCTGACTTTGCACATCTCCCCCACCTCTACAGGGGGACTAAATGAAGAATTGACTGTGAAGGGAGATCTTTATTGGGCCCTTTCAAATGAAGATCTTCAGAATTCAAGTATTTTGTAGTTTGAATGGACTAAAATGAGTCCCTGAGGCTTAAGACTCTAAAAGAAGTCCTAACTCTTGGGGCAGGTTTGAAAGGCTTTTTATTTATAAGGTTCACATATAAAAAAATGATGATCAGCTGTTCTTCTGGTCTAGTCCTTGCGAAGACCAGAAGAAGAAGAAAGGATCTAAATCACAAAAAGAAGGATGTTGAAACAGAAGGAAAGACATCCTGCTTTGATTTAGTGGGGAAAAAAAATACATTATAGTATGACTCAGAAAACACAGATTTAGGCAAAGCTTGTCACTATCTAGCAGATTAGTGGCTAGCAGATTAGCAGAAAGAGGACAAGTTATATCAAGTGTATGAGTCCAGTTTTCTCTTCTTTAGAATACTAGTGTTGATCTAGATTCTCATTCATATCACTTCTACAGTTAGGGGTAAAGCTCTGTCTAGAATCAATGATTCTAAATGCCATTTACCTCCTTAACCCACCATCCATTTCTAACCTTTGTAATAGAAGGGTACATAGACTGGGAAGAAAAGAGGCCAGGACTTCCTTGGAAAGACTTGATTAGAGCTATACATTTGATGGGATGAAGTGGTTCTTTATGATCACGCCAAGATGAGAAAATTATTCAAGAAAATCTTGAAGATCCTAAAACTGTCCTTCATCTGGAAAAGTTTAATAATGATTGGCTGCCTCTGTTAACAGAGAATAAAGACTACAATAGATGCAACACTTTCACCAACAGCAGGTAAGGGTGCTTATTTCTCTTAAGAGGCATGTAGTAGCAGAGTCTGACTACTTGAAAGAATCCCACCTGATAGATCTGATAGACTGAGAACCTCTGTGAATAGTGTATCACCAGAAGTAGGAGCCAGGAATGCTCACGCAGAAGGTAAATCACCTACACCAAGGAATGGTTGAGCAAGAGTTCCCTGCCAGGGATTTCAATCAAGCCCACAAAATGTTTCATGAAACAAAGAACCATTACCCTGTCATGGGCTATACATAGGACCTGAATTTATTTTACAAAAGACCAGCCACATTAGAACTTGATTTTTCTTTCTAATCATCCTTCTTCCATAGCTCAACTTTGAAGAAGCCAGAAATAAATAGCATCTAAAAGTTAGAAAATAAGTACAGTGAAGAAAGGAGAAGAATGAAAAGACAGAAAGAGAAGCAAGGAAGGAAAGAAAGAAGGAAGGGGAAGGGAGGGACAGAGCCAAAGAAACTGGTATTTTTCCTTTCCTCACTATAGATTTCTAAATACGGATCAAGCCTGAACTACAGTAGGGAAAAGATAAATTATGGATTAGAGGGAGATTAAAAATTTGACTTTAGACTCAACTGGATTTAATATTTTAATAGTGGTATAGATGATTGTTCTGCAATGATTCATTCCTCTCTACCTCCTGGAGGAGCACGCGTCTCTGCTTATTTAAATATGTTGGTTGGAAGTGACTGTGTGAACGTTCCAAGCCTAGACCTTTAGTTGGAAGCACGAATGTTTTCTGTCACCCCTTTGGGAGCTCCAGCCTCTCTCTCTTAAAAACAAACAAAAAAAGTCCCAGAAATTATCTGGCCCTCCAGTTGGGGCCCTCAAATTAGGCAAAGGAAATAGACCCATCACGGACAACATACACAACTGCAGCCTGAAGTAAGCCACTCAGTCGACCCACTGATCTGTGAGCATGAGAATCAATACTTATGGCCCTGAGTTTGAGAGTAATTGTTATTATGTGTTATTATTGTGGAAATAGCTGACTGAGTTCAATAGAAATACATTCAACCAGATTAAAAGTCAAAGAGAATAAAAAGACATTAAGTGAACAGTTTCCTTTCCCCTACAGTTACCCCAATCAACAATTTCACCTTCCCATGGGCATATTATTTTCATTAGTTCCTTGGTGATCTTCCAAGTAGTATTTAATACACATATAATTAAGTATAAATATGCATGTTTTCCCTTTATTATGTATTGGTAGGTTATTATATTCACTCTCTTGCTTTTTCCCCCCTACTTAATATTTTGTTTCAGTAATAAGGAACATTTTCATTCCCTTTGCCACCACATGGTCTCCATTATATTACTGTAAGGATTGTAGTTTCTAACATGGTACTTGAAAAGTGACCAAGAGAAGTTAGAAGATCTGCTCAGTATGTTGACCAGGGGTAGTCATGGAGAACTGAAGGAGTGGGACTTACAGACCATATCAGGAAAAAAAAAATTATTTTCTGCCTTGCATCCTACTGAACCCAGTCAATTTAGTAAGCCAGTTGTTAGGATTAAATAACAATATATGCAAATCACTTAGAAAAGTGTCTGGCACATAGTAGCATTCAGTATATGTTTACTATTATATCTATCAATCTGAGGTCTACACTAGTGAGGTCTATGATTATACTGGAAAACTCTCTGAGTTCACGTCATTGGCCTCCTTGCCACTCACTCCAAATTTTTAACAGTTCTCACCTTTCTCTACAACATTTAATATAGTTGCTCCCTCCTTTCCTTCTCTCCAGCTTTGGCTGCACTTGTCTCACACAATAGAGTGGTTTCTCTCTCCATCTCTTGGAGCACACCCATGCAGTATCCTCACCCCTTCCCCTCATTGTCTATGTTTCACACATCTCTGTCCTCTTAGGATCTGCATCAAGTAAATTTGGAAGTCAGACAGGTTCAGTCTGAGCTATGTGTTCATTCTTATGTGATTGTGGACCTCACTATGTATCATTTTTCTATTTTGTAAAATGGAGAGAATTATACATATATCACAAGACTTTTGTGATGTTTAAGTGAGATGCAAATAACATGGCTGGCACAGAGTAGCCTCTCAATAAATGTTAAGTCCCTTAACTTCAATGTTCTCTCCTGTCTTCTTTTAATTTTTTCTTTAAGTGATAATCATGTCTTTTCCTTTTCTGTGATTTCACCTATGATGGACAAGGAGGCCTGGAGTGCTGCAGTCCATGGGGTCACAAAAAGTCAAACAGGACTGAGAGACTGAACTGAACTAAAGTGATTCCAAATCTCTATGAGTGAGTGAATGAGTGAGGTGACTCCAAATCTCTATAGATTACCTCATTTCTATTTTGAGGACTTTTCCAGGTGACTAGTAGTAAAGAAACTGCCTGCCAATGCAGGAGACATAAGAGACACAGTTTGACTTCTGGGTGGGGAAGATCCCCTGGAGGAGGAATTGGCAACCTACTCCAGTATTCTTGCCTAGAGAATCCCGTGGACAGAGGAGCCTAGTGGGCTACGGTCTGTAGGATCGCAAACAGTCAGACATGACTGAAGCAACTTAACACATACACATTTCTATTTTACAAATGAGAAACTGGAGTCTTGCTCTTTCCCAATGTCCAAGGAGCTATCAGATATCAGAAAAAGATGTCATTGGCCTTTTGGTTACAACAGATACACACTTTTCCTTGTTTGCTTATTCCAAATTATTCTCTCTGTTTGACTCTCTTACCTGTGAATGACAGTAGTCACCCATTCTTCAAACCATCTTTGATTTTTTTCTACTCCCTTCCTTGTATTTTGGTTCTTTTGTCAAGCTCACACATTCACGTTATGTATCAAAAGTCATCAAAGCTAGAAGGAATTTTGGTGATCACATAAGAAACATTCTATTGCACAGATGGGGAAAACAGAGGCCTTGAAAAGTTAGGGGAGGTCTAGATAGAGGAGAGGTAGGACCAAGACCTGAATCTGTTGAGGTGCAGGACAGTGTTCTTTCCATAACACTCCACTAATAGATGTCTTTTTCAACATTTCTGCTGCTCCACCATGGTTCAGGCCACCACTGTATCTGCTCCTTTACTGCAGCAGCCTTCTGCCTCTTCTCTCTACCACAATTTATCCACATACACTTTCTTGACTAATCTCATGACAGTACAGTCTCTGCCACTATAGAGGAGTATGGCATCTGTTCTAGTCTCCAGAGTGCAGACCTAGGGTATTGTTTTTCATACTGGGTCACTTTGTAATCACCTTCATAATTTCATATTTACATACATATTCATATTTACATACATTTCCAGGTGGTGCAGTGGTAAACAATCTGCCTCCCAATGCAAGAGATGCAAGAGCCCTAGGTTTGATCTCTGGGTCAGGAACATTTCCTGGGGTAGGAATTGTCAACTCACTCCAGTATTCTTGCCTGAAAATTCCATGGACAGAGGAATCTGGTGGGCTGCAATCCATGGGGTTGCAAAGAGTCAGACATGACTGAGCAACTGAGTACACACATAACATCTACTTACTAGTTACCAACTCAGCCTTACCTAGACTCACTTTTTCTTTCCTTCACTTCATCTTTATGCAATAATAATCTGTAAAATCATGAGTTTTGTATACTAGTATGCTTTTTTAATTAAATACATATTACCGTTAAAATTAAAGATAATTTCCTGTATATCACCTAAAACCATATCAAATGCCACATTTTGTGAGACATGAAACCAGCAAATGAGTGAAAATCCGAGGATAGTTTACCTAAAGAAGAGTTTTCAAACAACTAAAATGTTATAAAAATTAGATAATAAGCTTTCTGTCACTAAAGATACACAAGTCAATATTGGTGAATCACTTTTAAGGGATGTTGAGGGATCATATACATTAAAAACTTAGAATAGATTAACCTTAAGGTTTTGTCCAACCCTGAGATTCTATGATTTTAGGTCCGAAACTAGTACTTTTTAATTAGTTACTATTGAATTTTTGTTTTGTAGTATAAATTTTAGCTCACTCATCCCCCATGAAAAAGCTGTTGTTGTTTCTATTGCCTTTTCTAAATGAAGTATTTTGCTAAATGAGTAGATTATGCCTTCCTTTCAACTTCGTAACATTTCTAATGAATAAAACCTATTTATTTATTCAATTATATAATTTAATTTCACTTATATGCCTCCAGACTTTCATAGCTACTCTCCAAAAAGAAGACACTTCAACCTCAAATCTAAGGTCATTTCCTAGGTAGAAACTCCATGAAACCACTAGAAGGCATGAGTCTTTTAATTCTTTTGGAGTTAGGAACATTTTTGCATCATACTAGATCACAGAATTAAATCTGGACTGCTCTAATTCTTGATTTTCTCTTTTGCTTTTACTTCCTGTTTCTTTAAAAAAAATAACAGCTGCAATGTTCCTCAAAAAGGTGAGAAGGTCTAGACTACTAATCTCTCTCTCTCTGAAGAAAAGAAAGAGAATTTATAGCTTTTAGTGGTTGTGAAAACCAGGAAATAATAGAGAAATCATGCATTCTGCAGGAATTCTCCTGAGTGTATTAAATTAAACTGACAGCGTTGATATCGCTATTCATGTTGAAATAATTAGCAATTCTAAGGCTATTAATGGTGTATTGTACCACTGTTTTAGAATTGGTAGGATGAATGCAAAACCTTTTGGTGACTTTTGCTCCTACTAAAATTTAATTAGCCTTAGTTACTGACCTCATGTTTTATGTAACAGTACACTCCAAAATGATCTCATAAAGAATTGAAGTTTTAGAAGAAAGTCATTCTTGCTTTAAACACTAGCATCACATAAAAGTTCTCTGAGTGTTTTTTAACTACTTTTGCAAAGTATTCTTATAATTGCTAACATTACCTATGGGACTGACTGACTTTGAATTTAATTGAAGCAAAAATGCATCTCTTTGACAAGGTCACTTTTTAAAGTGGAGTACAGTACTTTGCATTACAGTTCTGATTTTTTTCTTTCTAAATTAACTATGATCTATAAAATTATCGATAAAGAATGATACCTTGGCCATCAAATATTAATAATGATTACAAGAGGGGGAAACCACCTTTAATGCACATAAAATTTATAGATGGTAATGATCTCTACTAAATCTGGAAGACTGGGTCTCTACAGCTCAGGGTGGGCAATGCAGTGGGGTTCAGTGTAAAGATCTAAGCCAGAACAGCTATGCTTCATAAGAAATTGGAGGCTATGAAGTCTAAACTAGCTGAGACCAAACAAAGGCTTAAAGAGAAAACAAACAGGAAGTACCACAGATGGTGAGGTGTTGTTGTTTGAGGGTAGGTGGGAAGGAGTTAATTCCATCAGTATCTCTATGTTGCTTAACTGAAGTTTTGCTAATGCTTTGTGATTGTTCACATTGTTCTGAAAGCACATTATGGAAATGACTATTTTGCATGAATAGGTCATCTCTCTTTGACAATTTTGTACATATTGGTCTTTCTGCTCCTTCAGAAAGTTGCTACTAAATGTACCCTCCTTGTTCTGAGAAAAAGGTTAAGGATGTTCTAATCTTCCCCCTGGTGGGTCAGTTCACCCAGAAGATTACACTAAACTTCCTTCTGAGGTAAAGCCAGAATCATGTTGGTCAAATGAAGCATGAGAACTCAATATGCTCAGGATGCAATGTTTGAGCTACATGTGGTTCTTTTTATGTAACCTTCAGTCCTTTAAGACCTCTTATTTCAGTACAATTTTATTATGCTAGAAGCTACCAAGCCTATAGTAGTCAAGGGTCTCTCTTGGTTAATCATGTTTGCATATATCACTTGAGGCAGGGTTGTTACTTCAAAATGAATCACAAACTGTGAGCACTGCAGTGATAGCTTTATGGAATGAGGAGCAGCCTAGTGGGTTGGAAAGAGTATGAACCCCAAAGGTAAATGTAAACAAAACAAAACAGTACTCTAGGTTCAAGGTTCAACTACTTGTAAGGTGTAAATATGGACAAATCACTAAATCTTTGGGAGCTTTAGATTTCTCTGCCATAAAATGGAGTCAATATGTATTGACTCCCAGTTTTCTTGTGAGAATCAAATGAGATATTAAAAATACCTGAATTTCCAAAGAGCTGTTATTAATAAAGATAACTCAACTTTGCCAGATCAGAGCATGCTCTCATGTGGAGCTCCCTAAATAGGATGCATGAGCTTTTATACACATTCTTCTTTTGGTACCATCCCATCTCCACACAGAAGAGTTGTAGTAATCCCATACATTGTCAAGTAATTTATTGTGTTCATGATTCATGTCATATTATGATCAGTCAACAAGTTTATATTGATTGCTTTCCCTGCATGGAGCTATATGTTAGGCCCTTTGGAGTTAAAAAAATGTGATTTATAAAAGGAGTATAAATAAAAGACTGAATAGACAAAACAAAGAGCTGAAGAAGGGGTGTTAAAAACATGTGAGGTGAAATGAAGCTATCTTGGTATTCATAGATGACTGATCTTGGTATTCATAGATGACTGAACCGTGTCAATAAAGGAGTCTTTATTGAAGAGGAAACTTTTACAAAAGGTCTGGTCCTGGAATAGAAGAGTGCAGGAGAGAATGGTATTTTCTGGGAGAAAGAATGGTGTGGACAGCAAGGACCTAGTTCATAGCCTCCTGGAGTTGCCTGTTTCATCTAGCATTCATATATTCTCCCCTTGTTTCTCCTCTTGACATTTTCTTGACTGCTATAGAAATTACATATATATCTGCCTTCTAGAAACATAAATCCTAAAATAAAATTAAAGCAAAAAATGAACTCTATTAGGAAGTTTTTTAATATTCCACATTTGCCCTTTCAGTAAAAGAGAGCATCTTGGAAAAGAGGATTTTCTTTTATACAGCAAGCTTGAATGGACACATGTATACATTCCTAGCTTTTTCATAGACAGAGTACTAGAGGTGAAAAAAAAAAATGTGAATTTTGTGTACAATGAGACTTGGTGACCTTGGGCAAGTCACTCGCCCTCCTTTGAATCTCAATTTTTTATTTCAAAATAAAAATACTTTGTGCTAGTCAGAATTTTTACAGCAGAGTATAGTGAATTCTTCATAAGAGAAAAAAATACTATAAAGATTATTTGTTTCTGTTAATACTCTCTTAAAAACAAAATCTAAAACACCTGTAAAAAAAAAAACTTATCAGCCTTCTTTGAGCACAACACTTGCTAATAGTTACTCTTACATCAACTGGAACTGAGCCATGAGAAAGTCTATGATAGATGAGAAAAGCTTAAGATGAAACTTGGCCCTTGTTGAATGGAAGTCTATGACCCAGAGACATGCAAAGAGATATCCAACCAAAGTAGAAAGGATTTATTCTGTCTCATAGTGGATGATTGCTTTTCTGCATTTATTGAAAATTTTCTAAATCCTCTATTAATTACCACTAAATGTGTACATAAATTAGACACTCAACCAAAATAGTTAAAATTCCCTTCCAATTATATTTCTGGGCTTTAGACTCTCGAACTAATCCAGGAAACAAAGAATTCCATTAAAAAAAAAAAAAGCAAACCTAACTTCTCTGATATCTTTGAAAGATATTTTCTTTAATGACAATATGATGTGATACAATATAAATCAAAAAATGTGGGAGACAATATCTGATCCAGAGACCTACTTTAAAAAACATAACAAGTAAGTAGAAAAAATCATGAAGCCTCGATATCTTCAAAAATTCTACATGGGTATTCAACAAAAGAACTTACCTATCATTAATGCAAGAGAATGTAAGAAATGATATATTTTATTTTCTCACATGAATTTTAAAAGAAGACTTGAAAATGGATTCTTTGAGTCAACAGCAGCATAGTCAAATCCCATTCTCTAAACCCCATCCCCAAACCAGGTCAGGAAAAGCTCTTGAAAGTGGCTTATTTTACATCATAGCCCCAGGTTAAGCCAAAATAATCCAGGAGGAGGAAAGCAACAATCATAACAACAAAAAAATTCCCACAGTGAGATACACACCCCAGATGCCCAGACTTTCCATGGGATCTTAATGAGGGTCAGAGGTCAGCGCTAAGAAGCCTGGTGAAACAGTGAGAACCAAGATCCTGTTTCCATTTTAATGCTCTTGTGTTTATGTTATGGGCTCTGCAGGGGAAAGACCAAGACAATTCCACTTCCAGGGAGGCCAGAGAAAAATGCATTGGATATAGTAGTTTGACAGAAAAATAGGGGTGTTCCATGGGGCCAAAGGTAGCCTCAGTTCAGAAAAACACAGAACTGCCAAAAAGTATACTGTTAGCTGAAAATTCTCCCCAACACTGGCCTAAAATTAAAGTTCATTATGAAAATAAAGACCATTGTTTTCAATCTGCCCCTTCACCTCTCCACCCACACACCTCCAGAGAAGGCTGCTTGTGTTTAAATTTAGCAGAGATGTTAGTTATATAATAGGCATGAACCAGCTCAACAACCCAGTCTCCCAGTTTGTCACGCCTGACCTTCCTATCACACTCTGATAAACTTCATTCTAGTGCAGCTGCTTATTGTGTTTATCTTAAAAACTCAGATTATAGTTTATCATCAATTTAAAATTACCTGCTTTCTTGGCCACTTAGATCAGTCAAAACTTGTTTTTCTCTCTACAGCACAATTTTCCCCTATGGGTAAAATGCTAGACACCCTCCCAGTAACACTTAAGCTTCCATCCCTTTCTCAGCTCCTGAACCTTTGATAACCTTTGAAACTAGATCCAAATCAACATTTCATGGATTCCTGAGCTTACCACTTTGGGATAACTTTAGCTTCTGGTTTCCAGGACAGGCCTAGCTGGAAATCCTGAAACAACATGAGTACGTTCATCCTAAAAGGAAGTCCAGTGGGGATCGGAAATGCCAGTCTTTTCTATTCTGACCTCACCAAATGTCTAGTTTGTCCTGACTAAGATTAAGGAGGAACAAGTTTCTCAGACCATTCTGTGGTTAAACAGATGAAAGAAAATGATATGACAGCCTCATCTAACATAGGGCATGTGGTTCTGAAGGTCTAGAACTGAAAATAAAATAAACCACAGTTCTTGACGGTTAACAATCTTAAAGTTTATTGAGTCCCTACTCTGTGCCATGTCCTGGGATGTGCAGTTTTTTTTTCTTTTAAGAGGGACTTTTATTCCTTTGTGCTGAATCTAATGCTACTTGCTTATAGCGGGTGGCATGCAGAGGCCTTCCATGCTTCGTTTTAGACCAGAGTTCCTGGTGCTGAATGTACATTTTTATATGGATTATCTCCTTGAATCCACCCAAAGGTCCTATCATGGTAGTGATTTTTTTTTATTCTCCCCATTTTATGTATGAGAAAATTGAGGCCTGGGAAAGTTAATCTTAAAGTTAAAAAGGGCTAGAGCCAGGTTTTAAACCCAATCTTGTTTGAGAGGCATCAGCCTGTCCTCCTCACTAGGGACACATTCTGTCAGTATATGGCTGTGTGCCAGAATAACATAATGAATCCTATACTCTATCCCTACCATCAATACTGATTCCCAACAAAATTCTATTCTCTAAGTCAGGTTGAGTTGCAAACATTTGCACATTAAAAAAGAAAGCCTGTGTTACAAGTGATACAAACCAGAGTTGGAACCACTGACTACTATAGACAATAATGTAGGTTAATAGATTTTGTGAACTGTGAAGCACTCTATGAATGCTTTTGGAATCAATAGGCTCCTTGTGGGCAGAAAATTCATCATATAGATCTTTGTATTATTTTTTCCACAGCATTCATTGAATAAATATCTATAAGTGTCTACTATATTCCAGTAATATCAAGGGTCTTTCATAAATGTCAGACAAGTTCTCTGGGCTCACAGAGCTTAAGCCCAACTCTGTAACATCCTATGAACCAAGCAGGGCCACAGTGGGAATTCAGCATGCAACTACTCAATTCTTAAAGTATTTATTATATGTATTTCTTAGATTTTGCATTTTAACTGTAGTTTGAGGCAGATATAGTCTCTAAGAAACACTTTTTTGGTTGACTACTATGGTAAAAGACCATACAGCCTGCATCAACAGTCTGCTAGTATCATCACCCCAACCTGCTTTCTCTTAAATACTAAGCCTCTGCTTCTATGTGTTTTGGAGTGCAAACATGATGCTACTTGCCCATGAAGATGCTTTTGATTTTCTTTTCTAGTACTGGTGTGTGTGTGCATATGTGTGCTCAGTTGTGTCAGACTCTGTGTGACCCATGGCCTGTAGTCCTCCAGGCTCTTCTGTCCATGGAATTCTCCAGGCAAGCATACTGGAGTGGGTGGCCATTTCCTTCTCCAGGAGATCTTCCTGACCCAGGGATTAAACCCAGGTCTCCTGCACTGCAGGCAGATGTTTTTACTGTCTGAGCCACTAGGGAAGCCCTAGTACTAGTACTGATCCTATATACTCAATTCATCTGCTTTGGGGACCATTGAAATCCACTGAGAGTGGTGGTTCAGGTTGAGTACATTCCTAAGTTCTCAAATTTTACTTAGGTTTATTTCCACTTTCTCCTTAGCCATAAATCAAGCATTTTTGTTATCATAACCAAAAAAGTAAACAAAGAAACAAGATTCATTATTTTAAATCTTAAAGAATCCCAAAGGCATGGGTTATGTACTTAGAATTTTTTAAAAAAACAAATTTTTAAGAAATTTGTTATCTTGGTTTCTATGCCTAGAAAACAGGAAGTGTCTCAGTAGCAGTCATAAATTAATGAATTTTGGCATGTAAACTGTTGATCTAAAGGAAAAAAATTATACTGTGAACTAACATATACCAAAATGATAGCAGATGATTTAAATACATTCTTATTTCATTAGACAAATATCCCTTCTTTAGCGCTCAGCTCTCCACTGTGAACTCATTTTCATACCATCTCTGATTTATTTCTTCTTAAAATAATGACTACAAAAATAAATATCTAATAAATCCCTCCTTAGAGTGAAAAAAAAAAAAACTTACCAACCTCTTTTTTAAGTTGCTTCCTTCTTAAAATGTACTGATTTTCAGGAAACTGTCATAATTTTGTTTTTCATTAACATCAAAAATAGCATATATAATATTTAACAATAATAATGCAAAAGTAACATATATGATAGTAAATATTTTCTGAAAAACCAAGTCCTTCTTTGAATATCTAAAACAGGAAATACCTAAAAAAGGTGATTGGAATCCAATCTAGGAACTTCTGTTTAATTGGAATCATGGCCATGAACTTGGGAAAAAAGATCAGGGCAAAAACTTGACTTTTCTCTGAAGCACTTTTATAAGAGTGAAAATAAAAGATACACTTACACAGAGGTTACCCTACTCATAGGACTTGCACAGGCAGTCTATCAAGGGGAATGCATTGTTATTAAAAAGGAATGCAGGGGAATGGAGGGCAGAACCATCTAGATGGTGACCCTAACCTCAAGAGCCTAAGCTCACCTCTCAAGGGGCAAACTGGAAACAGTGTGAGTCTCAGCACAGTCTGGGTCATCTCTCTGGACCAGGGAACTCAAAATTGGGCCTGAGAACTTTTTCACTTTGTTTTGCAGTCAGACTTTATAAACCAAGATATTTTTATTCCCTTCTGAACAATTTCCCTTTCCAAACACCATTTGTCAATCAAGTTGGACATACAGCACATACTCAAAGGTCTGTGAAAGAAAACTTCCCTATGTAGGCTTGAGTAGCACCCAATCCAATAACCAGTAACTATTTTTTGAGTCTCTTCTGCTTACCAAACACTGGAAATTCAATAGAAAATAATCAAGGGGAAGAAGGAGAGTCTCAAGAGACCTGAGATGAGGCTGGGAACTGTTCATATATAATGGAGTAACATTTGCTCAACCAACTAGTTCTATGAATTGCAATCATACCAAAGTTTTTTCATCCTGGATTCAATATATATGAAAGTTAAAATCTAACAAAATAGGTAACAAAATCTACACATTATTTTTTTATTTGAATTTCCATTTTTTTTGGTTTGTTTTGTTTTGTGTGTATAAGAGAGGATCTGAATGCATAGCATCCAGAGGAAGTAGCCATGGAAATCAAATTTTCATTACAGTTATCCATGACCTTACTATAGCCAGATGTCTTGGAGTGTTACAACCCACAGATGAGCACTTTACTGTGGGATAAGTTTGTAAAGAACAAACTTTCAGGTATGGGACAAACTCTTTAAAAATAATAGCTCCACCCTAAGGAAAGATATGTTTTGAATAAGTTAAATGCCTTCTGTTTTCTGCAGCATGAGACTTTACACCTCAGACAGTTCAGATAATATCTTAGTGTTTTGGGCAGTCTCTCGTTAATTGTCAATGTAATTCAAATGATCTACTGAAAGCATCTCTTTTTCAATTCAAACTAAACATAATGGATTTTTCATCTTTTAAAGACATTGTAATAAAGGGAAAACAAAAAAATTTCTCTTTTCTAAGAAATACATTTTTCTATACCTCTACCCTTCTTAGCCCATTAAAAACTACCAGGTCTCTCAAAAAAAGTATATATATATTTATACATACATATATATATATATATATATATATATATACATAAAAATGTATGCATATACACAAATGTGTGTGTTTTGACTCTGAGGTCCCATGACAGCTGATCAGATATGGAGTGTGTTTAATATCAAATGTTCCTATTATGTTTAATTAATTGCTTTCTAAGGTGGTCTTAACACTTGAAAATACAAGCTTTATAATAAAGTCCTTCCCTGAAGATGCAAAATTACTTTTTTCACAAGTATATACAAAGATTCATCTTGCTATTATATTAAATTGGGTCAAATTGTAGCACTGCAGAGAGTGTGTGTGCTTTTCAAAGAAGTAAAGAAAATGGGCTCCTGAAAGTCTCTCAGAAAGATAGCACAGTGGGAGGGAAACAAAACGCCCTTCTGTTTTCCATTAAAGTTATGTTCTGCACCAAGTTTGATTGCTAAACATCTGGCAGTCTTTTCTCTGATAACATAGTTCAATAGAGTGGACAATGCTAAGCCTTTGAAGCTTTCCCTGTAACTCTTAAGAGGTAGGTGAACAAGAGAAAGAGATAAGAATTCTAGATTTTTCCCTTCCACTAAAACTGGCAAAAAAAATAATTTATAGTCTCCTCTTATTTTCTTTATTCTTTTAGGTCTTGCTTTTCCATTTGCCTTTCCCTTGAGAAACACAAGGTAAATCAGTAAATGTCTTACCTGTCTCCACAGCCAAAAAACTTCTGCCTTTTCCCTCACTGTTGGAAAGGAAGCAAGATCTGACTGAAATATTCATGATCATTTCTTTAAATGCTTTGGGTAAATTTGTAGTGAGAAAGAAATATCCCGAGTGATAAGATCTGAAAGATTTTCCTATATCCTTTGGCTCTGATAATATTATGCATCATTTTGCATGATTTGGTTCCTGAAGACTCTTCATTTATTCATTCTATCATCTTTAACATTAACAACAAGAATTTATTTAAATTAGGAATCTGCATTTTGAGGGTGGGAAGAAAAAAAAACATAAAAATCATCTAGTCTAGTTTTACATTTTAAGAAGGAACTGTGTCTCAAAGAAACAAAATGACTTGCTCAGTGGTACACAATTATATAAGAATAATTAAGGTGATTTACAGTATGCATATAGAAAAATAATTTTTTACAAATAAGGCCATGGAAACTTATGAAACTAAAGGAAGGAGGGATGTAAGGAGTCCTATATAGATAACTAGAGATGTGTTGGTTATAAATTTGCCTTTGAGACTCCTAGCAACCAGTGAAACAAACAAAAAAAATTACCTGTTACATGTTCACTGTCCATAGATTTAAAAACACCAGTTTTTACCCAGATTCTCATTAAGAAGACCCTGCATCAAGTGTGACTCACTCCTAGAATAAATGCATGCCTACAATAGTATGTTCCATGGAGATCATGTCCCTCAAAAAATTCTTTAATGGCATAATGCTGAAAATTCAATAAGCTCACTTCTGTTGGAGACTAAAATGATTCATTTTAGCTGTTTGCTTTGAGGTCTAGCTATATCTGGGAGAAAATCTGCATGAAGGATAGAAGGACTAAAGGTCTTTCAATATACATTCATTGACAGCAGTTACTCTTTGTCACGTTGCATTCTAGGTGCTGTAGCTATATGAACCAATCACATCCTCAGTAATCCTGTGAAATGTGTACTATGTCTTCCCATTCCACATATGGGGAAAACAGTTCATGACTTGACCAGTGCATGCAACTAGTAGAGCGAGAGACCCGAACTCTGGCTCCGGAGCCTGGGCTGTAAGCCACTTTGTGCCAATGACTAGTACCAGTCCTGCTTAATTCCCTAGTGCATCATCTTTCTCTCCTTTGTGTTCTAACATTCAACAGTTCTCAAGCTTAAGGTCTACTGATAAGTAAATATTGCTACTAAAATTATCTTTTTGGAGAGGATAGTGCTGTTTTTCCAATCTGTACAACAAAAGGAGCCGAAAGTTGATACTTTTAAGCCCTGGATCCATGCTGAGGAGAAATTATTGCTTAATTTGATTTTTATCAGAACTAACCAACCCTTAGAAATGCTGAAAAGGATAGTGTTCTCCTGATTTCTGTAGGAAAATAGAGCAAGAGATGTAAGTCAAGTTTCAGGGCTCCCAGTGAAATAATTCACCATAGAAAAGGCTCCTGACACCACAGGGAAAAGGCACTTCTGCTAACACTTCTAAATGTCCCTTAACTATGCTCTCCTACTTACTTTGTAATGATTGCATGTTTTCCCTTTGGGCCTACTAAAGTATTTAATTGCAATTACACTCATTTACATAGCAGATGAGGCTAATTGCTGGTATTAGTTACCAAATGTATGCTTGTATTGTGAGGGTGAAAAAAAATGCCCTACAGAAAAGAAATGACTGTGCCTCTAATTAAGGAGTTATGAAGTCAGAATGAGCTGGCTCCAAGATGTAAATATGAAATTGAGGGCTTTCAAAACTCTATAATGGTTTTTTATGACTCCATCTCACTTCCTTGATTACACACAATGTTTAGGGACTAAGGATAAATACAGTGCAATGTTCATAGTGCTGACCTGATTGCTAGGCAAGTGCTCTCACAAATAGATTGAAATAAATGCAGTTGTCTTGCAAACCCATGATAAATGGTGGCTTATAGTACCTGGTCTTTATTTACTTGGCTATTCAATTGCTAATTCTGGCTCCACTTATTGCAAGAGCAGTTTTGGCATCAAACACACACAAATTCATATTTGAAGCTTGTTGTGCATGCTCAATACAGACTAAACAAGGAAAAAATGAGATATAGTACACATTTTTGGGGGGAAGGCCAAATGTTAGAGATCTCTAGATTGCTCTGTTTAATTTTAATCAGATTGCTCTGATTAATTTCTGTGTAGTTACATAATGTCTAAAAATGGAACTTGGTGACCTACCTTTAGGATGCTTACAATCTCATTGAAGAGTCAGAATCCATAACTGTGAGACCATATCCATATATGTATTTTCCCATCCATTTAACGCCAGAAAGTTGTTCAGTTGTGTCCGACTCTTTGGGACCCCAAAGGAGAGAGTAGCCTTTCCCTCCTCCAGAGGATCTTCCCAACCCAGGGATCAAACCCAGGTCTCCTGCATTGCAGGCAAATTCTTTACCAGCTGAGTCACAAGGGGAGCCCAAAGGTGGCAAGAATACACAGAACCATGCAAAAAAGGTTTTCATGATCCAGATAACCATGATGCTGTGATCACTAACCTAGAGCCAGAAATTCTGGAATACAAATTCAAGTGGGCCTTAGGAAGCATCACTACGAACAAAGCTAGTGGAGGTGATGGAATTCCAGTTGAGCTGTTTCAAATACTGAAAGATGATGCTGTGAAAGTGCTGCACTCAATATGCCAGCAAATCTGGAAAACTCGCAGTGGCCACAGGACTGGAAAAGGTCAGTTTTCATTCCAACCCCAAAGAAAGGCAATGCCAAAGAATGTTCAAATTACCACACTATTGCACTCATCTCATACGCTAGCAAAGTAATGCTCAAAATTCTTCAAGTGAGGCTTCAACAGTACATGAACCATGAACTTCCAGATGTTCAAGCTGGATTTAGAAAAGGCAGAGGAACCAAAGATCAAATTGCTAACATCTGTTGGATCATCGAAAAAGCAAGAGAGTTCCAGGAAAACATCTATTTCTGCTTTATTGACTATGCCAAAATCTTTGACTGTGTAGATCACAACAAACTGTAGAAAATGCTTAAAGAGATGGGAATACCAGACCACCTTACCTGCCTCCTGAGAAATCTGTATGCGAGTCAAGAAGCAACAGTTAGAACCAGACAGGGAACAACAGACTGGTTCTAAATTGGGAAAGGAGTACATCAAGGCTGTATATTGTCACCCTTTTTATTTAACATATATGCAGAGTACATCATGAGAAAATTGGGCTGGAAGAAGCACGAGCTGGAATCAAGATTGTTGGGAGAAATATCAATAACCTTAGATACACAGAAGACACCACCCTTATGGCAGAAAACGAATAGGAACTAAAGAGCCTCTTGATGAAAGTGAAAGAGGAGAGAGAAAAAGTTGCCGTAAAACTCAACATTCAAAAAACCGAAATCGTGGCATCTGATCCCATCACTTCATGGCACATAGATGGGGAAACAATGGAAACAGTGACAGACTATTTTCTTGGGCTCCAAAATCACTGCAGATGGTGACTGCAGCCATGAAATTAAAAGATACTTGTTCCTTGGAAGAAAAGCTATGACCAACCTAGACATATTAAAAAGCAGAGACATTACTTTGCCAACAAAGGTCCGTCTAGTCAAAGCTATAGTTTTTCTAGCAGTCATGCATGGATGTGAGATTTGGACTATAAAGAAAGCTGAGAACCAAAGAATTGATGCATTTGAACTGTGGTGCTGGAGAAGACTCTTGAAGTCCCTTGGACTGCAAGGAGATCAAACCAGGCAATCCTAAAGGAAATCAGTCCTAAGTATTCATTAGAAGGACTGATTCTGAAGCTGAAACTCCAATACTTTGACCACCTGCTGCGAACTGACTCACTGGAAAAGATTCTGATGCTGGGGAGATTGATGGCAGAAGGAGAAAAGGATGACAGAGGATGAGAAGGTTGGATGGCATCACGGACTTGAACATGAGTTTGAGCAAGCTCCATGAGTTGGTGATGAACAGGGAATCCTGGTGTGCTGCAGTCCATGGGGTTGGAAAGAGTTGGACATGACTGAGTGACTGAACTGAACTGAGCTAATGCCAGAATGATTTAAGGCAGAATGGTAGCCAACAATAAAGGATGACAGTGCTCAATACTAACTATAAACCAGAAATGGCAAGCTGTCAGAAAGGACAGAAGACTTTGGAGAATGTGTCCTAAGAAAATGTCTTCTTTTAATAAAGTTTGCAATGAACAAATAGGCAACAACTCTTATAGCCACAGCATTCCATTGCTGGACTAACAAACTCATTTATTTAAGAGTTTCTGTTTTTACAATAACTTTCACCAGTAACTTTTTTTTTCTCATTCCTTTCCGCTTCTTAGTCCTAGCTTCCCACCATCACCCCCACATCACCTACAAAATTATTTTTCTACAAAAGGGAGAAAAAGGAAAATATGAAGGAAAGAAGCAAGGGAAGAAAGAAAGAGAATGAGACATAGGGAATAAAAGGAGAAAGAAAAACTTTTCTGGTCTTAAAATATACTTGTTCTGGTCATTTTCTCTTTACTGAAATGCTCAGCTATAATAATATTACCCTGTACTGTGTTCAGTTATTATGCAGGTCATTTCATGAGTCTGGCTGTCAGCCAAGCTTCTGCCTCTCCCTTTTCTCTTGTTAAAAAAAGAAGAAGGAAAAAAAAAAAAAGAATTGAGGGAGAGAAAAAAGGAAAAGAAAGAGAAAGGATGAAGTAAAATCCTCCACACCACCAAAAACTGCATTCCAGGATCCCATGGCCTCACCCTTCTTAGTATGCATTCTTTTAATATATAAGCCCTTGATAAACCAATCCCAGGTGACATAATGGCAGGGTCAGCTGAGTGTTATATTTTAAACTTGTGTGAAAAACTCATTTGAGTTGCATCTCATCTCTGGGGCACTCAGGCAGTGCAATCACGAGGCTCTGGTGCCAAATGTAAACAGGACATCCTGTCAGATATCCAGCTCCAGCTGGTGAGAACACACACCCACTAGTTCTTGCCCTGTTCGGGAAACCAACTCCAGTCCTTTCATAAAGAGATGCTGAAGCAGGGAAACCTACTCCTGCCTGTGGGATGTAAACAGAATCCTTCAAAACATCTTTTTCTCGCTATTGTTTGATGTGTTCCTCCCCATCTATTAATTCTTCTTACACCACAGCAACACCTGCAGGCTAAAATTGTCACAAATGACCCATGGTTGCGATTTGTCACAAAGTTTTTCATTCACTGATGGGGGAGTCTTTATATCTGAGAGCTGGAATCAGAGAATGCTATTCTAGAAGGCATTTGAAAGCTCATCCAGTCTTTTAATCTTTCCAGTTTATGAAAGGGTACAGCCTTGAAGTAGCCCAATCTCTAAGTGAATCACTGCCTTCAGTGCTCTTGGAAGCAGGTGGGTCATAAAGAAACAAAGACATGAATCCTACTCTGAAGAAGGTATAAATGCCTACTTTTAGCATGTCTCTGCATAACACAACATTTAAGATACTATATTAGCAACAGCTCAACAAGAATTAGAGAATTTCAGAGGTTAAAAGCATCTGTGAGAAATGATGAGTCAGAAAATGTTTTAAATAAGAGATGAAGTTCTCACATCACTTCCTATCTCTATGCTGGCAAAGGAAAGGAAATATTCTCAGTCAGAAGTTTAAGAATGGCCAACAATAATCCTGGTTGATAAAGTTACTTTATCTCTACTGCCATTTTACTTTTTTTAATCTTACATCTTCCCTTCACTTTTCCCTACCCTGCTGCATTAACTCACCTGGCCCATTTCAGTTTCAAAGTTTATGCTCTTACTCTTGTGTATCTACCCACCTCAGCTGACTTACCTCTCTTTGGAAATTACTCAAAGAAGCAAGTGCTCATTTGACTAGTCTTCATTAGTTCAGTTCTCCACTCACCCCACCCAGCTCTACCACAAAAAGGTGATTAGGTCAAGGTTGGATGGCTGATTCAAGTTGGGTCAATCCATTTCCAAGGATTCGGAAATATTGATAGATTATCAGAAAGTTCATCTAGGTTCAACATGTGATTGGAAGTATGACAAATTCCTGTGAGAGCTATGTCCTTGCCATGCATAACTGAGGCAGAAAGACAGTTGGAGCTGGCTTTCATAGGCACTACTTCAATCCTTTTCCAAGAACTGGCTGCACTCTTGCCCCCAGGTACCTGGTGATGTCCCTATATTCCTATGATAAATTCATAAGTAGTTTGAGTTGTTTGCTGCTACTTGTTACCAAAAAATCTTAATTAAAGTCTTGGACTTCAATAATTTCCCAGTACTTCTATGTGGTGGGGGGAGTTGGGGGGGGGGTGCGGAATGTATCCTTTCCTGACCATCTATCTAATTCTAGAACCAATCTATCCCCAAGCATTAAGACTAAGTCCAAACTTGTTCATATTTTTTTTTCTACCCTCTAGATATGTCAAAGGAATAGCATGGGCAGGTTCAAAGATGACTTAAGAACAGTTACCTAAAATCAGATTCCTCCTAGCAGCTTTTAAAAATAGTAATTAAATTGAAGGAAGTACCCACTGGAGTCTCCACTGCAGCCTAAATCCTAATATATTGACTTATCAGATCAGTCTCACTTTAACTAAGACTTGAAATAATATTGTTACTTCATGCTTTTACATGCTAATATTTATATGATTTAATATGGTAGTTTGCATTTCTAAAAAAAATAGTAACAAAAACTATGCTTATATAATTGCGTGGGACAGTTATTTAAAATAAAATATTTATTTAAAAAATATGGTTTTATAATAAGAATTCCAGTAAATCTAGCAAGGAAAGATCTATGTTTAAAGTTGGTTTCACTAATTTCATGCACAGGTCTGAAGAGAAGAAAATATCTATGAGAAAATTGAATATTTTCATTGGACCATCAATGTCCATTGTCCATTGTCAGGCAAATACATCAGGAATAACACTTATAGAGGCATGGACCCTTGCAATTGGACTGATGTTTTCTGAATAATCACTAATTTCATGCTTCTTCAAAAAGGTCACAAAGACACCAAAGCATCACTCCCCACCCTCACCTACCATCTTATTTCCTACCAATTATTCTCCACCAACCCCTTATCATTACCATAGAAGAGCTCAGGATCAGGTCTAAGCTTGATCGTGAAGAATAGCTCTGTTTTAGTATCTTCTCCAAAGACAGGCTCTCAGAATCCTCCTACCACCTCTGTTGATCAGGAATCCTCCTTGTGGCTTAGCCCACTTCCACCCCAGCATATTTCTCCCAGACAAAGCCCAATGTGCTTGGCTTCACTATCCTCCACCATCATCATTTATCTTTCCATGTCCTTTGACCTTAGGGTCTTGATGTTTGCTGATAAAATGTAAGTATTTGATGATGGTGATGAATTAATTCATTACCTTGTCCAGTTAACTGGGTTTGCATTTTAAGAAACCTTCTCTTTATACTTCAGAAGGTCAGAGATATGTCTTAACCCTTTTACACACCAGATAACATCTAACATGGTGCAGGTCTTGGTAATAGGTGCCATGTATAAACTTGAATTCCTAAAAGAATGAAACCAGATGAGTCATTCTAGGTTTTTCCCAATGACTTTCCATCCATCTCCCCTTCTTTTCCCACATAACCATATGTTCAGGTCAGAAGAGATTATATTAAACTAATATAATTTAATATAGTCAAACTAATGTAATAGATAATCTTACTTAGGTAAAAACCACTAAGTAAATTTAGAATTTATTAACTTATTTCTATATTATGGCTCCATTGAAGTCATTTGGTCACATTTTATTTCAATTTCCTCTTTAGTGAAATTAGGTACTATTGATCTATTCCTCCTAGAACTTTTGGTAACATTCTTTTGGTAAAAACACTTTGGAAGTCTTCCAGGAAAACTGTCAGAAAAAACTAAATATAGGCTATTAATTTTTAAAAAATGTATTAGGGAACTATTGTGCACAAAACAGCGTCAGCTCTTATGGAAGACACAAATATAGCTAATATTTTCTGCCTTTTTAATGTCAAGAGTCTAACATGGAATTTTATAATCTAGGTTATTTTGCTACTAATAAAATCACAATATATACATTTCTGCAACTGTTATGCAAAAGAGACAAGCATCCTTTTTACTTATATTTCAGAATTTTTCCCCTAAGTAAATGAGGAAAAATCATGGCAAACCTTACAAATTCCTAAACGGTATAGCCCAAAGAATTTAGGCACATACCTAATTTTCTATGTTTGATCAGACAGCTGAGCAGAAATTGACCTTATGTCTTTGTCACCATTCTTTGAATGCCATTCATCTCTGTGGACTATAGCAATTTACTGTAGAGTGCCTTGCTAACAGTGTTCACCTTGTTAATGTTAACTATGAACTTCAGGTCCTGCTGGAGGTACTCAAGGGACAATGAAACACAGAAATTAAAGCCTAGAAGACAGCTAAAGAGAAAAGAAAAGAACAGTTAAGCCAGGGAAAGCCAGAAAATCTTGAGTGGCTGCAAATAGAGTTCCCTCCAACACATACACCTGAGCCCATAGAAGGCATGTGGGGTCAGATATGTGACTGCACACTGACCCTGTCACACATGGCTAGTGAATTTATATTATTTCAAGAACTATCATCTCTAGAAAGCAGATCCATCAGAAAAAAATGATACTGTGCTATAGGGACATGCTGAAATTTTAACATTGAGTCTCCTTCTCTCAATATTACTTTATGGAAAATCCCAGGAATTATAAGGTCAAATATGTCAAGGGATGTTCTGAACATTCATCAAAGATGCTCTTATCTCTAGCACTAAGGCAGGTCATTGTTTTTCTTTCTAGTTCCTGTTCATATGAGGAAATGCATTTCTGAAAAGAAGTCATTGAATCTTCACTCCAAAAATAAGCAAGGAAATTTAAGAGTGAATCAAATTCTCCTGTTCTGGACTTGGAGGCTGATCTGCCAGCTTCTTACTCAACATTCCAAGGGGGGAAGAAATAATAAATTTCTAAGAATGCATATAAAAGCATCTCTCACATCAAAAGATTCCTATCTTTGGAAATCATAGTTTTTGAGTCAGAACATGGATCTAGCATTAAAAGCAACTGTCCAAGTAGGTGTGTACAGGAAATGGGAGGGTGACAGACAGGGGACAATGAAAGGGAATTTTTAACTGACTCTGAGAAAGTTTATGGAAAAACTTTCCAAATATTTTATGGAATGATATAAGAAGTCAACTATTTGAAATTTAGGTTAAGAACCCTTTTAATAGAGAGAAATGACAGAAGTGTTAAAGCATAAACTTTTCCAACTTTAGGCTTAGGGAAGTTAATATTCTGTGTGTGGGTATGTGTTAACATATGTGTGTATGTTTGTTAACAGCAAGGAGATCCAACCAGTCCATCCTAAAGGAAATCAGTCCTGAATATTCATTGGAAGGACTGATGCTGAAGCTGAAACTCCAATACTTTGGCCACTTGATGCGGTGAACTGACTTATTGGAAAAAACTCTGGTGCTGGGAATGATTGAAGGCGGGAGGAGAAGGGGACGACAGAGGATGAGATGGTTGGATGGCATCACAACTCAATGGACATGAGTTTGAGTAAACTCTAGGAGTTGGTGATGGACAGGGAAGCCTAGTGTGCTGCAGTTTATGGAGTAGCAAAGAGTCAGACACGACTGAGCAACTGAACTGAACTGAACTGATGTGTGTTAACTGGGAAGTGCTAAGAATAATTCAAGTCTTAGACAATCACCTTTTTTCTTTCTTATTCAAAAATTTCCACCTATATTAATTATGAGTCTAATTAAATGTGTCTCTTGAGTATGACCCTACTGTAGAAATTAGGATCCACTAAAAAAGAGAAAAAAAAAAAAAAAACACTTTCTCTACCTTCTTCTTCATATACATGTTCAATAATAATGCTTCCTATGGTTTTTCCTGTGGTCCTGTATGGATGTGAGAGTTGGACTGTGAAGAAGGCTGAGCACCGAAGAATTGATGCTTTTGAACTGTGGTGTTGGAGAAGATTCTTGAGAGTCCCTTTGACTGCAAGGAGATCCAACCAGTCCATTCTGAAGGAGATCAGCCCTGGGATTTCTTTGGAAGGAATGATGCTAAAACTGAAGCTCCAGTACTTTGGCCACCTCACGCGAAGAGTTGACTCATTGGAAAAGACCCTGATGCTGGGAGGGATTGGGGGCAGGAGGAGAAGGGGACGACCTAGGATGGGATGGCTGGATGGCATCACGGACTCAATGGACGTGAGTCTGAGTGAACTCCGGGAGTTGGTGATGGACAGGGAGGCCTGGCATGCTGCGATTCATGGGGTCGCAAAGAGTTGGACATGACTGAGCGACTGAACTGAACTGAACTGAACTGAACCACTACTTCCTACACTTTTCCCTGTGTCCACTTTATGAATTCAGCACACCAAGTCATAATACTGGCTTCTGAATATCAAACAAGTGTTTTTTTTTTTCTTTCTAATATTTATTTACCTGGCTGCTCCAGGTCTTCTTTGTGACAAATGCAAACTCTTAATTGTGGCATGTGGAAGCTAGTTCCTTGACCAGGGATCAAAGCTGGGCCCCTTGCATTGAGAATACAGCATCTTAACAATTGGACCATGAGAGTGAGAAGAGAAGTTGCTTCGTGCGTACTGCTCTTTGCGATCCCATTGTCTGTAGCCTACCAGGCTCCTCCCTCCATGGGATTCTCCGGGCAAGAGTACTGGAGAGGATTGCCATTTCCTTCTCCAGGGGATCTTCCCAACCTGGGAATCGAACCCAGGTCTCTCACATTGCAGGCAGACGCTTTATCCTCTGAGCCACCGGGGACCGTAAGAGTAGTCCCTCAAATAAGTTTTGATACTTGCTTGTAAAAAAGTGAATATGTTTATTTAAAAATTAATTTACTCCAAGAAACAGAACTAAGAACTTGGAGTAAAAAGGTGGATCTTGGCCATCACTCTATCTCTGCAAACTGCTCTTTTTGCATATTTGTCTTTGACCATATCTGGTGAAAAATTTTTCAGTTTCAGAGAAACCAGGAATTTAACAAAAAAGTTAATATTCTCCCCATGTATCTATCTGCTCCTTATCCTTTTGTATCATCTTGTATTAAAACAGCCAGGTTGTCAAGGGCTTTGACTTTTCCAAGATGAGCACTAGAAATATATAAATACATAGATGTCTTTTTATATAGACTTTTTCTAACCAAATTTAGTTGCAGAAGGATATAAAAGACAAATGTGTTGACAAATGACAAGATGTTACTCACTGTAAAAATATTATTTCATGCACATAATTTCCTGTTATGGTGCATATACTGAATGTAACTTTCTTCAAAATGAACTGCATATTAAGAGAAATCTTGCCTTCTGATCTGCCCTAGCTTGATTGTGAATGCTTTGGAAGTAGCTGTTTACAAAAGCTTGCCCTGGACCTAATAATCACAAATAGATGTGAATTTTCCCCATGAGATGCCACAAATTTAAAAAATGGATTTTATTTGGATCAAAAGTGGTTTTGGCCAGAAATTGATAAAAATATTTCAGATAAAGTATGTGAAGGATGTGCCTCTGGAGACATATTAAGAGTGTTACTGCCGACCTCTGCTGAAATCAGTGCTCTTCAATAATGATGTACAGGTAGTCATGGGGCTATTTTAATTTATTACCTATATTTCAGTTAAGTCAGAGTCTTTAAAGATAAATCTGGCATCAGAAATATTATTCATGTTTGTGTGGACCTTACAAATGAACCTCACTAGTGTTTATGTATAATTGGTTCTAATATATTAACCACCCGAAGAATATATACTGTAGTTCCAATATCTGCTAGCAATAGGATCATGTAGTCCAATTTATTACTTAGCTGAGCTGGACTATCTTTTAGTACAGATATCAAATGTTAAAATGATGTATCAGGAATTCATATATTCTTATTTTCCATCACACCTGGCATATTTAAATCTAGGTTAATATCACATCACATCATCAATATTGGAGCCAGCAACTGGAGTAGGTTACCTATAAAAAGAGAAAATCTGAATGCACTTTTTATCAAGCAACTCTTGGACATAGAACTAATTTGTTTTTTGTTTTTTAAGAAAAACATGTCATAGAGGGTATCAGACCTCAGCTAGGGTTATGAACCTAGATGTCTTATTCTACTTCATCAAACTGTTGAACCAAAATAGCTCTAGCCAAAGGCTATTCAGTATTCTCAGTGTTAATTACAGTTGTCCTGGTGTTTTATATTATGTCTGGAAAGAGCATGACAAACAAGCCCGTTCTGGATTAGACAAGGCACATGGTAGACACAACACTGAACTCCAGGTCTGTATTTGGGCTTCAGCATGGCAAATCCTAACTGTGTTTGGCAGAAATGCAGATCTAATGGTTCTCCCAAGACTAATCCAAACACAGGCAAATGGCTGGATTTGGTAAAGTTTTCAGCATAACGCATTTTATATGATAAATAGCTCCACTATTTTGTCCAAATTTTTATTTGAAGTCAGTTTTCAGCTCTAAATTTTTCCTACTGTCTTTTCTAGCCTACGTATCTTACAGAGCCACCACACACAAGTCAAATAGTTTTCCATTAGATCTTTAGGGTGGGGATTCTATTGAGGTCAATGTTTCAGAGCTTGGTACAGGATGTCCCTTCAGCTTTCAAAATCCTGGCTCAGTGAAATCACTGATAAGCTGAGCCTTTGCTATTTCCCACAGAACTGAGAAAAAAAAAAAAAAGTATAGCTGAAGTGACTTGGGAGAAATGGGTAAAATGTATTTTCCCAGCACTGCAAGCTCCCTCTGCCCCCACCCACAACACACTCCCACACACCATCTCCGTCTCTTTTTTATTTTTTTTTCTTCCTCTTTGGCTTATGCTGTTCTTTTTTGGTCTCTGGCCCTAGTTATGACAGCTGATTGACTAGCTGGCAGTTCCCTTGGTGTCTGGTTAGGCAGAATTCCCCCTGCAAAACTAGGATGCAAAACAAAGAACAGACAACAGTGTAGAAAGGAAGACCGAACAAAACAAAACCAAGAGAGAAGCAATGTTGTTTGCTGAAAATATTTTTAAATTTTTCAAAAAGAGAGAGCAAACCTTTAAAAGATTGTTTTAATCTTCTGTGTTCTTTTTTCTTCCCTCTTCTCTTTCTATTCATCCCTTCCCCCACCCCATACACACCACTTTTGGCTTCCATTTCTCCATCTGCCTTATTCCTTATAATTTTTTCCTGAGTCATAAACATTTTATCAGTAAGAACTCTCTAGTTTTTACCTTCCTCGGAGCCAAGCATTTGTATTATATTATTTATTTTATTTATTTCCACCTCGAGGGTAGAATCATGACTGCATCAAGTGAAATTGTGAGCAATTATTACTCTGTTTCCTTTTACTTAAGAATTTTCTTTCATTCTTCCACAGGAAACTAGACTTCATGCTGCCCCCAGTACTACCACCAAGCAGGGTACAACAGCGTCCCCCAGCAAAAGCCACTCTTCACTAAAATCTTCTTACGTGGTAGGCGGTCCTCTCTATTTTCTCTCTATTGGGTGGATCATTTGCCTGAGAAGTTTCTCTCAGGTCTCTGTCACATTTCAAAAGATCACATAAAATTCTATTCATTGACGTGTTGGTAACTAAATATATCATCTCACTGACAGTATATTCTTTTTAATACTATTAAGGCAAAGAAATAAATGTAAGATGGAAATGCAGGCCTCAGCAATAGACCTTTTGAGTTAAATTTTTTTATTTTATAATGCAACCAGCTATACTATTTAGTGTAGAGATTTGTCCTATGTGTTAGACAGGGTCCTAGAAGCTCTTTAATCCTCTTTTTTTTCATAGTAACTTAGTATGAAATTTGAGCTTAATACTTCTTTGCTGTTCATATTTATGCAGTTAACTGAACTTTTAGAAGGAGGCTTAGATTACATAGCTTTTTTTAATGTTCACAGACCATTCTTTTATGTGATTTTTGTGTATGGTTACCATATATATATGGTATATCTGTAAAGGACTTGCATATATAATATATAAAGATCTCTTAAAAGTGAAAATTCTGAAAACAAGCAATCCAATTAAAAATGAAAAAAAGATTGAACAGACTTTTCACTTCAGCAAGAAAATACGTAGAGAGCAAATTCCATGTATAAAGAGAGATGATGCCATGCTCAATATTATTAGTTATCGGAGACATACAAAATTGAAACCATAAGATACTACTACACACCTACTAGAAGTACTAAAATTAAAAACACCGATCATGGAAAATATTGGCAAAGAAGTGGATGAACTAGAACTCCTCAAACACTGCTGATAGGAATGCAAAATATTACAACCTCTTTGGAAAACTGTTTGGCGCTTTCTGAAAAACAAGCTCACACCTACCTTATGATCTAGGCATTCTACCCCTTGGTATTTACACAGGAGACCTAAAAACATATGTCCATGCAAAAATTTATATGCAAAAGTTCATAGTAGCTTTATTTATAACAGCTCCAAACTGGAAACAATCCAAATATCCAACAACAGGTGAGTAGATAAACACCTTGTGACATATCTACACAGTAGAAGAGTGCATTGCAGGCGAATTCTTTACCACTGAGCCACTCGGGAAGCCTCAATAAAATACTACCGAGCATTAAATAAGAATGAACCAATTTTATACACATGCAACAACATGATGAATCCAAGTTTTTTTTTTTTTAAAGCAGAGAAAAAATAAACTTTATAATACAATTTATATAGAACTACAGGAAAATGCAAACTAACCTACAGTGACAGAAAGCAGATCAGTGATTGCCTGGAGGGGTGCTGAGTTAAGCAAAAGGGAGAGATCACAAAGGAGCTCTAGAGAATCTTCAGGCTTGATGGCTATGTTCACTATCTTGAGTGATGCGATGCTATCACATGTCATAACTTGTCTAATTGCACACATTAAATATGTACAATTTATTGTATGCCAATATACAATAAAAATAAATTTAGTGGCTTGTCTTCTGAGACAAGCTTTCTGCTACCTACATTTAACTGACTTTCTCTTTTCTTTTTCTGTTAAATTCTGAGTCTACTTCCAGGAGTTTTTCCTTACTGTGGGACCTTGTCCTGGAAGGCACACAGCATCACTTTGAGAGTGTGTAGGAGCTAGGCAAGGATCATGGACCCTTGGAATTTTCAGCTCAGAGAGAGCAAGATCTCTTCCAGTTTTAGCTGCTGCTCTTAAATTGACCCACCTTGTTGCAAGGAACAATTTTTTTCTTTTTTCCTTTAAGGCTCTATTCTTCCCATTCCATTGCTTCTCTCCATGTTTTCTCTCACTCACATCAATATCATGAAGCTTTCACAGCTGTATGTGGTTTGTCCCTATTCATTTGTCTTTGGGAGTTCATGAGGATACCTTATCACCTAGTTTTTTCCTTAAGGGTTATCTATGGGATTTTTGTTCTGCTATTTTTTCTGCTTGTTTTTATATAGATTTTATACGGAGATTCCCCAAACTACACCACTAACTACTATCTCCATCTTCTTAAAATGCCTAGCTGATATTCTTTCGAATTTTTGAGATTCTTTTTTTCAGGAATATTTTTCTTGCTTTGTTGACAAGAAATAAACATGCTTTGGTAAGGCATCACATATTGAAATTGGTCATTTGTTCAAGTCATATTTGTTGAGTGCCTACCACATGTCCCCTACTGTTCCAAGCTTTGGAGATCCTGTGGTGAATAAGGTAGATAAGGTGCCTGCCCACATGGGGCTTCAATTCAAAAGTGGGGACAAGCTAACAAATAGAATGAACGAAACACATTATACAGTTTGAATGTTTGTGTCCCCCAAATTTATATGTTGAATTCCTAATCCCCAAGATTGTGGTATTAGGAAGTGAAGCCTTTGGGAAGTGATTATAAGGGCCGAGTGCTCTTATAAAAGAGGCCCCAGAGAACTCTCTTGCCTCTCATACCATACAGCAAGGAGATGCTATCCATGAACCAGAAACAGGTCTTCACCAAATCTGCTAGCACCATGATCTTGGACTTCCTAGCTTCCAGAACTATGAGAAAGAAATGTTTGTTGTTTGGAAGTCACCCAGTTTATGTTTTTTGTTATTGTTGTTGCTGTTGTTACAGGAGCCTAAATAGACTAACACATATACATATTATAATGCATTGTTTCAGTTTTTAAAATTACCAGCATGGGTTGTAACTGAAGCCCTCATAATAGATGATGTGACTTGGGAAGAATATGTAGAATTAGAAGAAACATAACTGTTGATCATATTAAAATCTTAGGTACAGAATTGAAAAAGGAAACCATGAAACAGACTGAGAAAGAAAAATCAGACATGGAAGTAGGACAGGGGAAATCAGGGTTACAAAATAAAATGGAGAAGAGTTTATAAAAAGAGAAAGATGCAAAATATGATTTCCTGGGCCTTGTCATGAAGAAAGGAAAGAGGGCAATAACAGAAAAAAAGAAAAAAGATGCAACTCTCAACACTTTATCTTGTTAGAGAGAAAATTGGTAGTTTTGCTTACAATGAGAAAGCAAAGGAATGGAGAAAGTATTAAAAAAAGAAAAGAAAAGAAACAGTCATTTTTGTACCACTAGAATCTCTGTATGGAGCACATACACAAATTTCCCAGCAAGTTTTGATGGAATTAGAACCAGGCACTCTTCTAGGCATTGAGTATATAGAAATGTAACCTCATCCTCTCCTGCCACATCAAATACCATCTAGTGAAAAGGGTAACAAATGACTTAATTTACAACTTACATTAAATATATTAAATTGGCTACATCAGCACTGTATATCAGATTGTAAACTAGGTGGTGGAATTTTATTCCTTCAAGGACTTTTAGCAGATATGTACTCCCTTTTTCACTTGAAAAAACTAAATTATAAAAACTTTAAGTAGCTTGTCTAAGGCTACTATAGCTCATTAATAGAAGGTACCCAATTAGGATATATTGTCAAGATTCTCAGGAATCTTTTTACTTGAATAGCGCAATACCTACTAAAAGCATACATATTCATGTTACTTTAAAATATTCTATGCATGTTTTAAATACTTAAAATTTAAATTGTCAATTCCTGGCTTTCCAGGTGGTGTAGTGGTAAAGAATCTACCTGCCAATGCAGGATGTGCAAGAGACACAGGTTTGATCCCTGGGTTGGGAAGATCCTCTGGAGGAGGAAATGGCAACCCATTCCAGTATTCTTGCCTGGAGAATTCCATGTACAGAGGAGCCTGGTGGGCTACAGTCCAAGCAAGAAGAGCAAACAGATAAATCTGAAACTATCCTGCTACCAACGTCTAGAAATAATGGAAAAACACAATAAAATTTTTGATACATGTCTTGTTTGAAAGAAAAAAAAAGGAAAGACCCAGGTGGTAGAAACCAGGGAACTGAAAGCCCTAATTGTAAGAACAGCTGACTCTGCAGCTGCCCTGAGGTAGCATCCTGTAGTTTGGCAACAGCCAGGGGCTTAAGGCTGCTAAACACAGCAGGCCAAACCTTGGGACTTTAAGATGCAAGATATTAAAACTGAAACTGAGCATAAAGTCAGAACTTTCAAAGCCACACCCTGAGAGTGAAGGATAAACAGAAAGAAAATAGACCACTACCCAAGGGAGATTACAAAGAAGTTTGTTTTGGGAAAAGAAAACGATGAAAAGAAAAACCATGTGCACATTTAGAGAGTGAATTTATATCAACTTCATAGTTTAGGATTCCCCTAAAAATGAGAAATTCATAAAAATATTAATTTTTCTCTAGGGACACAAAGCAGAAGTAAAAGTAACACCACTGTGGAGAGATACTTATTAAATCTGGAAGGTAGAGAATTAACACACACACACACATACACAGTATCACTGAAAATGAACTCACAGCTAAAATTGACACAACACATATAAGCAAAAGTCAGTAAGAAAACCAATGGGAGAATTAACTGCCTGTAGCAAATGTTGATTTCCCTGCCAGAATGCTTTCGGCTTTGGACTTTATCACTTCGTGTTTGTTTGTCAACTCCTACTGTAGGTACCTGTATGTCTGCCTGAGGGCTGTCTCTAAAGCAGGAGCAGAAGCCACTTTCTCCTTGCAAGTAGCAGACTATAAGTTCCAAGGAATTAACACCCCCAGAGCAGCCCTTCAATGACGAATATGCAAATATCCCAGCACCCTAGCTCCTCGGCAAGAGAGGGTGGTGTGATAACTCTGAGAAGTGTTCTGTTCTAGCTGTTTCCCACATATTTCCCTCAGCTCTCAAATAAACCACTTGCACTTGAATCTTCTCAAGGCTGACTTCTGGAGAAACAGAACAGCAATTTCAACAAGAGTCTAAAACAAACGCATTTAAAATTTTTAAAGACATGAAAGAAGGATTAGAAACAATAAACTATGAACTAAATCTATAGGCAAAAGAAGAGGCATATTTAGAAAGAAATGAATAGCAATTATAGAATAAAAATTGCCATCTTTGAAACTACAGTGAATGAGTTAACCAGAAGGTTAGACACAAACATGAGTTAATTAGAAAATAAAAGTATAAATCTTGGGAGACTATTAAGTATACCGGCACACTAAGCACAGGTGGCTGTGACCAGCGCACTAAACGGGCCAAGAGGAGCTACCCCACGTCCGAGGGCAGGGACAGAAGCTAGGAGAACCCCATGCCCGAAGGGCGGCGGCCAAGAGGAGTTACCCCACGTCCGAGGTCAGGGGCAGTGGCGGAGAGTACCAGGCTGTCACGGCGCAGGAACGGCAGAAAGGAGCTACCCCATGTCCGAGGTCGGGGCGGCGGCCGGGAGGAGCCACCTTGTGCTCAAGGCCAGGGCCAGCGGCTGAGAGGAGCAACCCAACTTCCAAGGAGCGGTGGCTATGCGGGTGCAGGAGGGCCTAGAGGAGCTATCCCACGTTGAAGGTCAGGAAGGGCGGCAGTAAGGAGATACACTTCCTCCAAGGTAAGGAGCAGTGGCTGCACTTTGCTGGAGCAGCCGTGAAGAGATACCCCACATACAAGATAAGAGAAATCCAAGTAAGATGGTAGGTGTTGCAGAGGGCATCAGAGGAAACCATACTCACTGAAAACTAGCCAATCTAATCACACTAGGACCACAGCCTTATCTAACTCAATGAAATTAAGCCATGTCAGCAGGGCAACCCAAGATGGGCAGGTCATGATGGAGAGGTCTGACAGAATATGGTCCACTGGAGAAGGGAATGGCAAACCACTTGAGTATTCTTGCCTTGAGACTCCCATGAGCAGTATGAAAATGTAAAATAATAGGATACTGAATGAGGAACTCACCAGGTCAGTAAGTGCCCAATATGCTACTGGAGATCAGTGGAGAAATAACTCCAGAAAGAATGAAAGGATGGATCCAAAACAAAAACAATACCCAGCTGTGGATGCAACTGGTGATAGAAGTAAGGTCTGATGCTATAAAGAGCAAAATTGCATAAGAACCAGGAATGTCAGGTCCATGAATCGAAGCAAATTGGAACTGGTCAAACAAGAGATGGCAAGAGTGAACGTCAACATTCTAGGAATCAGTGAACTAAAATGGACTGGAATGGGCGAATTTAACTCAAATGACCATTATATCTACTACTGTGGGCAGAAATCCCTCAGAAGAAATGCAGTAGCCATCATGGTCAACAAGAGTCTGAAATCCAGTATTTGGATGCAATCTCAAAACTAACAGAATGATCTTTGTTTGTTTCCAAGGCAAACCATTCAATATCATAGAAATCCAAGTCTATGCCCCAACCAGTAACACTGAAGAAGCTGAAGTTGAACAGTTCTATGAAGACCTACAAGACCTTTTAGAACTAACACCCAAAAAACATGTCCTTTTCATTATAGGGGACTGGAATGTGAAAGTAGGAAGTCAAGAAACACCTGGAGTAACAGGCAAATTTGGCCTTGGAACATGGAATGAAGCAGGTCAAAGACTAATAGAGTTTTGGCAAGAAAATGCACTGGTCATAGCAAACACCCTCTTCCAACAACACAAGAGAAGACTCTACACATGGACATCACCAGATGGTCAACACTGAAATCAGATTGATTATATCTTTGCAGCCGAAGATGGAGAAGCTCTGTACAGTCAACAAAAACAAGACCAGGAGCTGACTGTGGCTCAGATCATGAACTCCTTATTACCAAATTCAGACTTAAATTGAAGAAAGTAGGGGAAACCACTAGACCATTTAGGTATGACCTAAATCAATTCCCTTATTGTTATACAGTGGAAGTGAGAAATAGATTTAAGGGCCTAGATCTGATAGAGAGAATGCCTGATGAACTATGGAATGAGGTTTGTGACATTGTAAAGGAGACAGGGATCAAGACCATCCCCATGGAAAAGAAATGCAAAAAAGCAAAATGGCTGTCTGGGGAGGCCTTACAAATAGCTGTGAAAAGAAGAGAGGTGAAAAACAAAGGAGAAAAGGAAAGATATTCCCATTTGAATGCAGAGTTCCAAAGAATAGCAAGCAGAGATAAGAAAGCTTTCTTCAGCCATCAGTGCAAAGAAATAGAGGAAAAGAACAGAATGGGAAAGACTAGAGATCTCTTCAAGAAAATCAGAGATACCAAGGGAACATTTCATGCAAAGATGGGCTCGATAAAGGACAGAAATGCTAAGGGCCTAACAGAAGCAGAAGATATTAAGAAGAGGTGGCAAGAATACACAGAAGAATTGTACAAAAAAGATCTTCACGACCCAGATAATCACCATGGTGTGATCACTCATCGTGAGCCAGACATCCTGGAATGTGAAGTCAAGTGGGCCTTAGAAAGCATCGCTACGAACTAAGCGAGAGGAGGTGATGGAGTTCCAGTTGAGCTATTTCAAATCCTGAAAGATGATGCTGTGAAAGTGCTGCACTCAATATGCCAGTAAATTTGGAAAACTCAGCAGTGGCCACAGGACTGGAAAAGGTCAGTTTTCATTCCAATCCCCAAGAAAGGCAGTGCCAAAGAATGCTCAAACTACTGCACAATTGCACTCATCTCACAAGCTAGTAAAGTAATGCTCAAAATTCTCCAAGCCAGGCTTCAGCAATACGTGAACCATGAACTTCCAGATGTTCCGCTGATTTTAGAAAAGGCAGAGGAACCAGAGATCAGATTGATTATAGTCTTTGCAGCCAAAGATGGAGAAGCTCTATACAGTCAGCAAAAACAAGACCAGTAGCTGACTGTGGCTCAGATCATGAACTCTTTATTGCCAAATTCAGACTTAAATTGAAGAAAGTAGAGAACACCACTAGACCATTCATGTATGACCTAAATCAAATCCCTTATGATTATACAGTGGAAGTGAGAAATAGATTTAAGGGAATAGATCTGATAGAGTACCTGATGAACTATGGACAGATGTTCGTGACATTGTACAGGAGAGGGGATTAAGACCATCTCCATGGAAAAGAAATACAAAAAAGCAAAATGGCTGTCTGAGGAGGCCTTACAAATAACTGTGAAAAGAAGAGAAAGTGAAGTGAAAGTGAAGTTGCTCAGTCGTATCCAACTGTGCAACTCGTGGACTGTAGACTACCAAACTCCTCCATCCATGGGATTCTCCAGGCAAGAATACTGGAGTGGGCTACCATTTCCTTCTCCAGGGAAAATAAGAGAAGAGAAGTGAAAAGCAAAGGAGAAAAGGAAAGATATTCCCATTTGAATGCAGAGTTCCAAAGAATAGCAAGGAGAGATAAGTAAGCCTTCCTCAGTAATCAATGCAAAGAAACAGAGGAAAACAGCAGAATGGTAAAGACTACAGATCGCTTCAAGAAAATCAAAGATACCAAGGGAATATTTTGTGCAAAGCTGGGCTCAATAAAGGACAGAAATGCTAAGGGCCTAACAGAAGCAGAAGATATTAAGAAGAGGTGGCAAGAATACACAGAAGAATTGTACAAAAAAGATCTTCACGACCCAGATAATCACCATGGTGTGATCACTCATCGTGAGCCAGACATCCTGGAATGTGAAGTCAAGTGGGCCTTAGAAAGCATCACTACGAACTAAGCGAGAGGAGGTGATGGAGTTCCAGTTGAGCTATTTCAAATCCTGAAAGATGATGCTGTGAAAGTGCTGCACTCAATATGCCAGTAATTTGGAAAACTCAGCAGTGGCCACAGGACTGGAAAAGGTCAGTTTTCATTCCAATCCCCAAGAAAGGCAGTGCCAAAGAATGCTCAAACTACTGCACAATTGCACTCATCTCACAAGCTAGTAAAGTAATGCTCAAAATTCTCCAAGCCAGGCTTCAGCAATACGTGAACCATGAACTTCCAGATGTTCACGCTGATTTTAGAAAAGGCAGAGGAACCAGAGATCAAATTGATTATAGTCTTTGCAGCCAAAGATGGAGAAGCTCTATACAGTCAGCAAAAACAAGACCAGTAGCTGACTGTGGCTCAGATCATGAACTCTTTATTGCCAAATTCAGACTTAAATTGAAGAAAGTAGAGAAAACCACTAGACCATTCATGTATGACCTAAATCAAATCCCTTATGATTATACAGTGGAAGTGAGAAATAGATTTAAGGGAATAGATCTGATAGAGTACCTGATGAACTATGGACAGATGTTCGTGACATTGTACAGGAGAGGGGATTAAGACCATCTCCATGGAAAAGAAATACAAAAAAGCAAAATGGCTGTCTGAGGAGGCCTTACAAATAACTGTGAAAAGAAGAGAAAGTGAAGTGAAAGTGAAGTTGCTCAGTCGTATCCAACTGTGCAACTCGTGGACTGTAGACTACCAAACTCCTCCATCCATGGGATTCTCCAGGCAAGAATACTGGAGTGGGCTACCATTTCCTTCTCCAGGGAAAATAAGAGAAGAGAAGTGAAAAGCAAAGGAGAAAAGGAAAGATATTCCCATTTGAATGCAGAGTTCCAAAGAATAGCAAGGAGAGATAAGTAAGCCTTCCTCAGTAATCAATGCAAAGAAACAGAGGAAAACAGCAGAATGGTAAAGACTACAGATCGCTTCAAGAAAATCAAAGATACCAAGGGAATATTTTGTGCAAAGCTGGGCTCAATAAAGGACAGAAATGCTAAGGGCCTAACAGAAGCAGAAGATATTAAGAAGAGGTGGCAAGAATACACAGAAGAATTGTACAAAAAGATCTTCACGACCCAGATAATCACCATGGTGTGATCACTCATCGTGAGCCAGACATCCTGGAATGTGAAGTCAAGTGGGCCTTAGAAAGCATCGCTACGAACTAAGCGAGAGGAGGTGATGGAGTTCCAGTTGAGCTATTTCAAATCCTGAAAGATGATGCTGTGAAAGTGCTTCACTCAATATACCAGTAAATTTGGAAAACACAGCAGTGGCCACAGGACTGGAAAAGGTCAGTTTTCATTCCAATCCCCAAGAAAGGCAATGCCAAAGAATGCTCAAACTACCACACAATTGCACTCATGTCACACGCTAGTAAAGTAGTGCTCAAAATTCTCCAAGCCAGGCTTCAGCAATACGTGAATTGTGAACTTCCAGATGTTCAAGCTGGTCATGTCCAACTCTTTGCAGCCCCATAGACTGTAGCCCACCAGTCTCCTCTGTCCATGGGTGTTTCCAGACAAGAATACAGGAGTGGAGTGGCATTTCCTACTCCAGAGCATCTTCCCAACTCAGGGATCAAAACCATGTCTCTTGCATCTCCTGTATTTGCAGGCAGATTCTTTACCACTAATGCCACCTGGGAAGCCCGCTATGTGTGTGTGCTCAGTCGCTTCACTCATGTCTCTTTGAGAACCTATGGACTGTAGGCTGCCAGGCTCCTCTGTCCATGGGATTCTTGAGGCAAGACCACTAGAGTGGGTTGCCATGCCCTCCCCTAGGTGATCTTCCCAACCCAGGGATCCAACCTGAGCCTTCTGAGTCTCCTGCATTGCAGGTAGATTCTTTACCCACTGAGCCACTTGGGAAGCCAAAGACTAGGTATTTGTAGTTGTTCAATTGCTAAGTTGTTTCTGACTCTCTGCAACCCCATGGACTGCAGCACGCCAGGCTTCCCTATCCTTCACTGCTTCACTGTCTCCCAGAGTTTGCTCATGTCCATTGAGTTAGGGATGCTATATAATCATCTCATCCTCTGGAACTCCCTTCTTCTGTAGCCTTCAATCTTTCCCAGCATCAGGGCTTTTCCAATGAATCAGTTCTTCACATCAGATGGCCAAAATACTGGAGGTTCAGCTTTAGCATCAGTCATTCTCATGAGTATTCAGGGTTGATTTCCTTTAGGATTTACTGGTTTGATATCCTTTCAGTCCAAGGGACTCTCAAGAGTCTTCTGCAGCACCACAATTCAAAAGCATAAATTCTCCGATGCTCAGCCTTTTTTCATGGTCCAACTCTCACTTCCACACTAGACTACTGGAAAAATCATAGCTTTAACTATATGGACCTTTGTCACAAAGTAATGTCTTTGCTTTTTAGTATGCTGTCTAGGTTGGTCATAGCTTTTCTTCCAAGGAGCAAGAGTCTTTTAATTTCATGGTGGCAGTCACCATCTGCAGTGATTTTGGAGCCCAAGAAAAGAAAATCTGTCTCTGCTTCCACTTTTTCCCCTTCTATTTGCCATGAAGTAATGAGACCAGATGCCACTATATTAGTTTTTTGAATGTTGAGTTTTCAGCCAACTTTTCCACTCTTCTCTTTCACCCTCATCAAAAGGCTCTTGAGTTCCTCTTCACTTTCTGCCATTAGAATGGTATCATCTGCATATCTGAGGTTGTTGCTATTTCTCCTGGCAATCTTGATTCCAGCTTGTGATTCATCCCTCCTCCTAGCATTTTGCATGATGTACTCTGCATAGAAGTTAAATAAACTGGGTGACAATATACAGGTTTGTTGTACTCCTTTCCCAGTTTGAAACCAGTCCATTTTTCCATGTCCAGTTCTAACTGTTGCTTCTTGACCTGCATACAGTTTCTCAGAAGACAGGTAAGGTGATCTGGTACTCCTATCTCTTTAAGAATCTTCCATAGTTTGTTGTGATCCAAACAGTCAAAGGCTTTAGCATAGTCAATGAAGCAGAATAATGTTTCTCTTGAATTCCCTTGCTTTCTCTATGATCCAACAAATGCTGGCAACTTGATCTCTGTCTCCTTTGCCTTTCCTAAAGCCAGCTTGTACATCTGGAAGTTCTTAGTTAATATACTTTCAAGACTAGCTTGAAGAATTTTGAGCATACTTTGCTAGCATGTGAAAGGAGCACAATTGTACAGTAGTTGAACATTTCTTCAGCATGCCCTTCTTTGGGATTGGAATGAAACCTGACCTTTTCCAGTTCTGTGGCCAGTGCTGAGTTTTCCAAGTTTGCTGACATATTTACTGCAGCACTTTCACAGTACCATCTTTTAGGATTTTTAAATAGCTCAGCTGAAATTCCATCACCTCCATTAGCTTTGTTCATTGTAATGTTTCCTAAGGCTCACCTGACCAGCATGTCTGGCTCTAGGTGAGTGACTACACCACTGTAATTATTCCAGGTCATTAAGACTTTTTTGAATAGTTCTTTACATCCTTGCCATCTCTTATTAATCTCTTTGGCTTCTGTTAGGTGCTTACTGTATCTCCCCTTTATTGTGCCCATCCTTGCATGAAATATTTCCTTGATATCTCCAATTTTCTTGAAGAGATCTCTAGTCCTACTGTTTTTTTCTTTGCATTGTTCACTTAAGAAGGCCTTATCTCTCCTTGCTATTCTCTGGAACTCTGCATTCAGCTGGATACATCTTTCCCTTTCTCCCTTGCCTTTTGCCTTTCTTTTCTCAGTTATTTGTAAAGCCTCCTCAGATGACCACTTTGCTTTCTTGCGTTTTTTCTTTGGGATGGTTGGTCACTACCTCATGTACAATGTTACAAACCTCCATCCATAGATCTTCAAGCACTCTGTCAGATCTAATCCTCTAAATCTGTTTGTCACCTCCGTTATATAATCATTAGTGATTTTATTTAGGTCAAAATTAAATGGCCTAGTGTTTTTCCCTAGTTTCTTCAATTTAAAACTGAATTTTTCAATAAAGAGCTGATGAGCTGAGCCACAGTCAGTTCCAGGTCTTGTTTCTGCTAACTGTTTAGAGCTTCTCCATTTCAATTGCAGAGAATATAATCAATCTGATTTTGGTATTGACCATCTGGTGATGTCCATGTATAGAGCAGTCTCTTGTGTTGTTGGAAAGGGTGTTTGTTATGACCAGTGTTTTCTCTTAGCAAAACTCTGTTAGCCTTTGCCCTGCTTCATTTTGTATTCCAAGACCAAACTTGCCTGTTACTCCAGGTAACAGGAGTAACTTACTATTACTCCTGTAGTTACTAGTAACTAGTAGTTATTAGCAGTTACTTCCTATTTCTGTATTCCAATTCCCTATGATGAAAAATACATCTCTTTTTGGTGTTAGTTCTAGAAGATCTTGTAGGTCTTCATAGAACCAGTCAACTTCAGCTTCAGCATTAGTGGTTGGAATGTAGACTTGGATTATTGTGATGTTGAATGTTTTGCCAAGAAACATTCTGTCATTTTTGAGATTGCACCCAAGTACTGCCTTTTGGACTCTTTCATTGACTATGAGGAACTACTCAATTTCTTCTAAGGGATTCTTGCCCACAGTAGTAGATATAATAGTCATCTGAATTAAATTTGCCCATTTTGGTTCATTTTATTAATAGTTCACTGATTCCTAAAATGCCGATGTTCACTCCTGCCACCTCCTGCTTGACCATGTCCAATTTACCCAATTTACCTTGATTCATGGACTTAACATTCCTATGCAATATTGTTCTTTGCAGCATCAGACTTTACTTTCACTGCTAGACACATCCTCAGCTGCGTGTCGTTTCTACTTCCCATGTGACACAGTAGTGAATAATCTACCTGCTAATGCAAGGAGATGCAAGAGACATGGTTTTGATCCCTAGACCAAGAAGATCCCCTGGAATAGAAAATGGGAAGGCACATCAGTATTCTTGCCTGGAAAACTCCATGGACAGAAGACTAGGTATAGACCTATGTAAAAATTTTATTTGCTAAATATGAAGAATGGAAGTGAGAAGAACACAAGATAAGAGGAGATATTCAAGTTTTGGAATATGTACTCACTGTTTAAATATTTTACTCATGTATTACTTGTAAACCTAATTCACAGTGGAAGGGGAACTGGCAAATTCAAAAGTGATGTTGGAAAATAATTCTAGAGCAAAAATTCAAAATATAAATGCACAAAAACCTATATTTATCCTTGAACATCACGTTTGTACTGCACATGTTCTCTGACAGGTATATTTTTTTCAGTGAATACATGTTACAGTACTATACTGTCCACATTTGGTTGAATCTGCTGATGTGGAGATGTACATATGAAGGGCCGACCGTAAAGTTATATTTATATTTTCAGGGCCCCTAGCTAGCCCCCACATTGTATGAGGGTCAATTTTATATGCATGTAAGAACAAATATGTGATTCAAACTAGAAATTTGGAGAAATAGTGCTAGAGTTTTGTGTGTGTGTGTGTGTGTGTGTGTGTGTGTGTTTTACATACATACAGTTGCAATTTGCCCTTTGGAGTGAGTATTATGACTCCACATTTAGATAGTTCTTAATTGAAATAGCCTTCAAAGAACTAACAAAGTCTTGATCATATCAATATAAAGGTTAACTTTCTTTACTTAACACAAAAGCTGTGTACCAAGCACTATTCTAGATTCTGGAATATAACAATGAATAAGATCCTGGTAATTGCCCCAAAGAAACAAGTGTTTAGTGGAACTTGACGGATCTCTGTGCCCTGTATTTAATATTAGATGCCAGGATGTCAGTGGCTAAAACATAGAATTTTTAGAGTAAAGGGAAATCAGAACTGATTTTAAAATGAAAAAATATTAGTAGGTATCAGAAGATCCAAAGCAGAATTAGCAAAGATAAAAAGAGACATAAACAAAGGAGGGCAAGAGTGATTGGAGACGTGTTTTATTTAGCTTACCTAAAATCACCTATATGTATCACTTTCTAGTCTATGGAAATATCACTTTCCTACTGCCACCACACATTCACATCACCTTCTTGTAGTATCTGCCCTGTCCTTGCTTATATCCCAAGAAACAGCTGCAACACAAACATTCCAAAGGGTATGATGAATTTCCCTCCACTGGAACAGTTTTCAAAACTAGAAGCATTTCAGCTTGCTCTGAACTTGATATTATCATGCCTTCTTGCTGCTTTTGTATTAATCTTTCCAATTTAGCTGACAGTTACAGAGCCAGCAGGCAAATTCTCTAAGCAGTTATGCCTGGGGGTGGGGGTGGGGGGGTCCATAAAGCAGTAATGCTCTTGCATACCATTGGAGCAGTGGACTGACTACACAGTTTCTGAGAAAAAGGTCAAAAACAGCTGAGCATGTCAAATTAGATTGAAATCCTTAATACTTAACCCACTGAAGTACAGAAGAATAACATGTGGATCCCAAAGTGGCGGGGGGGGGGGGGG
>SJXQ01012122.1:263561-417903 GCA_006408695.1 Aepyceros melampus
GGGGGGGGTTTGGGGGACTGTTGTCTTCATTATTGTATTTCTAAAATTCTGTAGAATCTGTTTGGGCAAATAATGGTACTAGAAAAAATAATCTGCAAGATTACAGACGGCAAATATTACAGATAGCAAATATTTGACAAGTGAAGTTTGAGACTAACCGTCAAAGTACTTTTCAGAGTATTCTGTACTTAGAAAGGATTTCCACTTTTTCTCAATAGACTTTTAGAATAGCAAATAGAAATACTTTATGTTAGATAGGAAAAAAAAAAGACTCCAAATGACTTAACCAGGATCACATATTAGGATTCAATGCCTCTGTCTTTAGCAAAAACTGAACAATAAATCTGTTCCTTTTGACCCTCTTTGTTTTGACGACTACCACATTGCAAATTTAATTCCATCCTTTGGAGTCTCCCCAAATTACCCAGGTATGATTGCTGAGTTTACAAATAAGGAGATCCACATAAGGCTATGTCTCTTCTTGAATGGATTCCCAAAGTATGAGTCAAAGAAAGAAAACTGGTTATCTATAGTGGATGTTTTTACATTCCCCGAAAAATACTGATTTCTGTAACAGAGGCACATGTGGCTAGAGCCAAAATAACATACTGACTGATTAATAGATGTTACAATGATGATATTCTTTTGAAAACTTTTTTTTTTAGCTTATGATAAGAGAAAAATATATGCTGAGTGGATAAGAGACAACAAATATCAATGCATTGACTTAAATCTTTTCCATAAATCATGTTCTTTAGGCCATTAGTTAGTTGTGAATATCTAATCACCTCAAAACTCTCTTTTACTGCCGAGGGAAGATGAGACTGCTAAATATTTATAAATGGCAATTGTGTATACAAACTATGCCATTTTCTGGTATGAGGGAATGCAAATGAGATTGAGCAACACCAGTTTGTTTTTCCCAGGAAAGTATATTCTGGGACCCTTGGCACTTTCTATTTGCTATTTCTATATTAAGCTAATCTTGAGATACAGTACTGTAAGACAATGAAAAATAAAAAGAGCAAGAAGAATGCAGAATGGTTAAGGACGGCCTGGATCATCAGTCTAGGTGTGGGGGAGAAAAAGGAGAAAGAAATCACAGTGTTATAATCTAACTGGGGAGATTATAATCTAACACCAACACATACAAACTGACTTATCTAGTGTGATGGATTATCAGCAAATATAAGTAAATATGCATGACAGTTCCATTAACCAGCACCATTGGGCAATTAACATGGGCTGAAATTAATTTTTTCAGTTGTATGTGTTTAGCTTGGGCTGGGGATGGGGAATGACAAAGCAACACATACTCTAAGTTTATTTTATAGACAATATATTTATTTTAATAGCATACTTTTTCTTTAAAAATAAAGTGTATCAAAAAGATTATAGTTTGTCCAAGATCTTAGTTAATTTATCTAATAAAAAGTTCATAAATATAAAGAAAACATTCATAAAGACCTATCAGAGTCAATGCATTTAACCTAGACATTGGACTGTAGTTATGACTATGCAAATGTAAATCAGCAGTTTTGATACTTACAATATTAATTACAACATCATGTCAGACAATGTAGATTAGTCCATTAAAAACTTTTCCCCCCAGAAGTTTGTTCCTTGCTTTCTCTACTCTAAATATTGGAAAGTTGAATATTCCACTTTCTTGCCTCTCTTGTAACTAAGTTGGCCATGTGACAGCTCTCCACCATGGGAGTTAGGCAGAATTCTGTTGAAAATGTAGAATTCCATTAAAAGGCTTACTTTATAGAACAAAAGGACAAAGCATCACAAAGCACTATTTTCTCCTTTTTCCTGTTTGAAATACAAACAAGATGCCTGGAGGTTCAATAGTCATCCTTATACCAATGAATCAAGAGGGTAAGAAAAAGGTTATGCGTGTGTCTCTGTCAGTTCTGGTTTCCTTGGGGTATATGCCCAGCAGTGGGATTTCTGGGTCGTATGGCAGTTTTATTCCCAGTTTTTTAAGCAATCCCCACACTGTTCTCCAAGGTGGCTGTACCAGTTTGCATTCCCACCACAGTGTAAGATCGTTCTCTTTTCTCCATTCCCGCTCTGCATTTATTGTCTGTAGACCTTTTGATAATGGCCATAACTGAGAGACACATGCACGCCAATGTTCATCGCAGCACTATTTGCAATAGCTAGGACATGGAAGCAACCTAGATGTCCATCAGCAGATGAATGGATAAGGAAATGTGGTATATATACACAACGTAATATTACTCTGATATAAAAAGGAACACATTTGAGTCAGTTCTAATGAGGTGGGTGAACCTAGAGCCTATTATACAGAGTGAAGTGAGTCAGAAAGAGAAAGACAAATAGTGGATATTAATGCATATATATATGGAATTTTAAAAGATGGCACTGATGAGCCTACATGCAGGGCAGACAAGACATAGATGTAAAGAACAGACTTTTGGACTCAATGGGAGAAGGCGAGGATGGGATGATTTGAGAGAATAACAGTGAAACATATACTTTACCATATGTGAAATAGATGACCAGTGCGAGTTCAATGCATGAAGCAGGGCACCCAAAGCTGGTGCTCTGAGACAACTCAGAGGGATAGGGTGGGGAAGGAGGTCAGGTGGGGGAGTTCAGGATGAGGGCAACACATGTATGCCTATGGCTGATTCATGCTGATGCATGGCAAAAACCATCACAATATCGTAAAGTAGTTATCCTCCAATTAAAATAAATAAATTAATTTTAAAAAAGAAAAAGATGGAAAAAAAAAAAAAACCAAACAGAAATGGACCCTGGTAGTACAAAGCTGCTACATCATTGCTGGAAGCAATCTTTTTTGACTTTTGTTATATGCAAAACAAAAACAAAACATCAGAACCACTTTTTGAGCTATCATTTATTCTGGTTCTTAAAGCTGACCACACTCCTAACTAGTAAATATATATATATATATATATATATATATATATGGAATATAACTGCTTTTCAATGTTGTGCTAGTTTCTTCAGTACAACAAAGTGCATCAGATATATGTATACACACATCCTCTCTCTCTTGGATCTCCCTCCCCTGCCCATCCCACCCATCTAGATCACCACAGAGCACAGAACTGAGCTTCATATGCTATACAGCATGTTCTCACTAGCTATCTATTTTATACATGGTCGTGTAGATATGTCAGTTCTAATATCCCAATTCATTCAATAGCCAGACATGGAAACAACCTAGATGTCCAATGACAGATGAATGGATAAAGATGTTGTAGATATATACAATGGAATATCATTCAGCCATAAAAAGGAAAATGTCTTCTATTTTTATACACTTTTCTCTCTTATATCATGTTATTATTTCTAACCACAAACCTGTGAAATGGGTTAAGTAGTGTCAGTCATAGAGGTAGTAACAATAATAACAATTATGTGCTGTGCTGTGCTTAGTCACTCAGTAGTGTCTGACTCTTTGCCACCCCATGGACTGTAGCCTGCCAAGTTCTTCTGTCCATGGAGATTCTCAAGGCAAGAATACTGGAGTGGTTGCCAGTAACAGTAGTAATAATAGCAGCGTATACTTAGAGGATTTACCATGTGCTGCCAGTACATAGTTTTATAAGGCATATGTCAAGGCTGTATGTTGTCACCCTGCTTATTTAACTTATATGCAGGGTACATCATGAGAAACGCTGGGCTGGAGAAAGCACAAGCTGGAATCAAGATTGCTGGGAAAAATATCAATAACCTCAGATAAGCAGATGACACCACCCTCATGGCAGAAAGTGAAGAACTAAAGAGCCTCTTGATGAAAATGAAAGTGGAGAGTGAAAAAGTTGGCTTAAAGCTCAACATCAGAAAACTAAGATCATGGCATCTGGTCCCATCACTTCATGGCAGATAGATGGGGAAACAGTGGAAACAGTGGCTGATTTTATTTCTCTGAGCTCCAAAATCACTGCAGATGGTGACTGTAGCCATAAAATTAAAAGATGCTTACTCCTTGGAAAGAAAGTTATGACCAACCTAGACAGCATATTAAAAAGCAGAGACATTACTTTGCCAACAAAGTTCTGTCTAGTCAAGGCTATGGTTTTTCCGTGGTCATGTATGGATGTGAGAGTTGGACTATAAAGAAAGCTGAGTGCCACAGAATTGATGCTTTTGAACTGTGGTGTTGGAGAAGACTCTTGAGAGTCCCTTGGACTACAAGGAGATCCAACCAGTCCATTTTAAAGGAGATCAGTCCTGGGTGTTCATTGGAAGGACTGATATTGAAGCTGAAACTACAATACTTTGGCCACCTAATGTGAAGAGCTGACTCATTTGAAAAGGACCTGATGCTGGAAAAGAATGAGGGCAGGAGGAGAAGGGGATGACAGAGAATGAGATGGTTGGATGGCATCATTGACTCAATGGACATGAGTTTGGGTAGACTCCAGGAGTTGGTGATGGACAGGGAGGCCTGGCGTGCTGCGGTTCATGGGCTCACAGAGTCAGACACAACTGAGCGACTGAACTGAACTGAACTGAACAGTTTTATAAGGAACTATCTGATGAGAACCCTGGTCTTTTTGAAGCACCCTCAAGATTCTTTTAAACTATTAGTTTCAAAAACATTCCACAAATCATATACACATCAAATTCAAAGTGCAAATAATTCTTATCCATTTTTAAAATGTTCTTCCCAAGAAACGTTAGTAAGAGGCAGTTAGCCATATTCCAATTCTATGTAGTATTTGAAACACAGGAAATTCTTCCTACCAACTGCACACTGAGCTGGATTGGGTGTTACTCCTCTGCTCCCAGAACAACTTTTGAACATCTCTGCCATATCTCTTGCCACATTCTATTAAACTTATCTCTCTGCCTGTTTCCCCGATAAGATTTTCTTATGCACCTTTGTGTTAAAGGCATCTAGCATACTTCACATAATACTGTAAGTATTCAATAAATATTTTTCTATTAAACAGAGAAATGTTTTTAAATTGTCTTCAGCTTTTTTTATATAATAATTTTGTTCTTTCCTTACAGCTATTTCACTGGGTTATATTGCCCTTTATTTTTCTCTCTAGTAAATTTTTTTCTATTAAACATATGAAAAGGGCTTACAGCAACTTGATTTGTGTTTGTGGGGACTGTTTCACCTTTAGATATTATCCTATTTTGTTTAACTTATAAAGCTTATGAGCATCTGATGTTCCTTACCCTCACTGAAGAAAACAAAGCAAAGATGGTAAATTTGATGTTGAGTCAAATTGCATATTTTACTTAAACAATTGCCAATCAAAACACAATAGTAAATATTATCTGTTTATAAAGCAGAGTTAAAGTCCAGATTGAATGTCTAAAAAGTGGAAAATATTTCCTATTTAGCTAAAACTTATCCATATCAGTTATTTTTCCATTATGAAAATAATAGCAGCTTTTTGAAGGTTAAAGTATATAAGCATATATCAGTCAGTTTAGTCGCTCAGTTGTGTCCGACTCTTTGTGACCCCATAGACTGCAGCACACCAGGCTTCCCTATCCATGACAACTCCTGGAGTTTACTCAGACTCATGTCCATTGAGTCAGTGATGCCATCCAACCATCTCATTCTCTGTCATCTCCTTCTCCTTCTGCCTTCAATCTTCCCCAGCATCAGTTCTTTTCAAATGAGTCAGCTCTTCACATCAGGTGGCCAAGGTGTTGGAGTTTCAGCTTCAGCATCAGTCCTTCCAATAAATATTCAGAACTGATTTCCTTTAGGATGGACTGGTGGGATCTCCTTGCAGTCCAAGGGACTCTCAAGAGTCTTCTCCAATACCACAGTTCAAAAGCATCGATTCTTTGGCACTTAGCTTTCTTTCTAGTCCAACTCTCACATCCATACGTGACTACTGGAAAAATCACAGCTTTGACTAGATGGACCTTTGTTGGCAAAGTAATGTCTCTACTTCTTAATATGTTGTCTAGGTTGGTCATAGCTTTTATTCCAAGGAGCACGCATCTTTTAATTTCATGGCTGCAATCACCATCTGCAGTGATTTTGGGGCTCCCCAAAATAAACTCTGTCACTGTTTCTACTGTTTCCCCATCTATCTGCCATGAAGTGATGGGACCAGATGCCATGATCTTAGTTTTCTGAATGTTGACTTTTAACCAACTTTTTCACTCTCCTCTTTCACTTTCTTTAAGAGGCTTTTTAGATCTTCTTAACTTTCTGCAATAACGGTGGTATCATCTGCATATCTGAGGTTATTGATATTTCTCCCAGCAATCTTGATTCCAGCTTGTGCTTCATCCAGCCCAGCATTTCTCATGATTTACTCTGCACATAAGCTAAATAAGCAGGGTGACAATATACAGGCTTGACTTACTCCTTTCCCTATTTGGAACCAGTCTGTTGTTCCATGTCCAGTTCTAACTGTTGCTTCCTGACCTGCACACATATTTATCAAGAGGTAGGTCAGAGGGTCTGGTATTCCCATTTCTTTAAGAATTTTCCATTTGTTGTGATCCACACAGTCAAAGGCTTTGGCTTAGTCAATAAAACAGAAGTAGATGTTTTTCTGGAACTCTTGCTTTTCCAATGATCCATCAGATATTGGCAATTTGATCTCTGATTCTTCTGCCTTTTTTAAATCCAGCTTGAACATCTGGAATTCTTGGCTCACATACTGTTGAAGCCTGGTGTGGAGAATTTTGAGCATTACTTTGCTAGCCTGTAAGATGAGAGCAATTGTGCAATAGTTTGAGCATTCTTTGGCATTGCCTTTCTTTGGGATTAGAATGAAAACTGACCTTTTCCAGTTCTGTGGCCACTGCTGAGTTTTCCAAATTTGCTGGGATATTGAGTGCAGCACTTTCACACACCATCTTTTATGATTTAAAATAGCTCACCTGGAATTCATCACCTCCACTAGCTTTATTCATAGTGATGCTTCCTAAGGCCCATTTGACTTCACATTCCAGGATGTCTGGCTCTAGGTGAGTGATCACACCATTATGATTATTTGGGTCTTGAAGATCTTTTTTGTATAATTCTTCTGTATATTCTTGCCACCTCTTCCTAATATCTTCTGCTTTTTCTAGGTCCATACAATTTCTGTCCTTTATCGAGCCCATCTTTGCATGAAATGTTCCTTTGGTATCTCTAAATACCCTTGATATTTCTTGAAGAGTCACCAGTCTTTCCCATTCTATTGTTTTCCTCTATTTCTTTGCATTGATTACTGAGGAAGGCTTTTTTATCTCTCTCCTTGCTATTCTTTGAAACTCTGCATTCAAATAGGTATATCTTTCCTTTCTCCTTTGCCTTTCACTTTTCTTCTTTTCACAGTTATTTGTAGGGCCTCATCAGACAACCATTTTGCCTTTTTGCATTTTCTTTTCTTGGTGATGTTCTTGAATCTTGCCTCCTGTACAGTGTCACAAACCTCTGTCCATAGTTCTTCAGGCACTCTCTATCAGATCTAATCCCTTGAATCTATTTGTCACTTCCACTGTATAATCATAAGGGATTTAATTTAGGTCATATCTGAATGGTCTAGTGGTTTTCCCTACTTTATTCAATTTAAGTCTGCATTTGACAATAAGGAGTTCATGATTTGAGGCATGGTCAGTTCCTGGTCTTGTTTTTGCTGACTGTATAGAGCTTCTCTATCTTTGATGCAAAGAATATGATCAATCTGATTTTGGTATTGACCATCTGGTGATGTCCATGTGTAGAGTCATTTCTTGTGTTGTTGGAAGATGTTTACTATGACCAGTGTGTTCTCTTGGCAAAATTCTACCAGCCTTTGCCCTGCTTCATTCTGTACTCCAAGGCCAAATTTGCTTGTTAGTCCAGGTATTTCTTGACTTCCTACTTTTTCGTTCCTGTCCCCTATAATGAAAAGGACATCTTTTTTGGGTGTTAGTTCTAGAAGGTTTGTAGGTGTTCATAGAACCATTCAACTTCAGCATTACTGGTAGGAGCATAGACTTGGATTACTGTGATATTGAATGGTTTGCCTTGGAAATGAAAAAAGATCATTCTGTAATTTTTGAGATTGCATCCAAGTACTGCATTTCAGACTCTTTTGTTGACTATGATGGCTACTCCACTTCTTCTAAGGGATTCTTGCCTTAGAATCATGTCCTAAGGCATGTATACATATATACATAAGCATACATGTACATATATACATACGCATACATGTACTGTATGTGCTCACTCAGTTGTGTCCAACTCTTTAAGATCCCACGGATGGTAGTCCACCAGGCTCCTGTGTCCATGATATTTTCCAGGCAAGAATACTGGAGTGGGGTGTGATTTCCTATATACACATGCAAACGTATTTGTATATTTATGTGTGCATATGTGTGTGTGTGTGTGTGTGTGTGTGTACAGCAGACCTCCCTTATCCATAATTTCAATTTATACAGTTTCAATTACCCATAGTCAATTAAGGTCTAAATATATTAAATGGAGAGTTACAGAAATAATTCATGTTTTAATTTGCTCTGAGTAGTGTGAAAAAAAGTCACACTGCTCTACTCTGTCCATCCAGCCCCAAATCCCCAACAATTGACACTGGCCACTCATGACATCCAGCCATCAACATCATCATGGCTTGAAGATTCAGAATCATGTGAAGCATATGATGCTCATCTACAGATAATCCTCATTCGACACATGTCAGAAGGGCAATAGCAGCTGGCACTACCTCTCAATGCCTATGCCATTCATCTTACCTCTCTCACCAGGGAGGCATTTTATCACCTCATATCATCACAAGAAGAAGTGTGAGTACAGTATAATAAAATATTTTGAGAGTGAGAAAGACCACATTCACATAAGTTCTATTACAGTATACTGTTATAATTCTTCTATTTTATTATTATTGTTGTTAATCTTTTAACTGCCTAATTTATGAGTTAGACTTTATCATAGGCATCCACAGTTTTAGGCATCCATTCAGGGTCTTAGAAGGTGTAGGTATGCCACACAGATAAAGGGGTACTACTTTATAGTACACACACACACACATACATAGAATTCTATGAAAATGTTTGGCTTACCACATGTGTTCCAGAATTGGTAAAACTGATAAATTTCAATCTCCTTCAAGACACTTTAAAAATAGTGACAAGATCAATGAAGCCCCAAAGTTGAAGAAGAAATTCAAATGCTTAGCCTCTGGATTCTTTAAATGAATAATTTGCATTCAAAAGATCTGCTGACTTGGCCTTTGTATTTACTATCCTAGTAAATATTTTAAGTTGAAAAATCAACAAAATTATTTAAAATTTAAAGAATAAGTGTGTATCTTTGATAACTGTGGTCTTGGAAATAATCTCATTATTCTAGCTATCAATACATACGGTTTTAAGCAAAGGGTTATATAAATGTTATTGGTCTATGTCTTGTTTAGACCATTATCAGTTTGAAATTATATACTTTTTAAAATGCACTGAGTCATTAGATCATAAGCATTAAAGGAACTAAGGAAGAAAAATGGTTATTGCTATAATTATGTCATAGGTCTGAAACACTACCTATGAACAGATTTTTGGATAAAAAATTCAGAGTTGTAAAATTATGGTTACCTGTGGTTAAATTGTACATATTTGGGATTATATCATATAAGGCAACAAAACTGTAAGCATCATCTTTCCTTTCTTCCTTCTGAGCAAGCAAGATCCCCAAAGTAGCTTTGAGGATACTTTATTTATGGGCCTGCTAGTTCAGGAGCCACACACCAATTCATCATGCTCCTGCTTTGCGCCATCTGTTATAAATAAATATCCCTGCCTGCAACTTTCTGTCGGGGCATGTGTTTACTGTTATGCAGATGAATGCAATATGGGAAGGCATTAAAGTTAGAAAAAGAGAAAAATTGCTTATGAAAATGTCTATCGAACGTATATATTCCTACTACTTGTGTGCAAAGGTTTGGATCACATGAAGTCCTGTAACCCAAGCAAGTTCTGACTCAGAGCTCCTCATTTAGCTTGCAACTACCTGGGGAATAGGTGAAAACAAGCAGGACGTGGCCAGATTAACAAAGAAGTGCACAGCCAAAGCCTTCTTCCCTGAGTCCTTTTAGCTATTTCACACAACATATTGCTGTGACTTTGGGGAGGGAAGGACAGATAGGTAATGTGGGAACAGTGTGAGAGAGTTCTAAAGACAGGAGCCAACATCCAAGCTAGAGAGTGAAGAGAAGCCTCTGGGGGCCTGTGAGAAGCAGAGTGACATGGTCGAGCACTCAGAAAGTGAAATATTTCTGAGACATGTGTAGAAAATGTTTAAAGTGAAAAGTGCTTGGGAGGTTGGGAATCAAGTTGAACAGAAAAAAATGATGACAGTGACTCCAAGAGTAAGAAACCCTAAACAACCTCTGAAACCAGTTACTGAACGCTTACACATATATGAAACAGTAGGAGGCCCTTTTCCTCTATAGCATCTTATGCCTCTTTGCCACTTTCCCAGAATTCCCACAGACCCAGAAATAGGAAGGATCCGTCCCCAAGGAAAGAGCAGAGTATACCAACAACACACTATATTTCAGTATGTAAATAGAGTTATTTGTAATTCCACATGTTAATGAGAAGACATAAACCCCAGAGAAGTAACATGTAGCAATATAGTGATGAGAAAACATCTCAATGACATCTGAAAACCTGAACCAGCCTTCTTCCCCAAATAGGAAGAGTAAAATTAAGACAGGCAATCTATAGACATTTATTTGACTTTTGATTGCTTCAACTAAGTTTAGAGTACATACAAATAACTATACATAATATTTTTCATACCAGTAGTATCTAAAACATCACTGTTTTCAGTGGTGAAATGGAGAAATTTGGTACTTAACATGGGTAATTTTACCTTAAAAATTTACAGTCATGGTTATTCTTCATACTATAAATTTTTAATATATAACTTGGCTATAAGTTTTTAGAAGTACTTATGGCCCAGATAAAATATTTTATTTGATAAATCTATATGAGAAAGAGTATCTCCAAATTAATATAAGAGAATAAATGATTTCCTAACTTCAAGATAAACCACAACCCTCATCCCCAGGGTGTAGTTAAAGACTTGATACATTTTTCTGAAGAATATTTTTGAAAGTCTCTTCTATTGGCATTTTAATATTCTACAATATTTTCTGTTAGTCATTTTATTATTTCCTTTAAAAATTTAATTCAATTTTCTTTGATGTGTTTCTCAGAAGATTAGTTTTTCCTATTTATTTTTAGAACAAGATTTCTCCTTGAAAATGGCCTTGATCCTTTCCTTTCTTATTGAACTTAAATGTTTTTGCTGGGAAATGAGTGAGTTTGCAGTTGAATTTAAATTAAGAAACAGAATACCTTTCAGTAAATGCAAATCCTCTACCCAATTTTACTCATGGTATTTTCCAATTTTAAAAATTTCCAGAATGCTAATTTTAAAACTGCTCATTATAGAAAATAGATTGTTGATAAGAAAGTTTCTACAATTCATTCTACATCAAATTGCTCGACTAGAGGTTGCAATAATTACTAAAAGTGATAAACCCTAATTGATTATAGGACAAATTAACAAATGCCCAATTACACATTTAAATCATGATCTTAATAGATTTAGAGGTCAGGAATGTGGACATTACCAGCATATTTCTCTAACTGGATGTTAGACATTAAGAAACTATTTTCTCATCTGGAATCTTTAAAATGGCAGAGTAAATTGTATGTTTAATTCTCATGCTCATTTAAGCTACTGCACCAGCAGTTACTGGAAATGAGCTTTGCATTAAACAAAATCTAAACTTGAGTAAGCAGGAGCAACTATGGCCAAACACGAGAAGGTTGTTGTCAAGCTCAGTGCAAATTTCACGTCTTAGTATTTTCTACTTTGCCAATCAAGCTGTTTCTTATTTCCTATGCACCTGAACTGTTTGCTGAATAGGAGATGGCAAATAATGGAACTGATAGTAACTTTCCAGTGAGTAAGAACAGTCCCTTCTATCTGAGAGGAAGAATGTGAGGTCTGCAAAAGCCAAGTGATCTAAAGCACCCAAGAGGAAAAACGCCCAAAGTGACTCCAGCACCTTGGGTCTCCTCCCCAAACAAGCCCTGCACTGCTATCAGGTTTGATAAGCAGGCTTTCCTCACCCATGAGACTCTAACATGATAATGTCAGTCAATAAGCCTCACACCCTTTCCTGCCATTTGTCCAGCACAGGAAACTGAGGATTTTCTTGTCGTGTGGACACAGCGGAAATATCTAGCCAGCAAATACTGACCCTTGCATGCAAACATCCCATATCCTCTTTCCGCCTGACAACTTCCTTCCTGCATACTAAGAACAATCTACCCTTATTATTATTTTTTTTTTTTTTCCGGACTTTATACTGACTACTCTGAAAGCCCTTGGGAAGAAGACCCATGTAAACTTCCACTGTACAGCTGGATTCTCAGACAAATAGGCTGCCGTAGTTGAAGACACTAAAGATGCCCTCCAAATATGGTGATACTGTATTGGGAATGGTTCTATGTACTGTTTGTGTTTTGATAATTACTTGAAGAATTTGGCCTGTATGGACAACTCTACTAGATATTTCAGACTCAAATCTAAAATATTTAAAATTATGTTAAAGGCCAGAAATTTCTCTTCTCTAGTTATACTGAAGAACTGAACCTGATATCATTTTATGTTCTTCAAATCCAGGAATTTAAGACATAGCCCATTTAAACCTAGAGAGGCAGAGAATATTATAGCTGCACATCCAGCTTAGCAGCTAAATCCGTGTTGTTCGCTCAAGCACTTTAGGATTATCAGAGATAATTCAAAACCACTAGAGATAATTCAAAATCACTGTCCTTCCAGCTGGGCTTTCTTCTTGGCTTAGAGGGTAAAGAAATATCCTGCAATGCAGGAGACCTGGGTTTGATCCCTGAGTCAGGAAGATTCCCTGGAGAAGGGAATGGCTACACACTCCAATATTCTTGCCTGGAGAATCTCATGGACAGAGGAATCTGGTGGGCTACAGTCTACGGGGTCACAAAGAGTCAGACATGACTGAGCAACTAATGATGAGCACGATTCTTTGAGCTAGAAGATAAGACTGGTGAGGTGAGTTATTCTGCTGTTTCATCACACCTCACACCTCAAGCAAGCACACTGTGGTTTTTCAAATTTCTTTCGTAAATACTGAAAATTTAAGCCTGACAAAAACCTTATTTGTATACATTTACTTAGCAGAATAATTTCTTGATATTAAAAAGACAAAGAGCTCAAGCTCTAACCTAACCCAAACCTGAAAAAAATGTTACTGGCCTTTTATTCTTTTATGAAATCAGTTTCTTAGAGTTCGGTGGTTTATAATGGGTGAAGTTAAAATACTCATTTAATAATGTTGTCAATGATTTTGTTTGGTTTAAAATAGTTTACTTCCTGGATAAGCCTATTCCCAGGATATGCCTGTGTAGCTAAACCTCAGGAATGTGTAATAGGGAGGAGGAGAAGGCTATACATTGAAAGCAATGCTGCCAAGTACAAAGTCTGTTATCACCAGCTGCCTTTCTCCTCATATGTCCTCAAGTGCTCTCTAAAACTTCTAAACATGAAATAATGCCTAACAATGAGAGAAAATAATAAACACAGATATTTCTTTATGATAGTTGTTGAATCAGTAAAGAATATTCATGGCCAAATGATTACCTTTTATCAATTTATCCAACCAATGAGCTTCTACATGTTTAATCCACACAGTTTATTTAGCAGTTTATTTTAAAACATGATAGTAAAGGACATTAAAAAGTACTTAGAGAGTTGTCACTAGCATTCATGTGAAGGAATGACTAAAACTACCTTTCAGTCTCCAACCAATAACTCATTTGAGTATATATTTCATCACCATGATGGAACAGAATAAACATAAAAATAATATTGAAAGGACTCCAAACACTAATTGCTTCTTTTTTTACCAGGAAATGCCTAAGCATTTTTCATGAATTATCTTATTTAAACCTCACCATAATCCTAAAAGATAAATATTATTATTTTGCAATATTGTATTGATAGCTGGCACTAATCACTTACTACATGAATATCACAATTTTTAGAAACTACATTAATCCTAACAAGAACCCTAAGATGGAATTGTTATCTCAACTTTTACAGATGATAGAACTAAAACACAAAAAGAAACAGTATCTTTCTTTTTTTTTTTTTAACTATAATATGTTTTTTTTTTAATTAATTTTTATTTTTTTAGTTTGTTTTGCTTTACAATACTGTATTCATTTTGCTATACATTTACATGAATCAGCCATGAGTATACATGAACTCCCAATCCCGACCCCACCTCCCCTCTCCCGCCCCACACCCTCTCTCTGGATTATCCCCGTGCATCAGTCCCAAGCATCCTGCATCCTGCATCAAACCTGGCCTGGCTTTTCAAAAGTCATAGAACTAGTAAGTGGTGGTGCTGCGGTTAGAAATCAGTTGAAAGTTTAGAGCCTAAGACCTTGAGTGAGTCACTGGGTCACAGGTTCCTCATCTCTGCTGCTGCTGCTGCTGCTAAGTAACTTTAGTCGTGTCCAACTCTGTGGGACCCCATAGATGGCAGCCCACCAGGCTCCCCTATCCCTGGGATTCTCCAGGCAAGAACACTAGAGTGGGTTGCCATTTCCTTCTCCAGTGCGTGAAAGTGAAAAGTGAAAGTGAAGTCACTCAGTCGTGTCCGACTCCTAGCGACCCCATGGACTGCAGCCTACCAAGCTCCTCCGTCCGTGGGATTTGCCAGGCAAGAGTACTGGAGTGGGGTGCTATTGCCTTCTCCATTCCTTACCCTTAAAGCACACAATTTCAAATCACTAGGGCTAAATGACAGGCAATATGTCAATGATACATAAAAGCCACATTTCTTTTCTGTGGTTTTTTGTTTCTTCACTTCCTTTAATAATTTCTGACATTTTCATAAGCTTGTTCAAAAGAAAGAAACCCATGCCATTTTGACGGCAAAAAGCAATTTATTTCATAATTGATCGGGTAAAATGTCAAGAAAATGAAGAAACAGAGGGTATTGGCGTTGGCTGCAGCTATGAAAACAATCCAGCGCAACTTGGATGAAAGTTCTTGAAAAGTACTGTAGGTCAGAATTTTATGCATCTATAATTATTTGCTCAAAGGTGCTCTTGCATCAGATCTAATGTGTATCCCTGGAATCAAAGAGGCATTGATGGACCCATTTTAGTTCAGTGCTTTTGAGGAAGACCTTATCTCAGAGGACAGGCACAAAACAGGAGAGACACTCATTATTTTTATCATGAGATCTCAATCTTAGGGAGGCCCCTGCTCACACCTGCACATCCGCACCAGGTATAGTCCCACAGAAGCAGCTCATGGGAATAATGAGCTGCCCAGTAGTGAAGGTTGGCATGAATAAATTAACACATACATTTCTGAGTGATCCCTTGGCTTGGTTTAAAAAGATTCCATAGCTGGAAAGGAATGAATTTTTAATAATTTCCTATATTATCTATTTCTGTTCTCTTTTCCATAAGGATGCCTGGATGATGATAATAGTTAATGTTTATATGTGTAAGGCACTGTGCCAAGCAATCCACGTTCTCTCTCTTAATCTTGAACACAACCTTTCTGTCAGAATATACAGATATTGTTAAAATACCCACCTTAGGCACAAAGAATTTGAGGAACAGATAGATTAAGGGTATATACAATAGTAAGTGAGAGAGATTAAGGGTATACAACAGTAAGTGAGAGAGCTATGATACAATCCTTATAATTTTATTTTCGCCCTTGTGCTCCATTCATTGAGGGATTGCTTCTGAAAAAAAAAATAAGAAGAAAAAAACAGCGAGTTTTAGTCCACAAATCAACAGATAGTTGTGCTATGCTAGGTAAAAAGTGGTAAACAAGAAAGGCATGTCTTGCTTCTGTCAACATGTAGTTTACTATTTACCAGAGAAAATAGATTCTAAACAAAACTTTTAAGTGTGCTGAATCTTATTAAGTACATGTGCTAACAGGTCTTTCCTGACAGCTCAGTGGTAAAGAATCTGCCTGCCAATGTAGGAGACCCAGGTTCAATCCATGGGTCAGGAAGATTCCCCTGGAGAAGGAAGTGGCAACCCACTCTAGTATTCTTGACTGGGAAATCCCATGGATTGAGGAGCCTGGTAGGCTACAATCCATGGGCTTATAAAAGTCAGACCTGATTTAGCGACTAAACAACAACAATACCAGCTAATGGAGTATTTCTTAAAGATCTTTAACATAACCCAGGGGATACCTGAGGTAGCAGTGTCTAGGTGAGAAGAGGAACGATGAGCAAGTACTAAGTAGATAAAAGGCAGAGGAAGAGTCTTACAGGGAGAGGCAGGGTGTGTGTGTGAAGATAAATCATTTCAACACAAACTAACTCCATACATAGTTACTTGCATACTACTCATATAAAAAGGATGGTGTGATTGCTCTGAATTATATAAAGATGAACAAGGTGATATAATTTTTTTAATAACTAACAATTCAGTGAAAGAGACAAAGCCATACATAAATACACACAAAGGAGTAGGTGACATAAGAAGATACAAATAAGACAGCCAAGGGCAGGCAAAGGAAGATATTAACATTGACATGCAGGGGAGCTCATACCTGGTCTTATAAGGACAAGTATAATTATCAAAATATAGTGAATTCTCTTCTCTTAAATGGGGAACAAATGGGAGAGAAGGACTTAGCCCAGCAGGTAAAAGTTCTGCAACAACCATCCTGCAAAAATATTAAAAGAGATCCCAAACTAAGAGAATCAGAAGTAGCTAATGAAAAATGAGGCGTGGAGATGACAGCAGAGACAGCAATAGGAGATGAAGTAGGAGGATTGTGTTGAGTAAATTTCTGGCACAGCTCCCCATTGGTTTTTATCTCCCTGGGAAAGTGTAGAGCTGGGAGGGCAAGACTGACTTTAAAAGGCAGAGACAAGACTGATCAGACATCTACACCCTATGCAACAATGTGAAAAGAACAAAGAGGTTAAAAAGAAAGTGAGAAAAGACATTATCATACTTCAGAGAAAAACAGACAAAAATGTAGTCCAGAGAATTTTTTGTAGTTGGAACCACAAAGCCCCTGAAATGTAAAAACTAGTCATTGAGTAAGTTTAAAGAGAATCTTAAAGTCCATGACATATACACATGAACTGCATAGAAGCAGAAAAAAATTCAGATGGAAAATCTGAATGCAGTAAAGAGAAAGAAAAAGCTAGAGAATTGACCTGTGACTAATAAACAATTGTAAACTCCCTAGTACAATATACTGTAATAAATAATAAGAGGCAGAAATACACCTGTACAATATGCCTGCAATAAATAATAACAAATAACAAGTATCTGTAGAATTATTTATGTGCCTGAAGAGTCTATTTTGACATATATTATTTCAACTAATCTTGTAAACCACCTTGTGAGATAAGTCTAAATCATGTCAAAAATGGAATGCCAGTAGATGCTTATCTATTGAGAGATAAATGGCCAAGAAGGAAGATTCCAAATAACTATATCCTGTCCTATACTAATCTCTCCACAAGCTCCCAGAATTTAAAAAAAAAAAAAATTTGCTCAAGGAGATAAAGAGTAATTTATTACTGTCTTACTAACTGGGGCTTTGACCCAACGCTGACATGGATTCCTAGCCTTCTTGTATGGGCCATGTGGAAGACTTCTTTTGCCCTAGCAATGTAGACTTAAGTAAAGCAAAGTTGAAGAAATTCTAAAGACCAATACAGCTTCTTACCACCATGGTCCAAAGCCTGACTGTCAGATCTGACCATTCCAATGGAAGAAAAGACCAATCTGGAATGCATGTGCCAATAAGCCAGAGTAGAAATTCAAATCAAGAGAGTGACTCCCCTAGATCTCAGTCTTCTAAGTCACTTTCACTTCACCTTCCAAGTGACAACCCAAGAGATGGCCTGTTCCCTCTCAAGGTAACTTATACAAACTTGTGGGGCAGGGATGAGAGTATCTAATAGGGTCACACTCAAGTGTAAACCAGTCTTTAACATGGCACAGCTCTTAGCACTGTGTCACAAAATGAACCCAAGAAATTCACAGCAGCAATCCTCCAGTGAAGAAACCCTCAGGTTCCTTCTCCTACAAAGCAATATGAGTGTCCTCACTTTAAGTTGTCAATGGCTTAACTAAGAACACGCAATAATAAAAAATGAAATCAGAAATGGAAGCCAGATTTTCTATTTAAAATTCCATGCTCTTAGTTAAAATAAAAACTTTGTTGTATTAATCAAATCTTCCTGATATAATTTGTATGTTCACAAATATACATTTGTTTCCTAACCCCCAACTTCAAAACTCATCTCAGGGAGTAAAAATGCCTGAAGCAAGCCATTTTTACATACTAAACGAAACAGTATTTTGTTGTTTTGCTAACGTTTTCTTTGAAATATTCACATTAGTGCTCAAGAAGGGACTTGAGACTGAGGACTATGACCCTGATTCATACTGCTCTATTTGCTAAATGTGACAAGAACACAAAGCAGTTGCAGACCTGGGGCCATGCGTATCTGGTTATCTTGAAGCAGGGCTATTGTGCTCCTTAGCATCTTTGCAAACACAGAGGAAAGCCCCAGAAGTTGGAAATCTTATTCTAAGAATCAAGGTTCTGTATTAAGGGAGTACTATGACCTGCCAACAAGTTGATGGGTATATTTTGGAAGCCATTTTTACCTAATATTTTCCCCCAGGAGAGCTCATTTGGTTTTAATAAAAGTCCTCAATAAAAATGGATGACCTAGTGCATCATCTCTCTTGCTTCTAATTTAAGAAGCTGGTACATAAAAGCATAGAGAGTGTGAAGGAAATGGATCATGACCTTATGACATTTGGCATGATTTCTGAGGCAGGTGTCAGATAGGTTCACAAGCAACTATCTTGCCAAATCTTATCAAAACCTAAAAGACAAAAAGAGAAGAAAAAAATACACACTTTACAATTGACATCAAAAAGGAAGTCATTTTATTTTTAGTACATTTGCTTTGGAAGGAGAGCCAACTAATTGGAAAGAGTCCATAATTTAACCAACATCAGATCTCCATATAACATTTCCCACTGAAACTTAATAAATGTTAGTTTCCAGATTCACTGACTTTATAGTTTTCTCTAGTTAATGATCAGTAAGCACCTTTTATTACTTTAAATGAAAACAAAATGAAGACCTGAAATCTCATGATCAAGAATTGATTTCTGGCAGATAAGCAAAATTGTTTGGTCTATTTTTATGGTTGATATAATTGTATTCAAAACCCATAAACAATGTACATCCACTTCAATACTTTTCAGCCGATCTTTGGTCATAAACTTTAATTAAAATAAAACATCCCTTAGGTAAATCAAAGGAAGTGCCATTGAAATAATATAAACACCTTGGGCTGTTTCATGCTCAAGTCTGATTAGATGGAAAAGCACCAAGCACTTGTGTCAGTAGGCCAACCAATAGAGTGTGTGATTATAAGCACTTTCTCTAGTATTAAAGATCTTTGACATAGCTCCTACGGAAAGTGGTGCCAAATTTCTCTATTCCAAGAGAGGGTTTTCCACTTGGAGTCTGTGGTATCTCTAACGGCTATCTTTCACAAGCAAAGTGTCCTCTATTTAGTTGTCAGAAGGCCTGTCTATCGCGGGACTCAGGCTGTCTGTCCCATTTGGCTGATGTCAGAAACTTATGCTAGAGTTATGGCAGAGAAAACATGTTTTCCATTAAGCCTGCACCAAAGTGTTGATTAAGGTGGCACATGTCAGACCTGGGAGTAGCCAGCACTCAAAAACAGTATAGACCTTTTGCAGATGCTGAAATTGTTTCCAGAAAATTCAGCATCTCAGCTTATCTTTCTTCTCTCTCTTTAAGAAAGAAAAGAAAACAGGGCATTTTGCCCTTATTTTTAAAGCAGCACTTTAATCATGTCTGATTTTTTTTTCTTTTACCATATTCAGACATTTCCTTTGTGTTTGTAGTCGAAGAAATTTTGATAATTGCCAAGTAGATTCTATAAGAAACAAAGACTTCAATTTTTACTTGATATCTGGTGTTCTCCATAAAGCGTGATCTCTACAACAAAATGATTTTAAACATTTTTAGAATTCTGAGCCCTTTCAAAATCTATCAGATCTATGCACTCATTCTCAGAAAACAATTGTGCAAGATCACAAACCTATGTGGAACATCTAGAGTTTCAAGGGACTCAGGTTAAGGACTATGGTCTAAGTGAAGCCAGAGGTCATCATATAGCTGGCAGACTGAGCTTTACTGGTAGATAGGAAAATAATTCCTTCACAAAACCTAAATACTAATAAACCCATATAATTTAAGCAGCTGTTAGCAGTTGGTAGATTCTTCTCATCTTGGAAAGTAGTAAAAAGCAGAGGTTATCCCAAAGGCCAGCAAACCCTTATGTGTAAGATCCTTAGAAAGCCAGCTCCGTACAGAATATAATGGTTTCCAACAACAAATAGTCTAAACTATTGATATTGGGTGGGCCAAAAAGTTTGTTTGGGTTTTTGTGTAACATCTTATAGAAAAACCCAAATGAATTTTTTTTGCCCACGCAGCACACTGTTTCAGAATCAGAATCACGGACATAGAGAATAGATTGGTGGTTGCCAAAGGTGGGGATGGGTGGGAGAGGGATAGCTTGGGAGTTTGGGATTAGCTAATGCAAACTGGCATATATAGAATGGATAAACAAGTTTCTACTGTATAGCTCAGGTAACTATATTCAATATTCTGTGATAAACCATAATGGAAAAAATAGATAAAAATATATATATACTTATATATATATATATGTAAAACTGAGTTACTTTGCTAGACAACAGTAATTAACACAATATTGTAAATCAACTACACTTCCATTTAAAAAACTATGTTGCTTCTCCTTAAGGAAATACAAAAAGTCTCAGAGTGATGACTAGGCTTGCCAGATCTAGCAAACAAAATGCAGGACACTTAGTTAAATTTGAATTCTAGATAAATGAGAAATAATTTTTGGTATAAGTATGTCCCAAACATCGCATAGGGCATGTTTATACCAAAAATAATTGGTTATTTATCTGAAATTAAACTTAACTGGGTACCCTATGTGTTAGCTGACAACACTTTAAGAACTCAAAATTTTACAGTAAGATCACTGGCTACTCCCGACAGTGAGATCTGAGTTTCTAATATTTATAAATAATAAGTAATCAGAATTACTACTAGATTTCACAATGTCACATCAACAAACCCTTGGGCTATTAGCAGTTCAGGCAAGTCAAAGTGATAAGATTGATATTCACCATTCTGATTTTTGCCCCTAACTATCATGCGAAGAATTGACTCATTGGAAAAGACTCTGATGCTGGGAGGGATTGGGGACAGGAGGAGAAGGGGACGACAAAGGATGAGATGGCTAGATGGCATCACTGACTTGATGGACGTGAGTTGAGTGAACTCCGGGAGTTGGTGATGGACAGGGAGGCCTGGCCTGCTGCAATTCATGGGGTCGCAAAGAGTCGGACACGACTGAGCGACTGAACTGAACTGAACTGAACTGAATCTAACTTTGGTTCGTTAATCCATTTGTTCTTTTTTCACTCACCCCTAAATTTGGGTACTTTACAGTCCTTGGTCTGCAATCCTATCTATTCTTTATCCTTTCAAACTTTGCATTTTCATTTACCCTACCACGTCAGTATTTTTACTAATGACTCCACAATCCACACTGCTATTTATTCTAACCCCAGACTTATTTTTCCATTTGCCTCCTGAGTCTTATGTCAGAAATGGACTCATTAAACCCTGCTACCAAATAGCAAAGCATCATTTGTCCTCTTATTTCTTTTTTCCTTATTTTACATTCCTAGAATTAGTTGACTAAATCCTCTATATCTAAATATTTTGCTATCCACTACCTCCACTACCTCCTTTCATTTCCCTTTTCCTATATTCGAGTTCATATCCTAATCATTTCTTTCCTATATTATTGCATTAGCCTTGAATTAATTTCCCCACATCTAGTCTTTTGCCACTGCCACCACTGTTGAGTGTCTACCATGGATATATAAAAATAATAAGACTAATATTTCCCTCAATAAAAATACATTCCAGTAGAGCAGATAAAAACATGCACAGAGAGTTACAAAGGAATGTAATTGGTCCCTGGTCAGAGAATAGCACAAAGTACAGCAGTTACAGAAGCATGTTAGTGGTATGGGTGATGGTGGTAGAAAGAAACTCTGATGCTTGGATGTGATAATACCTGAAGTGTTTTAAATTAGATCAGCATTAGCCATTAATCAAGGGGACTGGAGTCCCAGGTAGAAAGAATACCATATACAAACATGACAATATGAAAAAATAGGACAATTTCAAGAAACTTTAGTAGTCCATTATGGCTGGGATGGGCTTCCCAGGTGGCTCAGCAGTAAAGAATCTGCCTGCCAATGCAGGAGATGCAGGAGACACAGTTTGATCCCTGGGTTGGGAAAATCCCCTGGAGAAAGAAATGGAAACCCACTCCAGTATTTTTGCATGGAAAATTCCATGGACAGAGGAGTCTGGCGGGTTACAGTCCATAGGGCCACAAAGAGTCAGACATGACTGAGTGACAGCATGCACGCACATGGCCAGGATATGTGATTCTAAGACAGAAGTGATGAGGCTGCACAAGGGAGGTGACCCACGTAAGCCAGTGTAGTAATTTAGATTCTACCATGAAAGCAATGGAGAGTCTTTGAAGCTCTTTGTGTAGAGTGACAACATGATCAGATTTGTATTTTGAAAAAGGATAAGAAAGGATATGAAAATATTTTTTAGGTGACAAGGCCTGGAGCAGAAACATAGTGAGATGCTATTGCAGAGATCTCTGTGGAAAGGATGAAGGCCTTTCCTAAGTCAATAGCAATAATGATACAAGGAAAATATCAAAGAGACATTTAGGAAGAAAATTTTAGATTACTTAGTGATGGGTTATGTGTAGAAAATAAGAGAAAGCATTTCTTTGACTATATGAAGGCTTGTCTTTGTCTACAGTAGTGATATTAAGTGCCCAAAAACTAAGGTAATACTTTACAGTGAACCATTTCAACATAAAATATTTTGCATTTATCACTTGACGTATGCTATTCTTTAAGCATTGCCCTGTTGTGGGGGAGGGGCAGGTTTTCCCTTGGGGGAATATGATAAAGTCTCGAGACACTTTTGGTTGTTAGAAGAGGGAAGATAAGGAGAAGAATGCCACTAGACCAGGGCACAGAACCAATGCACAGGACAGCCCCTGACAACAAAGAATTATCTGGTTTCTATTCTTAGTGCCAAAATATCCACAGTGGCAAGGTTCAGCCACTCTGTCATACAGTATCAAGTGGATCTCTTACCCTGAAATGTAAGGCTCTTCAAAATATTTCCCAGCTTCCTTTCCAGACTAAATTCCTATTGTCCTCCAAGTGCTGTATAGATCAAGCAAAAACTATCTATTTCTCATTTCCCAATACATCTCTCACTTTTCACCTTACCAATTTTGCTTTTACTATTATTCTCTCATCCAGGAACATTGTCTCACTACCTGTTGGGCTTCACCCACAAGCCTACAAGTTCTGTGCTTGCTCAGCTTCAAGACCAAAGAAAGAGCCTAGAGTCAGCAACAGAGACATCAGTGGTTTAATGGATGTGGGTGGGGTGGGGGAGCTAATGCATCTGAGCAAAGTCCTGGAGCAACATCCCACTGTGTGTGTGCACAATGAGCAGGACACGGTGGTCGTCTTTGCGCCTGAGAAGGAGAGGAGATTGCCGTATAGGAGGAATTAACTTCAGGTTGGCTTATTGTTTACCAGGAAATCAGCAGAGGGGCAATGCCCCTCACTACCCCTTTGATAAGTTAGGGCCCCTTTGATACCTGGGGTCCAGGGGCAAATATGTAGGAAGGTCAGTCCTATGCATAGGGTTTAGGTGAAATGGGCATGAGTACCTAACCATACACCACCCCTCCCAATTCCCATTTGATGTTGAAGTACTACTCCTGTCTCCTCCATGAAGTCTTTTATAATTTGCCCTTCCAGATAAACTTTCTCCCTCCTCTGCATCCATTTTGTGGCATTCATTACATTGTACCTGGTAAATGTACTACTAGTTGATTGACTTGGGCTTATGTTCCTCCCTGAAGAAAGACCCTAACAGGTCAAGCACAGTTCCTTCAACAAAGTAACATTCAATAACTATTTGTTAAAATTAAGCATGATTTTCTAAATCATGTCTGAAATCATTAACACCTAGGCTTCTGTTATATTCATGTGGACATTTCAGAACTGACAGGTTCTCAATTATAAATGCTAAATGATACGTATGCCAGTAAACTATAACCCATACTTAGTTCTATAAACGTGCTTTCTTAGAAATTTGACGTGCTTACCATCACAGTCCATGGAATATCTTAGTTTTGTCCTTACGTTCTCATTCCAGGCCAGGTTTTGGATTTGCTTGGTAGAATAGATGCTTAAGATTCCTTGTACATCTTACACACTGATTTACCTGTCTACCAGGTGTTCTACATTGCCCTCCAACTGCTCATTTTAAGCTATTTAATTCTGCAATGCATGTTTCGTTGATGATATCCTTAGAAAATTTTTCTGCCTGGTAAAATAAAACCTGTTCCTTGTCAGCTTAATAGATCACTAAACTACTTCATAGAAACACTGGGAAATATGAATGGTATGGATGGCTAAGACTTTGCTTCTAGATTTTTATTTTACTGCCTTTTGACTTTTATAAGACCTACTTTAAGACTAGAATTGAATATTGCTTGGTTCTCTGAGGGCCATGCACTCATGACAGACATTTCCTTTGCCTATGCACTAACTCATTTCTACCACCTCTGAGAAAGTCTTTTTTTCCCCCAAACCCAGTAAGGTCAACGAAACTGAAAAGCACCTGTGGATCACCATGTTACTTATTGTATGCAGTGAGGGTAGGTTCAGTAGTTCTGGTTGTTGCTGCTGCTATGTTTGGCTTTAGGATGTGTATAACAGCCTCAACAACAGAATGGGAACAAATCTTCAGCAAGCAAGTGACGAAGAAACCAAACTACCTTCCAAGCTATATAGAAATTATCTCTCCTATACAGCTGGTAAAAAATAAATCTAGACAAAGTATACTTTTTCCAAAGCAGATATTTGCAAATCATCTGGACCAGGATGGCTTTGTATACCCAGAATGCACAAGGATACCCAAGAAGGCACAGGGAGGCACAAGGATGAAGGATAGGCTCCAATTCTGCTCTTCTGTCTTAGTCTATAACTCGTGTCAGTTAGCACCATGGGAGACAGCTAGATAATATATGGTAATAATACAAACAGAGATGAAGCCCTAAGAAGAGAATTTCTCCTGAGAAAATTAAAATTTGGAAAAAGAACGATTGTCATTTTTAAAATTTAGGTATAAGCAATATATAACATTAGTTTCAGGTGTACAACATGATTTACTACTTGTATGTAGAGTAAAATGATCACCACAATATGTTAACATCCACATTTTTAATTTTTCTGAAAGTAGCTATTCTAGCTAGAATAATAAGCCATTTACTTCGATCCTCCTTCCACTGGACTGACATGGGGTAAATGCATTTTTCTTATTCATGCCTGATCAAATGTGAACATATTTCACTACAGTGTGAGACCCTGCAGACCGTGGATCACATTTCATTCATCTTTGTCTTCATGTCACCTGGCCCAGAGCTTTCTATGCTTTAAGTGTACAGTAATCGTCATTGAGTTCTTATTTGTTCAGTTTTGTGGGATGGAGATAGGTGTGGTCTGCCATGACTCTACCAAGCCCCTTTAACTATCAGTTCTCTGTATATACTGGTAAGTACTAAGACCAGTTTTCAGATGAAATTATCAGCTAAAATTCATCAGACTGATATAAATATATTTGTCCATCATGAAATTTGAAAGAAAATAAGAAAACAATTATTATTAAGAAAGAAAAATTGAGGAAAATCATTAAAATTATAATAGTAAGAAACAAAATTTATTTAACTGTTAAAATGATCAAAATAGTAAAACAGTGGAATTTTTTAAATTATGTATTTTTTGGTACATATACACAATGGAGTATTACTCAGCTATTAAAAAGAATACATTTGAATCAGTTCTAATGAGGTGGATGACGCTGGAGCCGATTATACAGAGTGAAGTAAGCCAGAAAGAAAAACACCAATACAGTATACTTACACATATATATGGAATTTAGAATGATGGTAATGATAAACCTGTACGCAAGACAGCAAAAGAGACACAGATGTATAGAACGGCCTTTTGGACTCTGTGGGAGAGGGAGAGGGTGGGATGGGTTGGCAGAGTGGCAGTGTAACATGTGTGATATCATAAGTGAAACGAATCGCCAGTCCAGGTTTGATGCAGGAAGCAGGATGCTTGGGACTGATGCACGGGGATAATCCAGAGAGAGGGTGTGGGGTGGAAGGGGGGAGGTGGGGGTCGGGATTGGGAGTTCATGTACACTCGTGGCTGATTCATGTCGATGTGTAGCAAAATGAATACAGTATTGTAAAGCAAAACAAACTAAAAAAATAAAAATTAATTAAAAAAAAAACTTCCCAAGCTCATCTAAAAAAAATAAAATAAAATAAAATGTTGTTAAGCTCTTTCTGCCATACAAAATAAATAAATAAATAAATAAATTATGTATTTTATCCAAGTGTTTAAATTGTCCAAATGTCTATTGTGATACATTGTTTTGATACAATAATAATAATGAAATTAAATACAGTAAGCTATAAGTAAAGGGCATTAAACTGCAACTTTCATTCTCAAATCAGTACCTCTAACAACATCCTGTCCAAAGTATTCAAATAACATTCAAGGTCTACTTAACGGCAACTCCAGCCAACATAAACTGAAGCACTTATTTGTTGATTATTTGTTAAATATTACAACTTTTGTAACAAGGATTCTACATAGATAATTACAAAACACCTTTCACATCTTCCAAGACCCTCCATGCACTGCTTTGATTATTATAACTTTGAGGTGAACGGGAGAAACATCTTTCTTCCCAGTTTATAGAAAACAAAACAGGTATAAGATTTTAAATAACTTGCTTACATACATCTGCTTTCAGTGAAGAGTAGAGAGAGCAATGACACTCATTAAATTCCAAGGCAGATTGTGCCTGCCTTCTATATTCATTTTGCATGCATGTGTGATCAGTTGCGTCTAATTCTTTGAGACATTTTGGACTATAATCCACCAGGGTCCTCTGTCCACGGGATTTTTCAGGCAAGAATACTGGAGTGGGCTGCTATTTCCTCCTCCAGGGAATCTTACTGACCCAGGGATAGAACACAAGTTCTCCTTCATCTCCTGTATTTCAGGAGGATTCTTTACCTGTCAAGCCATTGGGGAAGCCCTATCTGTTTTACCAAAACATATATAGAAGAGTTCTAGCATTTCATAGACACTCAGTCACTACAATCATTCACCTATTCAAAAGAGATACTGAATATTAATAATGAAGGAAGGAGTAAAAGTCATCTGACCCTAAAACAAGAGTTTTATCTTAAACGTATAGGTGGTAAATTCAGAATCTAAGTGGAGAATACTATGGTGTAGCACCCAGGTTGCCCTACAGGACTGAGGCTTTCTTTCTTCCAACTCAAAGATCACAGGTACAGCCTCTTATAGAAATTCTCTTGGCCAGTGGAAACTATTGTGCCCAAGTTTATGGTTCTCCCTGGAGTCGAGTTGTTTCCAATGAATGGTCAATGCAAGATTTAAAAGCCTGGGCCCTTTCCTCAATTTGGGAAATCTTCAAAGAATCATTCCAGCTTCAAAACTCCCTGTGGGAACACTTTGAGGCTGTTACTGCAACCACATTATAGTTCAGTGTCTTCAGCTGTCCAATCCTGCTACCCTTTGCCTCTCATAGGTGTTGTTCGGGAAAGGTGACTCAATAAACCTCCTACATTCAAGTCTCCAAACCTCGAGTATGTTTCCCAGGATCCTGAACTGTGATGGTTAGCACAGAATTCCTATGGGACATATTCTGTAGTGGGATTTTCATTTCTGGAAACATCCAGAGTCTCACTAAACTTTCAAGTGCCTCTTGGTTACTTTGGGTAACCTAGGAACAAGAGATTAGGGGATAGAGAAAAAAGTCTTCATCCTAACAGAGACAACTGACCCTCATAATCAGGAAGATGTGAGTCTATTTTCACATAAAAAGGAAAAGGAAGAATAAGTTTTGTGCCCTGGTGAATCTATTAAGACATCTCTTGGCAATTCCAATGGCCAGTTTTAATGGCAAATGAACAAGTACCTCAGTCATGTACTAAGAAGAGTATGGTGACCATAGGCTCATGAATGAGAGTTTAGTAACCCTTGCAGTAAGCCATCTGGATAAGCAGAGTTCTTAATCAAAGGTGAGGGGGAATTTGGAATGCATAATAAAGGAAGGAGATGATAAATATCAGGGACAGCTTTGAGACCAGTTGTCCTGACTGGGGCTAGAGTTCCTCTTGACTTTCTCATGAAGGTTTACACAGGAAAAGAAACCAACCAGAATGAATTAGCTCTTCCCAGATGGGTTGACTTATTATATGAGGCAAGCAGATTTTAGTAGCAGAGGGATTGGGCTATATTGGATCTGTAGTGTGACCCCATATTTTGCCGAGGACCAAGCCATTTATTTTCTCAACTGTAACCCTCTCCAAGAATTGCCCTTGGCCAAAGAGAGCTGCTTGACACAGGGAAGGGACCACATACAATGGCTGATCATTGCAAGGGTGCAAAAGTTCAACCCCCTGCCTCCACTTGAGACATCTTTAAAAGAATATTCTAGCTTCAAAGCTCCCTCTGAGTTGGCTGAAGCTATTGTTGCAACTCTATCACAATTTGATTCATCCCTCTGTCCAGTCCCACTTTCCTTTGCTACTCAGTAAACTGCCTGCAACCAAATAGCCAAATCAGTCTGTTTCCAGACTGACTGATTTGCCTTTGACAATCAAAAATCCAACTGGATATAAGTTCATCCTTTATATTATACATTCTTAAATGATCCAAAATTTGTTTTTTCTTCCTCTGAGTCAAAATTTGTCTTTCAGGTGACAGAAACAAAAGCAAAAAAGCAAATTACTTCATTTTCCTCAAATGGTTTTGGTTCTTGGGTTGTGATCACCTTGATGTGCTATGCGTTGTTGCTCAGTCCTGTCCCATCTCTTTGCGACCCCATAGACTGCAGCCTGAAAGGATCCTCTGCCCATGGAATTCTCCAGGAAAAAGTACTGGAGTGGGTTGCCATGCCCTCCTCCAGGGGATCTTCTCAACCCAGGGATTGAATGCAGGTCTTCTGCATTGCATGCGGATTCTTTACTGTCTGAGCCACCAGGGAAGACCAGGTTGTGATCACCTTACTTATCAGGAAATTGACTATAACAACATTGAGTTTAATTTTATTTATGCAGTGGCTTTTTTTTTTTTTTAACAGCAAATAGTTTATAAGGCTCGTCTGCCTGCTGACTCAGAACCCATGTAGCAGTTCTGATAAAATAGATTGTCATGATCTATTAAATCAGTAATCCATGCACTAAAGAAAATTTACACTGTAAGTTCCACTTTATTCTCCAATATGCATCACTCACTACAGAGTTTTTTTTGGGGGGGTGTGGGGGGGAAGCCAGCTGCTGCAATGGTGCATAAAGAGGTAATTTCCAGATTTTTTTTCCTTCTGTGATACTGGGCTCACTCAGTGAAATTTAGTCCTAGGCATTCTAGTCAATCATATCAAAATTTAGCATCACAGAACCAGAGACATCAAAGTAAACAGAACCTCAAGAGATCATTTCATGAAGCCTGACTCAAAGCAAGTTTGCTTAATTATTTCAAATACATTATTTTCTAAGGTATTCTTATAGCTTTCAAAAAAGTTACAAAATGTAGGATCTCCAAATCCTTATTGATAACAAATTTTTATGCAGGTGATAATAGATTTTTTTCATTTCCTTTGTGTTGGATAAATAATACATTTGGTCAATATATTTCTAATCACCTTTCCTATAGTTGGAGGAAAGACTGTTTAAATATTTCTTTAATTAACTTATTTTAATCTTTTCTTATACCTTATTTAACAATCTTCTAAGTTTAAAATTTTCTGTTAAACATACAGGACCAGAGCTAAAAATGTGATTGAATAAAAATTAGTAGAGCTGTCAACAGAGACATTTAATCTTATGTTGTTATTCAGCCACTCAGCCGTGTCTGAATCTTTGCAACCCCATGGACTGCAGCACTCCAGGCTTCCATGTCCTTCACTGTCTCCTACAGTTTGCTAGGAGATTTTTGGCTATTGAGCCCATGATGCTATCTAACCATCTCACGCTTTGCTGCTCTCTTCCCCTTTTGCCTTCAATCTTTCCCAGCATCAGAGTCTTTTCCTTGTGATCACTAAATAAATTTGATGAATTTGTGGCTGAAACAGTGATTGACTCATGAAAATTTCCTTTCTAACCACTCAGTAGCAAGAAAGTGAAGAATGCTTGGGACTGATGCACGGGGATAATCCAGAGAGAGGGTGTGGGGCGGGAGAGGGGAGGTGGGGGTCGGGATTGGGAGTTCATGTATACTCGTGGCTGATTCATGTCAATGTATAGCAAAATGAATACAGTATTGAAAAGCAAAACAAACTAAAAAAATAAAAATTAATAAAAAAAAAAAAAGAAAAAAAAGAAAAACCAATGCAGCAAAGACAATAGACCAAAACTATCAAAAAAGAGCTTAAATCTTCAATGGCATCTTTGAGAAACTGATCAATAGCATCAGCACCTATAATTGCCTGTCTCCTGACTTCCCACTATATGAGAAGAATAAAACTTGTTTCAGTCACTCATCAGGTGTTCTGCTACTTGCAGCCGAGCACAATCATAATTGATACCATGATCATTATAATGAGGTATTTTGAGGTACTTACTGTGAGACTTCTACCAGTGAGATATATCCAGCATCAGTCTTCCTGTTTTATTGGAAGTATTTAGAACATTACCTATTGGGCTTCCCTGATGGCATAGTGGTAAAGAATCTGCCTGCCAATGAAGGAAACACAGGTTTGATTAGAAAGATCACCTGGAGAAGGAAATGGTAACCCACTTCATTATTTTTGCCTGGGAAATCCCATGGACAGAACTTAGCAGACTACAGTCCATGGGGTTGCAAAAGAATTGGACACTATTTTACAACTAAACAATTCTACCTATTATCCATTGACATCAATTTCATTAATGCAAAATATTTCTCAAAATTTGTAAGTTGTTTTCCTTCCCTAACTGCACCATTCTTCTCAGTCCATGAGGGGACAGAAAATGATGAAAGCAATGTTGGCAAGAGAGAAAGCATAAGGTAAATTATAGTGTCTTTGGTTTTAATATTACTACATGTTGCTCATGAGTATTTTGAATGAAGTTATATCATTCTGGCTTTGGTGTGTGGGTGGAGAGGGACGTGGGCAGGAGAAGAATACTTAGTCATCTCAGTATCCAGTTGCATCTGAATAATTTTTCTGCGGATGTCTTTTTTCCATTTTTTGCAACATGAAAAGTAATGAGACAAGCGTACTGAAACTTCACTCATAAAGAAGAATGCCTGGCAAAGGCAGTTCATTTACCAACTAATAAGGATTCCTTTTCAATACCAAAGGTCTTTTCAGTAAATTTTGCCATCCATTGGTTGGTCCTGTAGCTTCAGTGACAGCATCATAATGAGATTACAGTTTTTATTTTTGTGGCTGTAGGAAGCAGTCATTTGCAAAAATTTTATATGCAACAATATTATCAGTAGGCTCAGAATATTAGTCTTCTGAATGCCACCCATAAGCACCAACAATTTCTTTGGAGGATGATATTTATTTCTTGTGTTTGAGGAACAAACTTACTTTACAGATATGAAAATACAGGGTTAATGGAAAAACATCATGTAATGTTATTTTTTTTTCAGATATTTGCACAGTTGTTTCTAAAATAAACACACAAAGGGAAATTAAGAAATAAAGAGAAGAATAGGGAATAATTATTCACAGTGTAAATGCCAAATCATTTTAGTTTTCTTAAAGTATTTTCATATTCCTGAGCTTATGTAAAGAAATAGAAGGAAAAAATAGAATGGGAAAGACTACAGATCTCTTCAACAAATTAGAGATATCAAGGGAAAATTTCATGCAAAATGGGCACAAAGAAAGGACAGAAATGGTATGGACCTAATAGAAGCAGAAGATATTAAGAAGAGGTAGCAAGAATACACAGAAGAACTATACAGAAAAGATCTAAATGGCCCAGATAATCATGATGGTGTGATCACTCATCTAGAGCCAAACATCCTGGAATGTGAAGTCAAGTGGGCCTTAGGAAGCATCACTATGAATAAAGCTAGTGGGGGTGATGGAATTCCAGGTGAGCTATTTCAGATCCTAAAGATGATGCTGTGAAAGTGCTACACTCAATATGCCAGCAAATTTGGAAAACTCAGCAGTACCACTGACCTGAAAAGGTCAGTTTTCATTCTAATCCCAAAGAAAAGCAATGCCAAAGAATGTTCAAGCTACTGCACAATTGCACTCATCTCACACACTAGCAAAGTAATGCTCAAAATTCTCCAAGTGAAGCTTCAACAGTATGTGAATCAAGAACCTCCAGATGTTCAAGTTAGATTTAGAAAAGTCAGAAGAACCAGAGATCAGAATGCCAACATCCATTGGATCATAGAAAAAACAAGATAATTCCAGAAAAACATCTATTTCTTATTCATTGGCTACACTAAATTCTTTGACTATGTGGATCACAATAAACTGTAGAAAATTCTTAAAGAGATAGGAATACCAGACCACCTTACCTGCCTCCTGAGAAATTTGTATTGGGGGTCAGGAAGCAACAGTTAGAACCAGACATGGAACAATGGACTGGTTCCAAATTGGGAAAGGAGTATGTTAAGGCTGTATATTGTCACCCTGTTTGTTTAACTTATATGCAGAATACATCATGAGAAATGCTGGACTGGATGAAGCACAAGCTGGAATCAAGACTGCTTGGAGAAATATCAAAACCTCAGATATGCAGATGGCACCACCCTTATGGCAGAAAGCAAAGAGGAACTAAACAGCCTCTTGATGAAAGTGAAAGAGGAGAGTGAAAAAGGTGGCTTAAAACTCAACATTCAAAAAACTAAGCTCATGGCATCTGGTCCCATCATTTCATGGCAAATAGATGGGGAATCAATGGAAACAATGACAGACTTAATTTTGGGGGGGCTCGAAAATCACTGCAGATGGTGACTGCAGCCATGAAATTAAAAATGAGTGCTTCTTGGAAGAAAAGCTATGACCAACCTAGGTAGCATATTAGAAAACAGAGACATTGCCAACAAAGATCCATCTAGTCAAAGCTATGGTTTTTCCAGTGGTCATGTATGGATGGGAGACTTGAACTATAAAGAAAGCTGAGTGCTTTTGAACATCAAAAGAGAACATCTCAAGGAGAAGACTCTTGAAAGTCCCTTGGACTCAAGATCAAATCAGTCAATCCTAAAGGAAATCAGTTCTGGATATTCATTGGAAGGACTGATGCTGAAGCTGAAGCTCCAATAATTTGGCCACCTGATGCGAAGAACTGAATCATTAGATAAGAATGTGATGTTGGGAGACTGAAGGCTGAAGGAGAAAGGGACAACAGAGGATAAGATGGTTGGATGGCATCACCAACTTGATGGACATGAGTTTGAGCAAACTCGGAATTGCAATGGACAGGGAAGCCTGGCATGCTGCAGTCCACGGGGTCACAAAGAGTTGGATACAACTAAGCAACTGAACTTAATTGAGCTTATGAAAGTAGTGACCATGTCCACTGAGCTCTAAATATTTTTTTTTATTTGAAAGTCAAAGCAACTAGAGCTCAGTAAGAATTCTTAATCTGTGACAAGGCTTTATAAACTAAGAAGAAAAAAACTCATTCCTTTAGGAAATGAGAGAACCTTGGCCTCAGGATAAAAGTATGCTGAACACAATTCAATGATATAAAACATCCTATTCTCCCACACATTGTTTTTAATCAAGAGGTTATTATAAAATCACATTACAGGCCATCATAGGAACAGGAGATAACATTTTGAAGTTTATCCATCATGCTTGTCATAAATCAATAGGAATGTGTAAGATCACACATAGATGTCATCAATTATTCATCTGCCTTCTTCAGCTCTTAAATGGTAATATAATTCTCTACTTTTAAAAGGAGTTTATTTTCTTTATTGAAAACTATATTATGATATTTTTACAAAAGACTCATAGGTACTTGGTTCTTCTGAACCAAGTACCTATGAGTCTTTTGTAAAAATATCATAATTAGTGAACAAAAGATGCCAAACTCTATCAAGATTTATTGGGAATTTCCTATAATCAGACTAACTTAAGCACAAGTTTGTACCTTGCCCAATTTTATCTAAAGACTACATAATGAAAAACCATTTGACAAGTTGATTAATAATACTGAGCTGTTAAAGTTCAGCTGAGTGAGCAATTAAACATTCCAACAGCAATGAACCTTCAGAAGATAATTTATGATAATTTTATGCACAAGAGCTCAGTGGCTTTTTAATTTGATAGAATGTTAGTAGCACGAATTTCTAACAAGGGAGTGTCAGGGTTCCATACATCATTGAGATTACTTAAACATTTCAAACGTGGCTGATGAATGAAGTTTCTTGAGATGCGAGGAGATACAGAAGGTGTTGGAAGGTTGAGATTATTCATCATATCAATTATTGAGAGTAGATGCACTGACATCACACTCCCTGATCATATTTTATGTCCACAGTAAAGATAAGTCAAGCTTGAAATAACAGACTTTCCCAACTACAATATCAGCAGGTAATTCAACTCCCTTTACCTCCCTCCCCTCCTTCTTACACCTTCCTTCAGACTCATTGCCCTGATTCTCGTCCTACCCAGATTTTAAATATCCAGACCCTTTACTGAAAAATCACAGAGAAATAAGCAAGAACAAAGACAATAAGAGAAGAAAGAAAAAATAGAGAAGTAAGAAAGAGTACAGTGCTAGAATCCATACCACAGACTCACAAAGTCAGAAAGCACTGGTGGAATAATATAGTTTAGCTCCCACTTTTTTCGCCAGTATACAAATACACACACATACACACACCACACGCTTTCGAGGCACACACACATGCACACATGTCAGATATGAAAATACCCCCTACCACATTCCAGGAGTGACTGTCCAGCCTCCTCTTTAGCACCTCCATATTTGAATTAACATGCTACATCTCTGGCAGGCTTTTTTCTTTTCAGATCATCTAAAAAACGGACATAGTGTGCTTTGAGCAGAAGAAAATTTCTTCTTGATGCAATTTCTACCCTTGAGTCCTCAAATTTTAAAACCAGAAGACACCTTGGAGCTCTTTTAGCCTAGAGTCCTCACTTACAGCTCATGAAGCATTATGCAGCCTGTTGACATGATTATTCAATCCACACATTTTTTTTTTTCTTTTTTTAAAGATTGAATGAATTATCCTCCTTGGAAAACTGAGCTATTTATACAAAAATCTAGATTTCTAAACTGGAAAACTAGAAGCTTTTGAAACACATGTCCTTCCATTCCCAAATAGCAATATTTGTCTGGAGCTTGGTAGCAGCTGCCCTGTAAAAGAAGCATGCTTTCTCCAGTTCATCACAAGCCACACCACCACCAATAGGCTTATACCTGGGCAGATGTACTCATGTGTGATACCGGACTGGACTGTAGAAATCTGAATTTTTTACCCCTTACTTAAATGGACCTTTTTGCTTTACAGTCTAGGAAATGAAACCAATAGTAATAACATGACTTTAACCAAGGTCACCAGCTAGTTAATGGCAGAACCAAAATCTTTTAACTCTTGATCAGTGCTCATTTCATTACACTATAGTTTTAGCTCATCATCTTTCTCATCACTTCTTTGTGTTATCTTTTCATGTAGAAAGGGGGAAAGTACACTAATCATAATACAACTATGCCTCTTTATTAATTTCTACTTAGGGAAATAAGAATAAGATAAATTAGGCTAAATTTAACCCATAAGCAATAAGATATTTTTAATATGGGGGTGTTTTATTGTCTGCTCAGTTCTCTTCATCTTTGATACAGATTCCTACCCTAAAATCAAATTAGTACATTAATTAGAAATTACATCATTAAAGTAATCACAAATATGGATGGTCTTTATACCTATTTTTGTTTTCTTCTATATATGTTAGAGAGTTACGCAGCAAACATCAAATGCTGACATGTCAGTTATGTCTCTCTGCTATAAACACAGAAATTGACTACAAGATCATTGTGACTATTTCCTAATGCTTTTATTTCATCAAATGGGTTGGAAAACAAAACCAAACAAGTAAACACAAGCTCATCTAGCTATCATCTCTGCAGATGTCATTTCTTGGTAATGTGCTATTATAATTCATGTCAGGTAAACAGTCTTGCAGATGAAGTCAGAATTATTCAGGCTAGTTTCTTCATGCCACCCTCTAAAGCTGTTTCCCCACACATAAGAAACTTCCACAAAGACTACTTTTTACAGAGACTGTGTGCCTCGTGATCCTCTTTTGTGTTTCTCCCTCCCTAGTAACAAGCATATGTTTTTAATGTTAACACTCCCTCATCTATAGAGACCATCTGCTTATTAAAAAGAGTGTTTTCCTCCTTTCTAAGCCAGCATTTTTGCATGGTGAATCCTCTATGCCAGTTCCACAGACTCAGGGGAAGGAGAAAAAGCTATGGTTTCCAGTTCTAAATAAGATAGTTTGGGGCCTCTGTAGAAGGAGTAGAAGGTGCTCCTGTGGATTCGGAGAAAGAGAGATGTCATAAACCTGAGCACTGAAGCCTCCTTTTCTGCCCATGCAGCCAGGGGATAAAGTTTGAGGGCCCTATCTCTCTTCTATAACCACTACCTAACCTGATAGATGCATGTACTTTATTTACCATCTTTGAATCTGTGCCCAATCTCAGGAATACAGATATTATGATAATAAGATTTATGATCTTATGATATTATGATATTTCCAATCATGATAATAAGATTTTTTTCATGGATATGTCCATGAAAACAGTACAAGATGGTACAGGGAGGGAGGAGGGAGGGGGTTCAGGATGGGGAACACATGTATACCTGTGATGGATTCATGTTGATGTATGGCAAAACCAATACAATATTGTAAAGTAATTAACCTCCAATTAAAATAAATTAATTTATATTTTAAAAAAGTCTTGAAAGATGCAAAGGAATTGGTCACTCGGATAACTTAAAGGCAGGGGGAAAAGTCCACATGCAGGGGGTTATAGTTCAAGAGCATGTGATGTATGAAAGGTCAAATTGCTTGATACTTTTAAGTTTAAGGTATGAATAAAGAAGAAGCAAAAACAAATGAAAGGGAACTGGAAAGACAAAATATAGAGAGTATAAAAAACGTCATAGCTATTTAAGGCTGATCTGGCTCGTGATTCCTGAAGTTGAATTTTGATCCCTCTGGTTTGAAGAAGACAGATCTCAACTCAAATAAGAAAAGGAAAGAATAGTTGTCGCCATTGCCCTGATTGGAGACGCAGAAAGGAGAGTAATCTTGGCACAAACTCCTTATATGGGATGTGTGTCCAAGAGCACAGGAGTCCTCAAAAACCTCAGATGTCATCAACCTCATGGAGTCTTCTCCACCCAAACCTCAGCAGTTGTCTGCAACCTTGCTCTGTATTGACTGGTAGAGAGTGGGTTAAGAATGAACACTGTGTAATGTGCTACACTAAACTTTCCCCCAATAAACCAGTGTTCACTCATATTTGGAAGAGACTTCATAGCTTAACTGGGAGCTAGAAATGTTTAGTAGGCAGAGGTGAAGGGCACAGTAAGAAACGAGGAGGAAGTGCACCCCCTCCTGACTAAACCACCAACTCTTCACTTTGGAAGGAGAGAAGTGGCAGAAAATGGCAGGAAAGGTAAGCTGCTAAGATTAAGGACATTATGCCACGAGGACAAAATGAAGCCAGGAAAGGAACTGGAGAAGTATTGGTAGTCAACAGGCCCAGATGCTTAAGTGCTCAAACTGGTACATTTTGGAATAAAAAGTCGCAAAATTAGTAATTGACTGTTCTGGGAACAGCAAAACAAATGATCACACTCTTAAAAGACACCAGGATTTAAACAGCTGCCTCCTAACTGATCTTTCTTCCTTGGTTTCTCTGCTTCCCTCACAGCTTAATAGTTCACTCACTTCCCAGTTTTCTCCAGCTTAATAGTTGGTGTCACCACCTACCAGGTGACTAAAGCCAGAAACCTGTTTCCATGTTTCTCTCACCCCAGATGCTACTCTTTTTTAAAAAATATAAATTAATTTATTTTAATTGGAGGTTAATTACTTTACAATATTGTATTGGTTTTGCCATACATTAACATGAATCCACCACAGGTATACACATGTTCCCCATCCTGAACCCCCCTCCCTCCTCCCTCCCAGTACCATCCCTCTGGGTTGTCTCAGTGCACCAGCCCTAAGCATCCAGTATCATGCATCGAACCTGGACTGGCAATTCGTTTCATATATGATATTATACATGTTTCAATGCCTTCTCCCAAATCATACTCTTTTGCTTAACAATCTGTATGCAGAAGAAGAAAATCTATACTCCTATCACAGTGTACACAGGTTTGCATGACTTGGCCCCTTGCCTGTCTCTTGAACCTCACCTTGTGTTATTTTGTCTTTTCTCTGTCTGGCTGTTTTTGTGTCTAGAATCAGCTAAACACTTTTCTGACTTGCGGTCTTTTACGGCTGTTCCCTGTACCTAGTATATTCGTCTCCTAGTTCTTCATGCGTATGGCTTTTCATCTTTCATCTGTTTTATTGCTATTATTTATTTTGGCTGTGCTGGGTGTTTGTTGCTGCTCTGGCTTTCTCTAGTTGCAGCTAGCGGAACTACTCTCTAGCTGCAATGCATGCTTCTCATTGCAGTGGCTTCTCTTCTTGAAGAGCATGGGCTCTAAGGCATGCAGGCCTCAGTAGTTGTGGCTCCTGGACTCCAGAGCTCAATAGCTGTGGCATACAGGCTTAGTTGCTCCACAGCATGTGGTATCTTCCCAGGTCAGGGATCGAATCCACATCTCCTGCATTAGCAGACAGACTCTTTACCACTGAGGCACCAGGAAAGCCCTTCATCCTTCATCTTAACCAGGTATCCTCTATAGTAGGCCTTCCTTAACAGCTATCTGAAAAGAGATATCTTTCCCTATACACACACACACAGACACACAAAACACAGATACACACACACACACATCAGAGAAGCTTGCTTTATTTTCCTTATTGTATTTATTATTGTCTTGAATTATCTTGTTTATCAAGTCAGCTCACTTACATAAAAACAGACATATAGGCCAATGGAACAGAAACAAGAGCCCAAAAATAAATCAATGCTTATACAGTCAACTAATTTTTTACAAGGGAATCATGAATACTCATGGGGAAATGACAGTCTCTTCAATAAATGGTGCTTGGAAAACTGGATGACTACATGCCAAAGAAACTGGACCCTTATGTTACACCATTCACAAAGATGAACTCAAAATCAACTAAAGATTTAAATGTAAGCCCCAAACTTCAAAATTTCTCTAATAAAGTGTAGGAAACAAATTTTTTGACAATAATTTTTGGGGATATAACATAAAAGCATAAACAACAAAACAAAAGTCAACAAGTATAAGTATGATAACCTCAAGCTAAAAAGCTTCTGCACAGCAAAAGACACAATCAACAAATGAAAAGGCAGCCTATGAGATGGGAGAAAATATTTGCAAGTGATATATCTAATAAGGAGTTAATAGCCAACATTTACAAGGAACTTACACAACTTAATAGCAAAAAACAAATAATTTAATTTAAAAATGGACAAAGGATCTGATTAGATATTTTTCAAAAGAAGACATGCAAATGGCTAACAGATCTAAGAAAAGATATTTAACTTCACTTATTATCAGTGAAATACAAATCAAAACCACAATGAGATGTCGCTTCACATCTGCTAGAATGGCTTTGATCAAAAAGACAAAAGATAAGTGAACAAAAGGAGGTGGAGGAAAGAGAATTCTTGTGTACTGTTGATGGAAATGTAAACCCATTAAGCCTCTGTGGAAAACAATATGGAGGTTCCTCAAAAAACTATAAATGAAACTATCACATGATTCAGCATCCCCACTTGTGGGATATAGCCAAAAGAAATTAAATCACTATGTGGCAGAAATATCTGCACCCTTATGTTCATTGCAGCATTATTTATAATAGACAAGATATGAAAACAATTGATGGATGGATGGATAAATAAGATGTGATATATATAAGCAATGGAATATTACTCAGGTATAAGAGAGAAAGAAATTCTGTCATTTGTAACATGGACGAAACCTGAGCAAATTCTGCTAAGTGAAAAACATCAGACAGAGAAAGACAAATACTATGATATCACTTACGTGCAGAATCTAAAAAGCCAGACTCATAGAAGAGATTGATAGTTACCAGGTTCCTGGAGGTGATGGGAATGGATGGGAGACAGTGGTCAAAGGGTACAAACTTCTAGCTATAAAATGAATAAGTTCTGGGGACCTAAATGTACAGCAAATGACTATAGCTAACAATACTGTACTGTGTACTTGAAAGTTACTAAGAGAGTAGATCTTAAATATTCTCACCACACACACACACACACACATACACACACACAGTAACTGTGTGGGGTAATGGATATTAACAAATCTTAATGCAATGTAATATTTTTACAGTATAAATGTATATTAAATTACTTCATTGTACACTTTAAGCTGACACTATATGTTGATTATATGTTAATAAAACTGGAAAAAACAGTCATAAGAAATTTTTTTTTAAGTTAGCTCACTTTCATATTGCTTGCCTCTCCTACTGGTAGGTAGGAAATAGGACTGTTTTGTCCATGTTAGATTGCCAGTGTTCTAGCCTAGTACCCAGTTTTTGCTAGATATACACTAACTCTTTGAGTGAATGTTAAATCACTGAATAATGTCTAACGTGCTTTACTACCATTAAAACCTATCATTAAGACAAAGAGGAGGAAAGGGAAGAGAATGTGCCTCTGCAAAACAAAAAATAAAACGAGACTAAGCAAACCACCCAGGACAAAATCTTTGACCTATCACCTGAGTACTCTAGTATTTCCAGCTCCCTCCTGAAGAAAATACCTCCTAAAGGACTGGGAACCTGTAAGGGATCCATTAGTTGTCCCATTCTAACTCACAGAACTCCTCCCCGGCTGTCTCTAGTGTTTCAGAGATAGCAGCTTCATATATTTTCAACGTGGCTAAGAACCAAAACTGGGCCTGCTGGTGAATTTCTCATAGCTCCAGGCTAAACATCTTTAGTTATCTGACAATCAATATGCACGAAAGTAATTATTTGTTTTCTAGGAGTTAGACGAACAAGATTATTCTAAATTCTTATGTTATTAATACATGGTAATGAAAGTGAAATATTAATGACTTAGTCAAGTGTATTAAGAATTTGAAGTGCTGTGCAAACTGAAAACTTGCCTCTTAGAGGGGAAAAAGTTCAAATGCACCAGATGGCTTGGTGACAGCCATTTTATTTAGTGCCATCTTAGCAGATATTTTGGTAGCCTTCAGGAAAGGCCATCAACTACGTAAAGGAGAGTGCTATACCTGACTGTCTGAGAGGGTCAGGCCCAAAGATGTCAAAAGGATGGACCTGAACTGCGTTTCTTTGTGTCTCAAAGGTGCGCAGCCCTGAGTGAGATATTAGGGCATCTTGGGTTGTCAGTAAACTGTGGTGGCAAAGTCTGGTGGTTTGTCCCCCTCCCCACACCTAACTCTCATATCTATGACTGGCCTTAGAGCAATAATCTTCACACATGTTAAAATGTGACAAAGTACAGAGTCCCAGACTAGGAGTCAGCAGAACTGAGCTTGGCCAGGCTGACTACAAAGGAGCTGGTTGGCCTTAAGCAAGCAGATCACACCTTTGGGTGGAAAAATCCTTATTTCCAATATGTAAATGATGAAACTTATCTTTCTTCCTCTCTGAGACTGCCAAAAAGATTTTAAAAGATAATGCTTTATAATAAATGAACACACTATATAAAAGGCAAAGAGTGAAACTGTTTTGGGGGTGAATGCACTTTATCAATTCCATTACATTTTGTGTCTGGTTTATATATCCTTATGTAAGAGGCACATCATTCAATAATACTAGCTTCTTTTTTATAGCAAATATATACTCAAGTATTGTCTTTCTCTTCTTTTCTTTTTGATCTATATACCAATCATATACATGCCTGTTCCATAATTCAGTGTACTGAAAATTTATTCTGCCTAATAACTTTAATGTTCATTAAGAGTACTGAGGTAAAATGACAGGAGATATCTATATATAGATCTATCAAGCAGAGAAGGCAATGGCACCCCACTCCAGTACTCTTGCCTGGAAAATCCCATGGACGGAGGAGCCTGGTAGGCTGCAGTCCATGGAGTCACTAAGAGTCGGACACGACTGAGCAACTTCACTTTCACTTTTCACTTTCATGCATTGGAGAAGGAAATGGCAATCCACTCTAGTGTTCTTGCCTGGAGAATCCCAGGGATGGCGGAGCCTGGTGGGCTTCCATCTATAGGGTGTACAGAGTCAGACACTACTGAAGCGACTTAGCAGCAGAAGCAGCAGCAGCATGGATATCCAGATAACTATATAGATATGTTTATCTTAAATAGATAACTTCTGTCACTTTACATCTTTAAAATAAAACTAATTAATTAACATATTCACAATTCCACAATCTGATATCATAGCTAAACATCTATTAGCCATAACACCCATTCTCCATCAAGGATCTTGAATGCTGGTTTGCCCAAGAGTGAATAGAATTGGCCCTGGGCACATAATAGAGAATAGAAGGCAAAAATGACTAGAAAAATAATTTCTACTTTTTCAACAGGGATAATGTTTCCATTCCTCATTTTTTATTTATTATGATCCTACCAACACTATACACCCTTCCCAGGAGGCACAATGGTAAAGAGCCTGCCTTCCAATGCAGGAGATGCAGGAGACATGGGTTTGATCCCTGGGTCAGGAAGATCTGCTGCAGGAGGAAATGGCAACCTGCTCCAGTATGCTTGCTTAGAAAAAACCCCTGGACAGAGGAGTCAGGCAGGCTACAGTCCATGGCGTCACAAGGAGTAGGACATGACTGAGCAACTGAACATGGACGTACGTAGGCATCCACATCCTCCAAAGAGTAGGAAGCAGAGAGAAAATTATGCACTTCCCTGGTGAGTCACATGGTAAGGAATCTGCCTGTAATGCAGGAGATCCAGATTCAACCCCTGGGTTGGGAAAATCCCCCAGAGAAGGGATTGGTGACCCACTCCGGTATCCTTGCCTGGAGAATTCCATGGACAGAGGAGCCTGGTGTGCTACAGTCTGTAAGAGTCGGACATGACTGAGAAACTAACATACTCGCACTAGGGAGAAGATATCCTTTGAGACAGGAAGCATCAGCTAGCTAGAGGACTCTCTAAAAGTTAACTGAGAAGCTGAAACTCCCATGCCATTCTCCAGTGGAAGACACCTGGTAGCTTAAAGAGAAAGATTTAATGTGCTAAAAAGATTGACAAAATTTCCTCATTAGCCCACACCATCTCCTCCCAACAAATCACAAAAAACAGTTTTAACAAAACGAATACAGTATTGTAAAGCAAAACAAACTAAAAAATAAAAATTAATTAAAAAAAAAAAAACAAAAAAAACCAGTTTGCCACCAGGCACTAATTGTTGTTGTTCAGTCACTCAGTCTTGTCCGACTCTTTGCGACCCCATGGACTGCAGCATGCCAGGCATCCCTGTCCATCACCATCTCTGGAGCTTGCTCAAACTCATGTCCATCGAGTCGCTGATGCCATCCAACCATCTCATCCTCTGTCGTCCCCTTCTCCTCCTGCCTGCAATTGTTCCCAGCATCAGGGTCTTTTCAAATGAGTTGGTTCTTTGCATGAGGTGGCCAAAGTATTTGAGTTACAGCTTCAGTATCAATCATTCCAATAAATATATTCAGGACTGATTTCTTTAGGTTTGACTGGTTGGATCTCCTTGCTGTCCAAGGGACTCTCACAGTCTTCTCCAACACCACACATCAATTTTTCGATGCTCAGCTTTCTTTACAGTCCAACTCTCACATCCATACATGACTACTGGAAAACCATAGCTTTGACTAGATGGACCTTTGTTGGCAAAGTAATGTCTCTGCTTTTTAATATACTGTCTATGCTGGTCATAACTTTTCTTCCGGGGGCAATTTCATGGCTGCAGTTACCATCTACAGTGAATTTGGAGGCCCTCAAAATAAAGTCTGTCACTGCTTCCATTGTGTCCCCATCTATTTGCCATGAAGTGATGGGACAAGATGCCATGATCTTCGTTTTCTGAATGTTGAGCTTTAAACCAACTTTTTCACTCTCCTCTTTCACTTTCATCAAGAGGCTCTTTAGTTCCTTTTCACTGTCTGCCATAAGGGTGGTGTCATCTGCATAACTGAGGTTATTGATATTTCTCCCAGCAATCTTGATTCCAGCTTGTGCCTCATCCAGCCCAGCATTTTTCATGATGTACTCTTCATATAAGTTAAATAAGCAGGGTGATGATATACAGCCTTGATGTACTCCTTCCCTGTTTGGAACCAGTCTGTTGTTCCATGTCCAGTTCTAACTGTTGCTTCCTTACCTGCATACAGATTTCTCAACAGGCAGGTCAGCAGGTCCAGTATTCCCATCTCTTTAAGAATTTTCCACAGTTTGTTGTGATCCACAGGTCAGAGGCTTTGGCATAGTCAATAAAATAGAAGTAGATGTTTATTTGGAACTCTCTTGCTTTTTTGATGATCCAGCGGATGTTGGCAATTTGATCTCTGGTTTCTCTACCTCTTCTAAATCCAGCTTGAACATTTGGAAGTTCATGGTTCACGTATTGTTGAAGCCTGGCTTGAAGAATTTTGAGCATTACTTTGCTAGCATGTCAGATGAGTGCAGTTGTGCAGTAGTTTGAGCATTCTTTGGCATTGCCTTGCTTTGGGGTTGGAATAAAAACTGACCTCTTCCAGTCCTGTGGCCACTGCTGAATTTTCCAAATTTCCAAATTTTGAGTGCAGCACTTTCACAGCATCATCTTTCAGGATTTGAAAGCTCAACTGGAATTCCAGTACCTCCACTAGCTTTGTTCGTAGTGATGCTTCCTAAGGCCCACTTGCCTTTGCATTTCAGGATGACTGGCTCTAGGGGAGTGATCACACCATCATGATTATCTGGGTTGTGAAGATCTTTTTTGTATAGTTCTTCTGTGTGTTCTTGCCACCTCTTCTTAATATCTTCTGCTTCTGTTAATTCCATACCATTTCTGACTTTTATTGTGCCCATCTTACAGTGAAATGTTCCCTCGGTATCGCTAATTTTCTTGAAGAGATCTCTAGTTTTTCCCATTCTATTGTTTTCCTCTATTTCTTTGCACTGATCATTGAGGAAGGCTTTTTTTTCTCTCCTTGCTATTCTTTGGAACTCTGAATTCAAATAGGTATAACTTTCCTTTTTTCCTTTGCTTTTTGCTTCTCTTCTTTACACAGCTATCTGTAAGGCCTCCTCAGACAACCACTTTGCTTTTTTGCATTTCATTTTCTTGGGTATAGTCTTGATCCTGCTTCCTGTACAATTTCACAAACGTCCATCCATACTTCTTTAGGCACTCTGTCTATCAGATCTAATCCCCTGAATCTGTTTGTCACTTCCACTGTATAATCCTAAGGGATTTGATTTAGGTCATACATGAATGGTCTAGTGGTTTTCCCTACTTTCTTCAATTTAAGTCCAAATTTGGCAATAAGGAGTTCATGATCTGAGCCACAGTCAGGTCCCAGTCCTGTTTTTGCTGTCTGTATAGAGTTTCTCCATCTTTGGCTGCAAAGAATATAATTAATTTGATTTTAGTATTGACCTTCTGGTGATGTCCATGTGTAGCGTCTTCTCTTGTGTTGTTGGAAGAGGGTGTTTGCTATGACCAGTGTGTTCTCTTGGCAAAACTCTATTAGCCTTTGCCCTGCTTCATTCTGTACTCTAAGGCCAAATTTGCCTGTTTTTCTAGGTGTTTCTTGACTTCCTACTTTGCATTCCAGTCGCCAACACAATGTTGTCCACTGGAGAAGGGAATGGCAAACCACTTCAGTATTCTTACCTTGAGAACCTCATGAGCAGTACGTAAAGGCATAATGATAGGACCCTGAAAGATGGACGCCTAGGTCAGTAGGTGCCCAATATGCTACTGGAGATCAGTGGAGAAATAACTTCAGAAAGCAAAAGCAAAAACAACACCCAGTTCTGGATGTGACTGGTGATAGAAGCAAAGTCCAAGGCTGTAAAGAGCAATATTGCATAGGAACTTGGAATGTTAGTTCCATGAGTCAAGGCAAATTGGAAGTAGTCAAACAGGAGATGGCAAGAGTGAACATCAACATTCTAGGAATCAGCGAACTAAAATGGACTGGAATGGGTGAATTTAACTCAGATGACCATTATATCAACTACTGTGGCCAAGAATCCCTTAGAAGAAATGGTGTAGCCATTATAGTCAACAAAAGAGTCCAAAACGCAGTAGTTGGATACAATCTCAAAAATGACAGAATGATCTCTGTTTGTTTCCAAGGCAAATCATTCAAAATCATAGAATCCAAGTCTATGCCCTGATCAGTAATGCTGAAGAAGCTGAAGAACTGTTCAAACTGTAGAAATTCTGATAATTCAACAGCAATTTTCATTTGCTAATCTTTAATCTCCTTTTTGCCAAATTCTGCTTCTAACTCTATATGTGTATCTTAGATATTTCTGGGTTTTATCACTAGTTACTTCCTCTTGGTCTGCCCTAATGATTTCTCTTAGTAACCACTCTGAATTTGCTTATTAATCAATTCAATGAATATTTACTGAAAGTTTGCCATATACCTATCACTGGTCTTCACCCTGAAAAAGATATACATAAAACATAAAATCTCTATTCTCCAGTATCATATAATTTAGTTAAGGTTAATATCATTCAGGGCTTCCCTGATGGCTCAGAGGTTAAAGCGTCTGCCTGAATTCCAGAAGACCTGGGTTTGATCCCTGGGTTGGGAAGATCCCCTGGAGAAGGAAATGGCAACCCACTCCAGTATTCTTGCCTGGAAAATCTCATGGATGGAGGAGCCTGGTGGGCTACAGTCCACAGGGTCGCAAAGAGTCAGACACAACTGAGCAACTTCACTTTCTTCTCACTTTTCAGTATCATTCAAACATCTTTAGTTTCCAGTATCATATAATTTAGTTAAGGTTAATATCATTCAGGGCTTCCCTGATGGCTCAGAGGTTAAAGCGTCTGCCTGAATTCCAGAAGACCTGGGTTTGATCCCTGGGTTGGGAAGATCCCCTGGAGAAGGAAATGGCAACCCACTCCAGTATTCTTGCCTGGAAAATCTCATGGATGGAGGAGCCTGGTGGGCTACAGTCCACAGGGTCGCAAAGAGTCAGACACAACTGAGCAACTTCACTTTCTTCTCACTTTTCAGTATCATTCAAACATCTTTAGTCTTAAGGATTGTGTAACTGAATCAGGGTTAATATCATTCAAACATCTTTAATGATCCGATCATTAAAATACACAAAATCATTATTCTAATAATCAGGATAGCATTGCCTGTGTTTCAGTAACAAACCCCCAAATTTTGGTGATTTAATAATGTAAATGTATTTCTCATTCATGCTACAATCAGATACAGGTTGTGCAGTTATTCTTTGCTGGTCTCTACAAGTGGAAACTCAGCACTTGTTTGCTTCCAACTTAAAACTCTGCCATCTCAAAGTCTTTCAATTCCAGTTCCAGAGATTTAATGTGCCCTTTACTCTATCCTGGGCTTCCCTGGTGTCTCAGATGGTAAGGAATCTGCCTGCAATGTGGGAGACCTGGTTCAATCCTTGGTTGGGAAGATCCCCTGAAAAAAGGAATGGAGTACATTCCAGTATTCTTGCCTGGAGAATTCCATGGATACAGGAGCTGCCTGGTGGACTACAGTTCATAGGGTCACAAAATGTCAGAGACAACTGAGCAATTAACACTTTCACTTTGTTTCACTTTCACTCTCTCCTGCCTCCAACAAGAATGACACATTACTTCTCATATTCTAGCAGTGAGAATCAGTCAAGTGGCCCACCCAAATGCATGGGAACTGGGAAATACTGAGGAGCAAATGAATTTTTGGTAAATACAAACATTCCCTGATAGTCTTCGAAGAAATAAAGGAATAAGTCCTAGAATATCATACTACTTTATTTTCTTTTTAAACTGATCACTGCCACAATTCTAGTTACCATTCATCATCATATATTTGCTTCAACCATTTGCTTCAACCATCATATATTGCTTCAACCATTTCCACGTTTCTCATGATGTACTCTGCATATAAGTTAAATAAGCAGGGTGACAACATACAGCCTTGACGTACTCCTTTTCCTATTTGGAACCAGTCTGTTGTTCNTTCCACCAACCCACCAATCCCCTTCTCTAATGGTAACCATTAATCTGATCTCTGTATTTATTAGTTTGTTCTTCCTTTATTTTGTATGTTCATGTATTTTGTGTTTTTACATTTCTGACTTATTTCAGTTAGCATAATACCCTCAAGGTCTATCCATTTTGTCACAAATGGCAATATTTCATTATTTTTATGGCTAATATTCTACTGTGTGTGTGTATATATATATATATGCCACAATTTCTTTATTCATTCATCCGCTGATGGACACTTAAGTTGTTTCCTATATTGACTACTATAAATAAAGCTGCAATGAAAAAAGGTTGCATTTGTCTTTTCAAATTGGTGTTTTTGCTTCTTCACATAAGTACCTAAAAGTGTAATAGTTGGATGATATGATAGTTTTAGTCTGTATTTTTTGAGGATACTCCATACAGTTTTCCATAAGTAGCTGTACCAATTTACAGATCCACAGTGTATAAAAGCTCCCTTTTCTCCATCTCCTATCCAACATTTGTTATTTCTTTTTTTTATTATAGTCATTTAATGGTGTGAGGTGATATCTCATTGTGGTTTCATTTACATTTTTTTAATAATTAATGACATTGAATATCTTTTCATGTGCCTGTTGGCCACTTGAATGTTTTCTTGCAAAAATGTCTATTCAGATTCTCTGCCCATTTTTCAAGTTAGCCATTCATTTCTTTGTTGTTGAGTTGTAAGTTAGTTGTTTATTTCGGATATTAACTCCTTATAGATTATATCATTTGCAAATATCTACTGCCATTCAGTAATCTGCCTTTTTGCTTTGTTGATAGTTTCTTTTTTAGTGTGATGTGATTCCATTTGTTCATGTCTTTGTTTCCTTGACTGAGAAGGCATATCCAAAAAATTATTGCCAAGACTACTGTCAAAGAGCAAACTATCTATGTTTTCTTCTAGCAGTTTTGTAGTTTCAAGTCTTACAGTTAAGTTTAATCCATTTTGTGTTTATTTTTGTATATGAGGTGAGACAGTAGTCTAGTTTGATCCTTTTGCATGAAGTTGTTCAGCTTTCCCAATACCATCTATTGAAGAGATTGTCTTTTCCTCATTGTATATTCTCACTTCCTTATCATAGATTAATTGACCAAAAAAGTATGGGTTTATTTCTGAGTTGTCTATTCTGTTCCATTTATCTATGTGTCTAATTATGTGCCAGTTCCATATGCACAATTTGGAAATTTTAATAATGTTAATTCTTCTAATCCATAGACATGGAGTGTCTTTCCATTCATTTGTGTCCTCTTCAATGTCTTGCATCAGTTATTATAGTTTACAGTATACAGGTATTTCACCTCCATAGGTTTCCCTGGTAGCTCAGACCATAAAGAATCTGCCTGCAGTGTAGGAGACCCAGGTTTGATCCCTGGGCTGGGAGGATCCCCTGGAGTAGGAAATGGCAACTCATTCCATTATTCTTGCCTGGAAAATTCCATGGATAAAGGAGCCTGGTGGGTTACAGTCCATGGAGTTTCAAAGAGTAGGACATGACTCAATGACTAACACATATATTTTTTCACTTCCATGGTTAAGTTTATTCCAAGGTATTTTATTCTTTGCCGTACAATTATAAATTGGATTATTTTCTTATTTTCACTTTCTGATAGTTCATTATTAGTGTATAGAAATGCCAAAGATTCCTGTATATTGATTTTGTATCCTGTGACTTTACTGAATTTATTAATTAGTTCTAACAGTTTTTTGTGGAGTCTTTATGGTTCTATCTATATAGTATAATGTCATCTACAAATACTGACAGCTTTACTACTTCCTTTCCAATTTGGATTCCTTTTATTCTTTTTTCTTGACTAATTGTGGTAGTTAGGACTTCCAATACTGTGCTGAATGAAGGTGGAAAGAGCAGGCATTTTTGTCTTGTTCCTGATCTTACAGGAAAAGCTTTCAGCTTCTCACTGTTGAGTATTATATTTGCTATGGATTTGTCATAGATAGTCTTTACTATGTTGAGGTAGAAGGAAATGGTGACACACTCCAGTATTCTTGCCTAGAGAATTCCATGGACAGAGGACCCTAGTGGGCTACAGTCCATGGTGTCACAAAGAGTTGGACACCACTGAATGACTAATGCACAAATTCCTTCTATACCCTTTTTGTTGAGAGTTTTCTTTTTTTTTATCATAAATGGATGGTGAACCTTATAAAATTCTTTTTCTGCATCTATTCAGATGATAATGTGACTTTTGTCCTTCATTTTGCTAATGCTATGTACAATATTGGTTGATTTCAGATGTTGAACCATTCTTGAATACTGGAGTAAATTCCACTGATCATGGTATATGATCATTCCAGTGTATTCCTAGATTTTGGTCTGCTAATATTTTGTTGAAGATTTTTACATCTGTGTTCATCAAGGGTAATTGCCCTGTAATGTACTACTTTATATTTTACAATGTAGAATATTAATGTCCACATATAGGCTGATTCCTAACACAGTGTCTGATACATAGCAGAAACTCAATATGTTTTTGAGAAATAGAGCAAAGAATAAATGATAGTGTGGAACTAATGATTTATACAAATATAAAAAACATATAAATGAAAAGTTACTTTAAGATACAAAAAACAAAACACTATACCACTTTATATTGCCCATAACTGATAAGTAAGTTACATAGATAATAAGTGCTTAAGAGATGGAAGCAACCACCTTGGAACAACTAAAATTTGAACAGTGAAAAAGGTCATCCCTGACAGAGACTTTCGTGATCAAAGATATACAAGTAGATAAATGAGAAGAGTGTTTGAGAACACACAAGGTCAAATAATCTGGTAAGATAAGATCAATGTAGGAAAGTTACTGTGAGAGAAGTTTGGAGTAGAAGATCAGAAATTTAAGCTTAAATGACTATTTACTACCTATAAAATAAAAGTTTTGAACAAAGAGTATCAACCTAGAAATCCAAAGGTAATTCTGGCTCCTGATGCTGTCCTCAGGCCTATTCTAGATGTAGATCTTAAGTCTAATAGATCTTAAGGGAAAGTCTTGTCTCAAAATAAATCAGGAGGTTAAGTACAAAGCATAAATTCTTGCACCAAACCACTGTAAAATAACTGTCCCAACATTATGGCAATGTCAAACTATATGGATTAAAAGGTATAGAACTTGAAATTAGTGTAGCAAACTTTGACCAATCTTGTGACCTGTGGGCATCTATGAATGAGAAATAACTCAAAGTTATGAAATGAGCTTAGAATTGGTTTGGGTGCATTAGTCAAACAGGATATTGTCTAATTATTTATAAAAGTAATTTATACATATTTATAGCATAATGATTATATTGAAAACATTCTTTTGGGAGGGACTCTTATAGGTGTTTTTGTGGTTCTCTTTGAAAGCTTATTTTTTGTTTTGTTTTGTTTTTTTTTTTTAAAGCCAAATTTACAAGAAGATTGAGCCATGGGAGTGGTTGTTTTAATTTACAGACATTTAACAACTAACCTTTAAACATTTTTTCCTGGTATATTTAAATATGGTTCTATGTTTAAATAGTTCACTTAAAGACTAAAAGTAGCTTGCAAAGCACTTGGTTGCAAAGTTTATCCCTGGCAATACTGTTCAGTTTTATATGTAACTAACCCTAAAGCAAGTCAGTACTTTACTGGGAGTCTAGGGGTTTACTTCGGATACTTACAACCAAGCTACATTATATTGAGTGCCATGAAGCTACTTATTTTACCAAAAGAAAAAGGAAACTACTCTTTTCAATAAGAAGAATATGGCAAAATGTATTTGAGTAACAAAGGAACCAATGACAGGACTGAATCCATTTCGCCAATAATCTGTCCATAATCTAGACCAGTGGTTTTCAAACTGTGGGATGTCATCCAATTGGTGAGCCATGATATCAGTTTAGTGGGTCATAGGTTTTTTTTTTTTTTTTTCCTCATTGTTGAGAAAAGGAAAAGAATAGATTCAAACATAACTCAAGTATAAAGTCAGAAATTTATGAAAATTTTGTTTTAGTTATATGTGTATGTATATATTGGAATACAATATAAACTTATTTGTTACTGTAGGTCAGGATCAAAAGTTTAAAAATAACGGACAGGCAGGCACTGTAAAAAACATGCATAATTTTAAAGTCAAGTCAAAATAAGAAAGTGGCTATTAGCATTCATTGTGATCACAGCATGAAATCACATTCACAAAAACTCAATTTCTTCTTAAGGATACTAGGTAGATATTGAGAGCATCTTAGTATTTTCTAACCATTTTCACAGAAACATTTCTAACTTAATTGTAGTACGTTTATTCCTTCTTGACAGAGAGGAAACAAAATTGGGATTAACTGGCTCTGCTTCATCTATTTCCTTCCATTTGCTCCTAGCCAAAGATCAATGCCTCTCTAGTTTTTCTTGTTCTGAGCATAACTGAAACTAGACTCTTTGGTCACGGGTATTCTCACCTGACTCCACTCCCTCTGCCTTTAGTTTCCCTATCTCATTCTAATTTTTAAAAATCTATAAGTTCGTTCTAATTGCTTTGTGCCAAACTCAGTACTGATCGTGAGTCATGTAAATTTTTTGGCTAATGATTGTTGGAAAGATGGCTTCATTTGAGATCTATGCAGTAACAGTAAATATTTAGCTGTCTTTTCTTTTCCTTTCTGTAATTTACAATTTTATACCAGCAGTTTGTTTCACTTATTGCTAACCATCTATTTTAGGTTCCTTTGTGAAGCAGCCTTGAATACAACTTCCCCAACATTTTATTTTCCCTTAGCTGTATCTTACCCTCACTGTTAGAACAAATCTCTTACTGCACCAGTATCGCTTTATTCTCCACTGACCTCTGGTCTAATTAATTTTTCAAATGTCCACTCCCTCTTAGTTCTTGAAGATGGTTTTTGGCCTTTTGGTAAATCCTTAATTTTCTCCTGCTTCACTTGACCTTTCTCCCTGGTATCCATGCATGAATCTTTATTCTTCAATTGAATTTGAGCACTGAAGCCCTGTAGCTATTCCCTGCATAACAGTCCTTTCAAATTTCAGTATATACAGTTTTTCTCTTGACATTCTCTGCTGACCTCTTTGCTTCCAAAAATGGTGATCTAGCTTAAGTAGGCCTTTTGTGAAGGTAGTTTTCTCTATTTCTTGAAACATCAGGTAGTTGCCCTGAAATTATTTTACTTTTTACAAAATAATGAGGAAAGGAGTCACTGTGTAATAAACATGGGTTCTCTCAATAATAAATTGTAGGGTGATTTATTCTAATGTGATGAACTTTGGAATTACTACTTTCTCCTTTACATAAAACAAGCAATGCTAAAGATTCTGAAGGTCTGTTCTGCCTTTCCTTCTCTCACACAGCAGTGTATTGCTCTTTTCCATGGTCACTGGGACATGCCACATAACACCGCAATGGCCACGTCTGCAAAGGGGTCAAAGACATTTCAGCACAGAATCTATCACTACCAGCTTAGCAAAAGCAGCCCAAAGTAGATTGTTTAACTCTCACTTTTAACTCTTTTAAACCAAACTGTTTAACTCTTTTTCCCCTCTTTCTGAATGAATTCTCTTTCCCTTTTGCCTGTGTGCCATTTCCTCAAAGCCAGTGTTCTCATGTGCCTAAGATCACTCTGAATATGGCAGAAGATAAATCTGATTACCTAATTTGTATTAATATGTTATTAACTGAACAGAGTTGCTTCTCATAAGAGAACTTGCTTAAGGAAGGTAATATTTAATTCAAAATATATTACTTTCATTGGGAAATTCAGGCTCCCTTAAATGTGCTTCAGAAGAAGAACTGGAAGCAAGGTAACTGGCAATTGCACCTACAGGTGACTGATTTTTGCATCTTACATACATAGGTTTAACTCAGAGCTCAGTTTGTAAAAGGCCTTGTTTCACTTTATCTATACAGAGACATTCATCTACTAAGAAGTTCACATCACCTGTCAGGGAAAGGCAGCCCATTTCCCATTACTCACTACTTCTGCAAAACTAAAAGCAGAGTCCTGTTTCAATCCATTGTCTATGGAATGTAGAGAGTAATCAACTACAGAGAACTGACTAACATAGTTCTCAATTATCAACTCTACCACATTTTGATTGTTCAATAAATTTAGAAAGATGCCCAAAAATAGAAGGGGTATGAATTCCAGGTAGAATATAATATAAATTTATAAGATTTTTGCAAAAACCTTGCCCTATGCACATACTAAGAGCTGAATTTACATGTACTTCAGCCTAAGAGAAAATGGCATCTGAAGAGCCTCAGAAAATAATAGCTTTCAATTCTGGTTGGACCCCAGGTACTAGCTCTACCACACCACTATGTTTCTTTAATAGAAAGTTATAAGTTTCCAGAATTCACAGGAGTCAGGCTGGCTTCTATCCAGGACAAGAGTTAGAGAAGAGGTAATCAATATGCCCTAGCCTATCTTACAAGGTTTATTTTAAAGATTACTTTGAGTTATGGTAAGGTCTTTGTGAAATAGATCATCCTTACAGAGTAAAGCAGATCCATGGAAGTATCCTGGATGGGTCTTCAGGGAACCAGAGCAAAATGTCAAAAAGCCCTCGAAATCTCTGTTTTATTTTATGAGGAGTGGAGGATCGATAGTAGTGATTGGTAGAGCCCAGTTGATGAAAAGGTCCATAACTTGGGAGGATGCTTCCAGCTGTGATTGGCAGAGAGACCAGGTTGCAGCTTAGGTTGCAGCTTAGAGGCAAGAATTAAAATTGCGTAAGCAGCATGAGCTAAGTCCAAACACTGGTAATCTAGAAATAGCCTTGTCAGAAAAGCCATGCTAGAGAGAATTACAGAAATCAATTTTGGTTGCAAGCAAAGTCTTGTTTAAAATTTCAACTTGCTATATACTAACAACTATGAGAGATTCTTCCATTCAAGAAAATTGGAGGTAAATGCTTTGGGATGCTACTGTGTGATTGACATAGTCGAGTTCCAGGAGAGAATTGTGTTGTCTTTATAATGAGGTTTTGTAAACCTCCACCTACTGCTCTACCATAGTAGTAGTTTTTATTATCACTCAAAATATTACTCATGATTGAAATAAAAATTCTTATGAGTGTCTTTACAAATTAAAGTGCTTACATCTGTAAATAGTTACAATCAGTTTTCTTCAATATAAATTCATTTGCTCAGAATTAGAGTCCTCTTTCTAAGTCAATCAGAGTTTGTGATAGATGACAGTAAATTCTGTGACAACTGGGAAATTTAAGTAACATAGCAATTATAATAGATCTGCTTTTGGTAGTGATGAGAAAACTAGATGGAAGCTATTGACAGTCCATTTGGTCCGTGAATCTAATCAGATAAAACACATATAAAAGTAGTTTTGGGCTTCCCTTGTAGCTCCATCAGTAAAGAATCTGCCTGCAATGCAGGAGACCTGGGTTCAATCCCTGAGTTGGGAAGATCCCCTGGAGAAGGGAATGGCAACCCACTCCAGTATTCTGGCCTGGAGAATCCCATGGACAGAGGAGCCTGGCAGGCCACAGTCCATGAGGCTGCAAGAGTCAGACACAACTTAGTGACTAAACAACAATGAAAGGTAATTGACTAAAGTAACTCTTCATAAGCTTTGGATTCCGAGGGAAATTTCTTGACTCTACTGTTTTTGCTCACTACATCTTCTCTCTGCCGGCAGTGTTTATTCTTATCACTCAATTTAATTTGGGCTTCCCTTGTAGCTCCATCAGTAAAGAATCTGCCTCAATGCAGGAGACCTGGGTTCAATCCCTGAGTTGGGAAGATCCCCTGGAGAAGGGAATGGCAACCCACTCCAGTATTCTGGCCTGGAGAATCCCATGGACAGAGGAGCCTGGCAGGCCACAGTCCATGAGGCTGCAAGAGTCAGACACAACTTAGTGACTAAACAACAATGAAAGGTAATTGACTAAAGTAACTCTTCATAAGCTTTGGATTCCGAGGGAAATTTCTTGACTCTACTGTTTTTGCTCACTACATCTTCTCTCTGCCGGCAGTGTTTATTCTTATCACTCAATTTATAAGCCTTTCCCTTGATCCTGCAACTCATTCTAAATATGGAACCAATTCTTAGCCAGTCTGCCTTGAATTCTTCTACATCTTCAATGTATCCACTTAATTCCATTGTAATCTGGCCTTTATGCCTAAATTCCATTGCAACTAAATTTCTCCAATGCTATTCATAGTTTCTTCTATGCCACACTCTCAAATTCTGTATGAAATTTAATGTTTTGATTACCTGCTTCTTTTTTAAAAATTGGTTTCATTTCACCTCTATGATTGCTGTTTCTCTGTTTCTCACTTAATAGTTCTAGAGGTCTCCCTTCTCTTCCCATTCCCCAGCTGTCATTCAAGTTTTTGTCTTTGACCCTATTTTAACTGCCCTCTGCTTTCTCTCCTTCACAGAGTTCTTGAGGCTTCAGCCATCACTTTTGTCTTCCAAATATTACATGCCAGGTAATACTTCTCTTGTATCTCTGCTAACTAATCTTCAAAAACTATTTTGTTCATGTTGCTCTCAATTTTAAGAGCAACGAAGATGCCTGAATTCCACACTTGACCTCTTCCGTGAAGCATGTCATAGCCTATTCTGTTTCAACAATAATGTTGCCTTAATGAAGCTTTTCAACCACTTTTCTATTTCACACAATCTAGAGTGTACCTCCCACTGCCTTTTATTATCTAGTCTAACTAGATCATTAGTCTCAAAAGATTTCATATTATATGATTCCATTCATATGACATTTTAAAAAGGCAAAGCTATAGTGACAGTGGACAGATGAGTGACTGCTCAGGAAGGCAGAGGATGTGACTATAAAGGGACACAGAGGGCTGTTGGTGATGATGAACTGTTCTGTTTCCTAAGAATAGTGGTTGTTACATAAATCTATCCCTGTGTTAAAATTCATAGAACTTTATACCAAAAAAAAAAGTCAATTTTACTGCATGATCATGTGAAAAAAATAAAACTTTAAAAAGACTTAGGGATATGAGTGACACTTCATCTCTTTTTTATTTTGAAAGCTTCAGAATAGAAGAGCTAAGAGTACAGCTGGTCTGTGTAGATAAAGCTTACAAATATCAGACATATCTTCTGGGTTATGCATGCCTCCATGATGAGAGCATGGACACTTGTGGACTGGTCATACATATGAAGAGGAAACAAAGTAAATTAAAGTTTTATGGTAAGTATCACTCAGCTATGTAGGAAAGAGGCAAAAGGTAAGCCTCCCAAAATACTTTATCATGGATTATAGCTCCGAGTGAATGTGACAGTAAAAACCTAAAGGCTAAGACATAGGCACCAAATATTAACTCTGAGGATAATCAAACTTACAAGGCATGTAGGTCTCAATTCTTTGTCTTAACCCTAGGTTAATAATAACTGGTGAAGAGGCAAGTTTCATCCAGATTCCATAGCGTCTCTGTGCTTTTATCTCCTATCTTGATGGAAACAATTATATTTTTGTACAACCAAAGAGCAAATATGACCTGTTTCACAATTTAGGCAGCTACCCAGAATGTATTTTTGACAACATTACTGTTTCTGAATTTTAATTTTTCTCTCAGAATTTGGGATGCAGCGATGGTGACAAGGGGGAATATATCATCTGTGACTCCCTTCTGATGCTACATTCACGGCTAGCTGCTTTGACTCTGGATGAGTCTTACAAAAATTCTCATTCTTTGGAAAGATTTTCCTAGTTTCATAATCTTCATCAATCAAAAGTTACCACCTGAGGGACCATGCCTTCTTTGCAAGCAGCTAAACTTCCACACAGTTTGTTAAGCAGAACTCTTGTCTCAGGGCATGATTAGTATATCTTAAAGCTAGGGACAGTCTCCTTTGCTAAGGTTATCTACAACAATTTCTTTTATTGTCACTTATAGCAGAAGACCTTCTAATTGAAATGTAAGCAGCACTCTAAGTGCCTTGGTACTCTCAATACTGCCAGTGATCTCTTTAGAGGCCTTGAAGTGCTGCTCCTTTAGTGCCGGGGTCCAGCCCCCGTGGATCCAGGGTGATTCGAAGGTGGAGATGGAGTCGGCGAGAAAAACACTTATTATAAGATTAGATTAGGAAATAATAGTATAGTAGGAAAATTTAGATGGAGAAAAGAAGGCTGAATAACTTGGTTTATGTGGAATACCAGTCACCACCTACGTAGGCCACAGGCGTCTTTCTGTCCTCCCGAAGGAGAGGAGGCACTGAGGCCTCCCCGGTCTGATCTTAGAAGCCCAGGCATAATTAGTAGGCTTGGTGAGGACCCATTCCCCAGATGGGAATTCAGCCAGAAGAGGAAAGAAAGAACGACACGGGGGGAATCAGCCTTTCCAGAAACTGATCCCCTTTTCTTTATTTTCAGGTTTGCTTATATACCTTTTTTTACATATAGGGATGAATACAGAGTCACGCGGGGGTCAGCAGTCCTGACCTTTATCAAAATCAGGTGCTTTACATAAGAAAAGGTCTAAGGGGTTTCACATCATCTTCTGGCCATGAGGCCTGATAACACTTCATGACCCTCTCTTTCTGATAACCAAAAAACTCATTTTTTCCAAGGGGTTTTTTTCTTAAACCAGGCACCACCCTCCAGATAAAGTTACATTCCTATAGGGTGAGGGTGTAGTGAGTTACAATCAAGAAAGGAATTTATCTAACCCAAGGTTAACATGATTAATCTTAAAGGTTAATACTTATTTCTCTTATATGCTAGTTATATTCATTATAAGGGCAGGGAAAATAAAGATTTAGCAACAAAACATCAGCCCAACAAGTGAAATCCTTTCACAATGTTCCCCTTAAGATCTATTTAGTTTTAAGATAATGATAAAGTTACATTTTTACATAGTAAGGACACAGTAATTTATAACAAAGTACAGTGATCTATAACAAAGAAGAAAATTCATTAACTCAACAAATCTAGCATTGATAACATCAAAACTACTATATTTCTTTTTCTATATTCCAAATACATTGATTACTATATTTCCCGGTGCCTAAGGACGTGGAGGCCTGGCGGCAATCATTGACTCAACAATGAGAAAAGCCCCATGCTAACCAAGACCTTCAAAATACCCCAAATTCTCTGTGCTGTTTATGGTTGAGAGGCAGCAAACAATCATGTGCTCCGTAGTGGCAGGAGTATGGATAATCCTATCACACAAGCTAGCTTGCCAGCAGAGAGGTTTGACCCAAGACACCCCTATCACACCCAGGGCAGGGAATTAGAAGCAATTATTGGCACAACAAATGAAAAACCCTTCACCAATACAATTCCTAATCAACCCACTATACTAATAAATTCTAACTTCCCAAAAGAATCTGCCTTTAGTAAGTCTAAAACATCTCGTGCCTCTCGCTGTTGGGAGTCTGTAAACAATCACATTTGGCTGGATGAACCTATACAGGCAGGCTAGATAAACTTCAGAGGAGTTCGTAAGCTGAAACACTCTTGCCACACCCAGAAATTTTTAATAACTGTAGCTGCAAGTTAACTCCTTCTCCGAGAGAAATGGTTATGAGGGAGAGCCCCCCGTAAAGTCAGAGGTATAAGTGAGAGCATAAAACAGACTCAGGTATTGGGGGTAGATGCTCGGGAACAGGGGGTTTCCTGAGGCTTGATCACGCCTTTGCGTATGCCAAGCCTCCTTCCTCATAACCTTTGCCATGGGCGGAGTTCCTCACGCTGGCCCCCGGCCCTTTAGGAAGACTGGATCAAGCATAGAGTTCATATAACATCTACTGCAATGGCCCCAGGTTCTCTGTGGGACATTTCAGATATGAAATGATGGATATTTGCCTCTCTTGAACATCTCATCCAAGTGAGCTATTCAAGGTTCACATGCTTTCTTTTCTGCAGTAAAAAAAGAACTTGAGCATAAACTCCTTTAATAGACAGTAGGTTTGATAGAGGAGAGCTCTGAAATTTGTAGAATACCTCACCCCAGTGCTTTGGGTTGGATCCCCAGGATGTCAAAGAGTACAAAGAAGACCCAGTATATCATTACTACCTGTCCCCCTAATTCAAGCACTATTGCAATGTTCATATGGGTGCTATCTCCAAATCATTTTCTTAAAGAACTCTGTGTCAAGTGAGGAAAGTTTACTTGACTACCTTCAAGTATACCCTTGAAAGAGCATACCTCTGTTATCACTGGCAGGCTATATAACCCTTTCAGAGAATTGTTTTTGTAAACATTGACCAAAAAACACTAAGCCAAAGAGCACAGGCTGTTTGGGATTCTTCTTAGAGCCCCACCACCCATAGGAAAATGGACTCCAGTACTCTTGCCTGGAAAATCCCATGGACGGAGGAGCCTGGTGGGCTGCAGTCCATGGGGTCGCTAAGAGTCGGACACAACTGAGCGACTTCATTTTCACGCATTGTAGAAGGAAAAGGCAACCCACTCCAGTGTTCTTGCCTGGAGAATCCCAGGGATGGGGGAGCCTGGTGGGCTGCCATCTATGGGGTTGCACAGAGTCGACACAACTGAAGCGACTTAGCAGCAGCAGCAGCAAGTCATCAGGGAGCAATTCCCCATTTAGCTGTTAGAGAATAAGCACAACAGTCATGGGAGAGAAAGTACAATAAATGGACAAAATTAGGGTAAATGTAATGCTTGTTGTTGTTCACTTACTAAGTTGTGTCAGACTCTTTGCAACCCCATGGACTGTAGCATGCCAGGCTTCCTTGTCCTTCACTGTCTTCTGGAGTGTAACGCTAAACATCACCAAAACAAGCTCTAACTAACAAGGGACGGCCCACATCCTTCCTCATACTTCATAGGGAAACTTCTGAATTATATTTCACACTGTTTCTCAGAATTCCCCACAAGGCTAAGCCCAATTGTCCATATGGAAGACTCACTTATTAGTATACAGGTATCCCCACCATTCACCCCCAGTACCTCCATCCCACTTTCTAAACTTTTGCTTTACACCACTTCATTTTACAGAAGACCCACATTAGTACCTATTTTTGCTAACTGAAAGAAATATAAAAAGGAGTTTCACTTTTGCAAAAAAAGTAAAAGTAGCTTTCAGCATTTTTTTGCCATGAACTCTTATAAAGGGAAGAGTGGCACCACCAAACTCCCTCCCTAGGAACTATGCTAAGCACCTCAGCATCAGCCCACCATAGCTTTGAACTGTTTCTGTGAGCAACTGTGCTCTATCTGGATTTATTTCATATATCCACTAGCAAGGGTATCAGGGTATTTTTTAGAAAGATTTCATAGGAATGTTCTACTTTCTAATATCAGTGAAAACCTGTACTCTTTATTGACTCCTATTACTTCTTCCCTGGGTCGGGAAGATCCCCTGGAGAAGGAAATGGCAACCCACTCCAGTATTCTTGCTTGGAGAATCTCATGGACTGAGGAGCCTGGTGGGCTGTAGTCCATGGGGTCACAAAGAGTCGGACACGACTGAGTGACTTTACTTACTTACTTACTTCTATCTCTCACTTCCTCACTCACAATGCTTCCTAAGGTAACTTTCCATAAAAGCTCCTCATACCCAATTCTTGTCTTTTTTGGTGGAAGAGTGGCTGCAGGAAACCCAATTTAAGAACCTACTTTTCCTCATACACAAAATTTCTCTGATTTTTAACTAGGAGGCTTTCTGCTGATTGAATGTGATTTATCTTTACTCAGAGAATATTCATTGAATGCCTACTAGACAACCAGCAATTTCATGTTATCATGGAATTCTTAGGTTAGAAAGAGAAGTAAGAACTACAAGTGAAAAATTGTACTAGAGTACAAAAAATGAGAGTAATAAAAAAGTAAAACATGTGAATGACAAAACCGGGAGCTAAGATGACCCGATGTCTTTCACGTTTAGCTTGTTACCGTCCAGGCACACCTTCAACCCTTACACTACTGCCCCTACCCCTCTCTATGTAGATTCTTTGCTCTTTTCCTGTATTGTGTTATTACAATATGATGCTGTTTTATTAATTTTTGTACTTATTTTTTTCTCCCTCAGTAAAAGGTAAGCTGTCAGATCACCCATTTAATATTACCTGCCCAGTGCTTTCTATGGAATCAATAAATGAATGGCATGTTTTGAATGGCTCTGATACTTTATCTGATACTTCTCTGACAAAAGACTCCTTGGTTTCTCCTCTCTTCATACAATCAGTGTATTAAAATACAAATCAAACTCACAGCACCTAAGGTATCCCATGGTTTCCAGATGCACACAAACAAGTTTAACTTAAATTATGGTTACATATGCTTGGAGACTGTAACAAGACCAATCTGGCAGGCTTAAATACTTTATTCAATCAAATTAATCACATTTTAACAGAGAATTTGACTGATTTTTCTCCTGTTACATCTATAGCCCCAGACTTGAGGGCATAGCTGACTGTAGTGCCAAGCTGGTCTTTCCACCAGGTAGGGTATTCCTGCCACCTCACAGGTTAACCCAGGTGAGTACAAGAAAGAAGAGTGGCATGCTTTTTTTCTGATTAGCACAGGCTTTCAATTATTCCATAGAGCCCTCTGTCTCTGCAAGTCTACACACACCTTGGTGCAAACATAAATTCTTGTGTTTTTATGTAAATTTCTTTAAAATTTTTAATTGGAGGATAATTACTTTACAATGTTGTGCTGGCTTCTGCCATACACAAAGTGAATCAGTCATAAGCATACATAGGTCCCCTCCCTCTTGAACCCCCCAGCTCCACCCTTTCCCACCCCTCTAGGTAGTCACAGAATACCAGATTGAGCTCCCTGTGTTCTACAGCAACTTCCATAGGTATCTATTTTACATATGATAAACTCTCTCAGTTTATCCCACCTTCTCCTTCCCCCGCTGTGTCCAAAGTCTGTTCTCTATGTCTGGTCTCTCTTCTTGCCCTGCAAATAGTTCACCACTACCATTTTTCTAGATTCCATATATATGTATTAATGCAAAACATTTGTTTTTCTCTTTCTGACTTACTTCACTCTGTGTAATAGCCTCTAAGTTCATCCACCACACTAGAACTAACTCAGATGCATTTGCTTTATGGCTGAGTAACCTTCCAATAAGTGATCAATGCAAAGATATAGAGGAAAACAACAGAATGGGAAAGACTAGAGTTCTCTTCAAGAAAATTAGAGATACCAAGGGAACATTTAATGAAAAAATGGGCACAATAAAGGACAGAAACAGTATGGACCTAACAAAAGCAGAAGATATTAAGAAGAGGTAGCAAGAATACACAGAAGAACTATACAAAAAAGATCTTCATGACCCAGATAACCACTATGGTGTGATCACTCACCTAGAGCCAGACATCCTGGAATATGAAGTCATCTGGGCCTTAGGAAACATCACTACAAAGCTAGTGGTAGTGATGGAACTCCAGTTGAGCTATTTCAAATCCTAAAAGATGATGCTGTGAAAGTGCTGCACACAATATGCCAGCAAATTTGGAAAACTCAGCAGTAGTGACAAGACTGGAAAAGGCGAGTTTTCATTCCAATCCCAAAGAAAGGTAATGCCAAAGAATGTTCAAACTACTGCACAATTGCACTCTCTCAAACACCAGCAAAGCAATGCTCAAAAATCTTCAAACCAGGTTTCAACGGTATATGAAAGCATGAACTTCCAGATGTTCAAGCCGGATTAATAAAAGTCAGAGGAACCAAAGATCAAATTGCTGACATCTGTTGGATCATAGAAAGAGCAAGAGAATTTCAGAAAACCATCTACTTCTGCTTTATTGACTATATGCCAAAGTCTTTGACTGTGCGGATCACAACACACTGGAAAATTCTTATAGACAGGAATACCAGACCACCTTACCAGCCTCCTGAGAAATTGTATGCTGGTCAAGAAGCAACAGTTAGAACTGGACGTGGAACAATAGACTGGTTCCAAATTGGGAAAGGAGTATGTCAAGCTATATATTGTCACCCTGCTTATTTAACTTATATGCAGAGTACATCATGCAAAATGTCAGGCTGGAGGAAGCACAAGCTGGAATCAAGATTGCCAGGAGAAATATCAATAACCTCATATATGCAGAGGACTTCACCCTTAGGGTAGAAAGTGAAGAGGAACTAGAGCCACTTGATGAAAATGAATGAGGAGAGTGAAAAACCTGAATAAAACTCAATATTAAAAAAATGTAGATCATGTTATCTGGTCCCATTACTTCATGGTAAATAATGGGGAAACAATGGAAACTGTGACAGACTTTATTTTTTGAGTTTCCAAAATCACTGCAGATGGTGATTGCAGCTATGAAATTAAAAGACACTTACTCCTTGGAAGAAAAGCTATGACAAACCTAGATAGCATATTAAAAAGCAAAGACATTACTTTGGCAACAAAGGTCCATCTAAGTCAAATATATGGTTTTTCCAGTAGTCATGTATGGATGTGAGTGTTGGACCATAAAGAAGCTGAGTGCTGAAGAATTGATGTTTTTGAACTGTGGTGTTGGAGAAGACTCTTGAAAGTCTCTTGAACTGCAATATCAAACCAGTTGATCCTAAAGGAAATCAGCCCTGAATATATTCATTGGAGGGACTGATGCTGAAGCTGAAGTTTCAATACTTTTGCCACCTGATGTGAAGAACTGACTCATTAGCAAAGACCCTGATTCTGGGAAAGATTGAAGGCAGGAGGAGAAGGGGGTGACAGAGGGTGAGATGGTTGGATGGCATCACCAACTCGATGGACATGAGTATGAGCAAGCCACGGGAGATGGTGATAGACATGCAGCAGTCCATGGGGTCACTAAGAGTTGGACACTACTGAGTGACTGAACTGACCTGATGTGACTATTCCATTGTATATACATACCACAGTTTCTTTATCCATTCATCTTTCAATGGACATCTAGGTTGCTTTCATGTCCTAGCTATTGAAATAGTGTAGCAACAAACATTTAGGTACACATGTCTTTTTCAGTTGTAGGTATATGCCCAGTAGTGGGATTGCTGGGCCATATGGTAGTTTTAGTACCTCCCTTGTAGCTCAGGTGTTAAAAAAATCCACCTGCAATGCAGGAGATCCCGTTTCAATTCTTGGGTTGGGAAGACACCCTTGAGAAAGGATAGGCTACCCACTCCAGTTTCTTGGGCTTCCCTGGTGGCTCAGATGGTAAAGAATCTGACTCCAATGCAGGAGACTGGGTTTAATCCCTGGATTGGGAAGATCCTCTGGAGGAAGCATGGCAACCCATTTGAGTATTCTTGCCTGGATAATCCCCATGGCAGAGGAGCCTGGGAGACTACAGTCCATGAGGTTGCAAAGAATCAGACACCACTGAGTGACTAAGCACAGTACAGCACAGCACTTAGTTTTATCCCTAGTTTTTAAAGGAATCTTCGTAGGCTTTCTATAGTAGCTGTATCAATTTGCATTCCCACTGACAGTGCAAGAGGGTTCACTTTTCTCCACACCCTCTCCAGCATTTCTTGTTTGTAGATTTTTTTTTGATGACGTTGGGTTTTGATGTTAGGCACCAATGAGAAAGCAATTAGGCTTGGCTGGCTCTAATGTCATGGTGGCCTGCTTAAGCAAACCAAAATCTGAGCCTATAAATGTCTCGAGGTTATGAAAGCAAAGCCCAAGGACAACCAATCATAAACAACCAACTATAATCAATCAAATAATTTCCTCCCTTTGTTTCTATACCTTCTCTCTATAAAGTCCCAGCTCCTGTCAATGAAGTGTCCTAATCAATTACAGTCTGTCACTGCCTGATTTAGATCAACTTTTGCTTAAGCTTAAAAAAAATTTTATATTCCTCACTTTATCTTTCACCATGAGTGAATGTGTTATGAGAACCCAAGTCTCCCATCTCTAAATTAAAGAATGGATATATCCAACTGAGAGAGACAACTCCCCAGGATTTATCATGATAGGAAAAACTCTTGGGCAGACAGATGGTATCTGTGACCACCTGATCGGAGCATAGGGCATTCTTCTAGTGCGCAGGAATGGCTTCAGCACTTGATTGCAACACTCTTGGGTAACAGAATGAGTTGAAGCCAATAGCCCTGCTGACAATTGGCTGTAGAAACATCAAAAAATAATCAGAGCAGATAAAGGAAGACAGTTCTTCTCCCTACCCAGAACAGAAAGAGATATGTGAAGGAACTCAAAACTTAAAAAATCAGCATAGTTAACTACTAGCTGTGATCAGCAATAGCAGTGATCGTAATAGGAGGGGAAAAAGGATACCACATGCCAAGTTTAAATAACAACAGGAAAATTACTAGATAAAAGAGAAAACATCTTAATTTCAGCCTGAAAAGGGGCTTCCCTGGTGGCTCAGATGGTAAAGAATCCACCCGCAATGCAAGAGACCCAGATTTGGTCCCTGGAATGGCAACTCACTTCAGTATTCTTGCCTGGAGAATTCCATGGTCAGAGGAGCCTGGCAGGCTACAGTCCAAGAGGTTGCAAAGAGTCGGACATAACTGAGTGCCTAACACTTTCACTTTCATTTTCAGCCTGAAAACTTGGATTTTGAATCTTTCTGGAAGATCTTATCCTATCCAACTTTCATCGTCTGTGGCCTAATTTTTCAACTAGTTCTATCAGTGCATTTTATTTTCAATTTCTAGCACAAACTCCCAAATGTTTGCCTGTTTACCCATCCTTCTCACTTTCCAGATCCTCTTTCCTTTCAATTCTTTATTCCTCTCTGTCACCCATACTTGTTAAAAATTATTTGCATATAGCATTCATAATAACTTCATATCATATTATAGCAAAATGACTTGCATGCAGGAGGTTTTCAATAAATATTCATTTTAGATTATTTTTTTCCAAATCTTTTTTATTATAGCTTCCTACCCCAGTGAGCCATGAAGCCATTGGTCCTCTTGTAGGTCACAAAATAATGAAGGATTTCAGTTTAGGAAGAAAAGAGAATCAGGACTTTTGTCACCGACTTTCATGAACTGGGCTTCCAACTTTTAAATGTGGTGCATAATTGACACTTTGATACTTTAGGCTATGGTGTATTCTCACACTCTCATGGGGAAAAAATACTTGCTGACACAATCAGGAAACAGATGGTGACAAAGATCTTATACTTTGGTGCCAATCAATATGTTTTACTTGCCACTACTAAAATCTCATTTGAGGGACCCAGGAATTTAAAGGAATTCTTCTGGCTTTTTTTTTTTTTTTCTTCCTTTTAAAAACTATTTTTAAGAATCTTCAGGGCTTAAAAGTTTTACTTCATTTTTTCTCTTCAGTTTTATTATATCAATTCAAGCATTTTGGCTTGTAGCTACCAGAAAATAGTGAATTAAAGTATTTTCCTCTTTACCATCAATGATAGAATAGTATCTTAACTCTTGCCCCTATCATCCTTGAGGACATCTACACTAACCTTGAAAAATTAATCTTCTGGAGAAGGATGAGTTCTGTAATTGTACACTGACATAACAACAGAAATGTTTATCCCTATTCCTTCATATCTGCTCATTTCCATAATAGTGACTGCTTGCCAAACAAGAAAATACAAGGAATATTTCTGGAAGGAGTAAATGATAACATTATGATTCAGAATACAAAAAATTAATCAGCTAAAACTCTCTGTTGGAGGAAAAAGAGTTAGGTAATTACTACCAACTAGGAACTTTTCCCCCAACCAGAAGCCTCTGAAGGGCAATGTTTTATTCTACCTCAGAGCCCACATAGCCATATTTAACAAATATTTGCTGAGCTGAATCTACAGCAGTCCATGAATGGGCCAGACAGAGGTCCACCAAAAGAAGCACCCTTTGTTGACATAGCTCTTGTGTATTTGATTTGCACTGGGACTTTTAGGGGTTGGGATGCCTAAGAAATATGTAGGTAAGTGAATGTTTATGCATCACCTACCTAGGAAACTGTGGGAGACTGATTTAATCAGATTTATTCTGTTTCATTATGCTTTTCTCCCCACTGCTTAAATTGGCCACTAACATCTCTACAATAATTTGAAAATATTTGTTCAATATGGATTCCATGGAGGATACAAGGAAGAAAACTACAGTATGTTGAACATGCACTTTAGGTCAGCCACACATAGGATATATAATTTAATCCTCAAAACAACTGTGCAGGGGAGTTGTTATTGTTATTCCTATTTTACGATGAGGAGACACATATTAAAAAATATTAATTAAGTAGCCTAACAACATAGCATCTGGTCCCATCATTTCATGGGAAATAGATGGGGAAACAGTGGAAACAGTGTCAGACTTTATCTTTCTGGACTCCAAAATCACTGAAGAGCGTGACTGCAGCCATGAAATTAAAAGACGCTCACTCCTTGGAAGAAAAGTTATGACCAACCTAGATAGCATATTAAAAAGCAGAGACATTACTTTGCCAACCAAGGTCTGTCTTGTCAAGGCTATGGTTTTTTCAGTAGTTGTGTATGGATGTTAGAGTTGGACTGTGAAGAAAGCTGAGCACCGAAGAATTTATGTTTTGAACTGAGGTGTTGGAGAAGACTCTTGAGAGTCCCTTGGACTGCAAGGAGATCCAACCAGTCCATTCTAAAGGAGATCAGCCCTGGAGAACAGCCCTTCCAGTTCTTTGGAAGGAATGATGCTAAAGCTGAAACTCCAGTACTTTGGCCATCTCATGCGAAGAGTTGACTCACTGGAAAACACTCTGATCGTGGGAGGGATTGAGGGCAGGAGGAGAAGGGGATGACAGAGGATGAGATGGCTGGCTGGCATCACTGACTCGATGGACATGAGTCTGAGTGAACTCCGGGAGTTGGTGATGGACAGGGAGGCCTGGCGTGCTGCGATTCATGGGTTCGCAAAGAGTTGGACATGACTAAGCGACTGAATTGAACATCATATAGATCATAACACAGCTGGGGTAGAAAAATGTTTGTGTAGTTGCAATATCTGTTACACAGGAATGAATATTAATTTTACTTTAATTTCCTTTAATCTACACAAATTCTGCACTCATAGTAATATAAATAGGTCACTTTTAATTTCTCAGTTAATTCTTCCATAACTTGCTCAGCAAGATTTCAGTCTGACATCCTAATGGAGTTCTGGCTTTGGTTTTCATCCTTATTTACAGTCCTTCTTAGAAATCCACAAAATGTGTAAATCGTGCTGATCTTACTCTCCATCTGTCAGCTTTCATGAGAAATTATATAAACTCCAAAATGACCACAATCTGAGCAAACATGTTTTTTTTATAGAAACAAATGTATGGCATACACAATCATAGAATTCTTGTGCTCAAAACTCTAATAAATCTCCATCTTGCACAAAGTTTTTGGCTTTCCAGTGGCCTGGCAGGCATTACATTACCTGGATCACCTCATTACCTCCCTTTTCCCCCAAGTTCATGTTTTCTGGCCACACTGCCCTCCATGCCTTCCATTCTTATGCTCACATCAGAGTTTTTGCACTGGTTGTTCTCTCTGCCTGGTGCCTTCTCCTCCAGATTTGTAGACATTTCGCTCCCTTACATTCTTCATGATTTTGTTCAAAGGTTACCCTCTCAATGATTTCTACCTAACCCCCTCTATTAAAAATGATAACTAAATAGTCAAGAGTTCTTAACTTCTTTACTCTACTCAGCATGTGGGGGTAACATTTATCACTTTCTAACAAACTATATTTCAACTGTTTCTTAGGCTCATTATTTATTATCTGTATCCCTCCACTATAATATAAGCTACACAAGGACAGGGATTGCTTTGTGCATGGATGTACCCCCAAGCACCTGGAAATAGTGTATATAACAGGTAGTCAATAAATAAATAAGTAGGCATGTAAACACACACATTGGTGAACTCTCAAACACCTGAATCCCTCAGGGGTGTCACACAATATTAAGAATTATCTAACTTATGAATTTAGATTCAACCCACACTATGTTATAGTTCTTTTACATAAGTAAATTCAACAAGAGTGTGTAGCAGTGAAATCATAGATCCAGCTGCACGCATTCCTTTAAAAGGCATTCATATACATTAAACATCTTCTTTTTAGCAGTAAAATTACTTAGTTGAGTCAGAGACCTTGAAGTCCATGTATGGGGAGGAAATACTCTCACGTAAACCTAAAAATACATGCAGATCAAATGTATGAAGACTGATCAGACTCTAGTTTGTGTTTTCTTCTCTCTCTCTCCCTGGCTCTCTGTTCATTGTGTAGCTTGCTGCTGCCTCGTTAAGTGTGTGCTCTTTTCTAAGGTGTAGCCCTCTATTTCTCTCAGCTCAAGAGGAAAACAGTCTTCCATCAAACATGGTGCCCAGGCTCAGACTTCCTTAAGCACTGCACCAGATTTATTGCTGGGCTCATCACTTATCAATAAAACCAGCTTACACACCTTTCTCTATCTCGACAGCCATCTCTCCAGACATCAGGAACCAAGGTTTACACAGACTCCGCACTTTATCTGGGCCCTGTGATGTACAATATCGTGGCAACAAGGCCTTTTTTCTTTGTTCTGGGGAAACTTGAGCCATAATGTGCCAGCCTGGTGTTCATGCTAACTGTGATAAAGAGCAGCACACAGCTTTTTCTCTCGCTCTTCTTTCTGTTCTCCCTTTTTTCCCTCTCCTTTCTCTTTGAGAGAAACAGGTGTTGGCATGGATTAGAAAAGAATTACATCATCTTGAAGAGAAGAGGAGAAATGGAAAGGAGGGAAAAAAATAGGGGGGAAAAAGTGGCAACCAGACCCAAATACATTTGCACATATAAAGCTGTTCTAATGAGAGCCAAATTGATTTGACATTCAGTGGCAGTTTGAAGCCAAGAAAAGCAAAGCAGCCTACAAAAGGCCTAGCTCATTGTTTATGGAGTGTCATACTCTATCATCTGTGAGACCAATAACAGGGAATGGGAAGGCCTTTAAAGGCAGGGTGTGTGCCGGGAAGGGCTGCGTGGATACCACCAGTGTCAGATCTGATAGACTGATTCAATGTGGCTTCCTGAACTGAGATGGTGTTTGTCAGATGAGGTGGATATTTGCTGCAGATTACACATTAGTGAGCAAATTTGTAAAGTATTATGCTTCTTTGAAGATGTATACACTGCTCAGGGAGGCACATTTTACATTGTCTAGGGAGAAAAATTCTCATAAAAATATTAACTAGTGAAGGAGAGTAATGAATTACATGTCATTCAAATGAAACCATATGTATAATATTATAGGAGTATCATTATCATCATAGAAAAGTATGTTTCACTCATAGCAAGCAATGTACATTGCAGATATGCACATGTAAACAGTTGATAGAATTAAAAAATCACACTAAAATAGAAAAATTTTCCATTAACTTTATTTTTCAAAAGAAAAGCTGTTTGGCCATTTCAATAATGTTAACTGGCAAGGGATTTACTATTCTGCAGCTCACTGTTAAGAATACCTAGAGAGGAATGAGGTGTTTATTAAATGTCAGCACATGACAAGGTGGATTAAATAAGTCTTTCCAGAAATGTGAGAAACACTAGAGTCCCACAGTCTCTGTACAAAGAAGAGCTCCTCTTTCTCCCTCCCCTTCAGCCTCAAGCCTAGCTTAAGTATGACTTTGATATTAGATTCAGTAGAAGATTTGGATATTACTGTTTACTTTTAGACTTCACAAAGGAAAGTTTATTTTATTGCATGGTATTGCTGAGTGATATCAAATCTGAAATTCAGCCTCTTTCATCTCAATTTTCTAAACACTTCTGAGGTCAAAAACAGAATTTGACCTTGAGTAATCTAGACTTCACTGTGTTTCTCTGATATAGATTTTATGGCACCATAAAATACTGTGTATATGTGGCAAAGATTAAATATCAAAATTGTGTCAGAAGGAGAATATTAAATATACACTATGAATAAATTCAGAGCTCCTATTAATTTAAGCATATATGTCTCTAAGACAAATTCAAAAAGAGAAATGAAAAGTATCATTATTGATAGAAATAATAGTACAGATTAGAATATTTTATTCACATTTATCTCATATGGCTATGAGTTCCTCCCTTGATATTCCTTGGGACTTGATAGGCCCTGATGCTTCTTTGTCCCATATTGCTGAAGGTCAGGGGTATGGGGGGATTCTAAGGAATAATGTGTAAAGAAACACTGGACTGTTTACCATGCCCTCCTCCCACTAGTTACCTGCATTCAGATAGTGGGTTATAGGCTTTTCATAGAACCCTTATGGATCATAAACACCTCACTCTGAAGCATAACAGAATCCCTTAACCTGCACTCTTTGCAGGATACAAGAATGAAAGTTCAGGTAGTGGCCAGACTGGAAAACCATGTTTAACACAGAGCTTCTCTTCCTCCCTGTCACCACTATGCCAGTGGGGTCACCATAATAAATTCATTCAATAAACATTTATGCTGGGAATACACAGGCAAGTAAGACTATATCTTTACTTTCATGAAGTTTCCCATAATTTAGAGAATTCCAGGCAAGGACAACTCTTACTTTCTTCAAATCTCAGGCCCTCACATCACCATCAGGGCTTATGCTATCTGGTGGCATACTGTACACCTCACTGAACAGAAGGATAAGCACTTCCTAATACAGATCTGATGGATCTAGAGTCTCAGAGAGTCTAAGTGGACAGACATGGAAGCCTTAAATTAAAACTTTACCTATGAAAAGGAAAGGAAAATAGTGGCTCAAAATAAAATTATAACTAATTGCACAGTGGTTGTTTCAAAATGCTTTCACATAGGTGATTTACTGCGATAATGTCAGAGAATTTGGTCATTAGATGAGACAGTTAGAATTAGGATCTGGATTCTCTGGTGGCTCAAACAGTAAAGAATCTGCCTGCAATGCAGAAGACCAGGGTTTGATCCCTGGGTGGGGAAGATCCCCTTGAGAAGGGAATCGCTACTCAATCCAGTGTTCTTGCCTGGAAAATTCCATGGACAGAGGAACCAGACAAGCTACAGTCCATGGGGTCGCAAAGAGTTAGACACGAATGAACAACTAACACACAAACAGATGAATTATAGTTATACTCAACTGTTACAGACTGAATATTTTTGTACCTCCCCAAAATCACATGTTGAAACCCTATCCTCCCTGCTACCCTTTGATGGTATTACAATGTGGTGCCTCTGGAAGGTAATTAGGATTAGATGAAGTATGAAGGTGGAAACTTCATAAATGAGATTAGTGCCCTTATAGGAGTCACCAAAGAGTTTGCTTCCCCATCTCTGTTCTCTGCTACGTGAAGATACAAGGAGAAGTCAGCAGTCTGCAGACTGGAAGAGGGTCCTCACCAGAACACAACCATGCTGGCATTCTGCTCTCAGACTTCTGGCCTCCCAAACTATGAAAAATGAATTTCTGTTGTTTGTAAGACATTCAGTCATCTAGGTTGCTTCCTTGTCCTGGCTATTGCCAATAGTGCTGCAATGAACACAGGTGTACATGTACACCATGTGTAAAATAGATAGTGGAAAGTTGCTGTATAATAGGGAGCTCACCTTGGTGCTCTGTGATGACCTAAAGGGGTGGGATGGGAATGTGTGGGAAGGAAATTCAAGAAGGAGGGGATATACGTATACTTTTAGCTGATTCATGTTTTACGGCAGAAACTAATACAGCACTCAAAACAATTATCTTCCAATTAAAAATAAATTTTAAAAAAAGAGCAGGGGAAGGATAAACTGGGAGATTGGGGTTGATAAATACACACTATTATATATAAAATGGTTAACTAATAAGGACGTACTGGATAACACATGAAACTCTACTCGATACTCTGTAATGACCTGTATGGGAAAAGAATCTTTAAAAAGAGTGGATATATGTATATATAAACTGATTCACCTTTCTGTACATCTGAAACTAACATACATATAAATGAACTATGAAAGTGAAAGTGTTAGTTGCTCATTCATGTCCAACTCTTTTGCGAGCCTATGGACTATAGCCCACCAGGCTCCCCTGTCCATGGAATTCTCTAGGCAAGAATACTAGAGTGGGTTGACATTCCCTTCTTCAGTGGATCTTTCTGAACCCAGGTCTTCTGCATTGCAAGCAGATTCTTTATCATGATTTTTAAATGCGAAAGATAAATACCGAGTCTACGGTAGTTTATTATAAAACAGCCTGAATAGAGTAAGACAACAAACTAAAAGAAAGATGGGGGGGGGGGGGCTAGGATGGCGGAGGAATAGGACAGAGAGACCACTTTCTCCCGCACAAATTCATCAAAAGAACATCTCAACGCTGAGTAAATTCTACAGGGCAACTTCTGAANGAGATCAATTAATATTGGCCTGCAAGTACATGAATGATGTCTATGCAGTGATCTGGACACGGATGCAGTAAATCAAAAGGATGGGAAAATAAGTATGAAAATTTTAGGCTAAGAAAAGGAAATCTAATTTTTAATAGCCAGCTTCCAAATGAAGTTGTGAAATCTGAAATGTTCATTGTATAAATTATCACTCAGTAGTTAAAATAATCATAACTACAAGAAGATAATCTGGAGAATTTAAATTTTTCTTCAAGGGGACTAGACTCAAGGGGGCCACTGTGAAGCTCAAATAGCTACATCAAAGTTCATTTGCCACGAAGTGCCCATTCTTAAATTGGGTACCCAGAAAATTTTTACACAATCTATGTCTTTCCATCCTTATGCTAAGTTATACAATGCTAGTGTGATATTGAAAAACTATAATGCTATAATTTCCTCTTTGTTGTTCTACTTATAAGCAAAGAGTAGTGAGTAAGAAGGGAGATGAGGAAAAGTTGTTAAACTGGTTGATTTATGTGTATCAGAAACAAGATTCCTCCAGGCAATAACAGTATATTTCATGTTTATCTGCTCTATCTGAATAATAGACTCTTTGTGACCCCATGGACTGTATAGTTCCTGGAATTCTCCAGGCCCAAATGGAGTAGGTAGCCTTTCCCTTCTCCAGGGGAATCTTTGCAACCTAGGGATTGAGCCCAGGTCTCCCACATTGCAGGTGACTTCTTTACCAGTTGAGCCACAAGGGAAGCCCAGGAATACTGGAGTGGGTAGCCTATCCCTGCTCCACGGGATCTCCCTGATTCAGGAATCGAACCGGGGTCTCCTGCACTGCAGGCAGATTCTTTACCAACTGAGCTATGAGGGAAGACCCTAATAATTTTCAGAGGGAGGGTAAAATCTAGTTAACAACCAACCCTAGAAACCAGTGAGATAGCATGAATGAAATAGCTGAGGGTTTGCATTTATTATATATCCTGATTTCCCCCAGCCAAATGTTGAAAATCAGTATGTATGCATCTGAAGGACTATCACAAAGCAGGCACTTTAAAAATAACTTTTGTTATTACAGAAGTAATGTATGCTCATTTTAGAAAATATAATCAACACACATGCACAAAGAAAATAAAAATTGTCATAGTTTCACCACTCAGCAATCATTACAATTAATACCTGGGTATCAACCATCTCTATGCTGACCCATCCATAACACCAGAATGGAAGCAGGCAGTAAACATTGCTTGCAATCTTGAGAAGTACATTCTTTTGGTAATATATGGATGCCTCTGTTGTTTCAGCTATTATGCAGGATGAGATTCAGTAAGCTTTAATTTAACACGTGGTTTAATAAGGAATATAAGAGAAATATAGAAATATAAGAGTAGATTCCTAGCCCCAAAGAGTTCACTTACACCAAATATGTATGTTCAGAGTTTGGTAACCTGATTTATCTGATTACAACAAGCACGATTTAACGGTGTCTTTTTCCCCTTTGTCACCTTGTATTCTAAACATAGGGATACCATTTTTAATGCAGTGTCTTGCTTGTTCTTTATCCCCAGTTTTCTCCTTTGGAAACTACAATTTCCCACTTAGTTGCAAAATGTGCATTATCAGCAGAGATCAAAGGATCAAAAGTTACCATCCTTACAGAAACTCAAATTCATTTCTACTTTTTTGTGAGTCTTTGTCCCTAAACTGTAGCAATAACTTTCTCATATTAAAAAAAAAAATACTATACAAACAGAAACTATTATCGTTGCTCATTCTTGCTGTCCTTTTTCCACAACCACAGGAAGCCAAATTACAAATTCTTTATTGGATTTGTCATTGGAAATGTTGCCAACATGGAATTAGAATGAGAAAACAATCGAGCTTCCAAATCCTTGAATTAGCTCTAATAATTAAGGCATCTTGTGGAGGGCTTCAATGACAGGATAAACTCATCTGTCTCTAGTGCAGGACCCATATCAATTATCCTGGGCATGGGGAGGCTGGTACACAACAAAAGAAATCAAAATACAGAGGCTGACAGTCTAGACAAAGCCTGACTCTGGTCAAAGGCAGCCTCTCTAAGTGTTATTTTTAAGCCAAGTGGTTTTAAATAAGTTTAAATACCAATAGGGGGTTAATTTGAACCCAATTTGATTTTATTTCTGAATTAATGCTTTTAAAATCTGCTTTTATAATTTCTGCTTATCAAGGATTGCCCTTCTGGTATGAAAACTGAGCCAAGACTCAGTTATCAAATAGTATGAAGGGTTCTGTTAATTAGATAGTATATCTGTGATGAGTTGTTGACACTGAGATGATGCGTGTTAAATAATTTTAAAATATTCTGTGGGGCACTAACTTGGTGGCTCAAAGAATGTTTCTTCCATTTTTCAGACCCTGATTTGAGTCAAACTAGACGTTCTTAGTAAAAATTAATGTGATGGTTGTAACACATTTCTTAAATGTAAAATAATTCATATCTCAAAATTATACATATGAAAGGATAAATCTCTGGCACTCTTTATTAGGCTGCTCTAGACCATCCTAATTCAGCCTCTTTCAATGCTGGTTGGTCTTTAACTGCTCAGTACAGACTGCCAGGAAATTCATCATTACTGTTATTAAACACAATTCTCAGGATTTGCTCTTTTCATAGTGTTTCTTTTAAAAGCTTTTTTGGTGATTTTTCCTCTGGCTTCTCTTTCTACTTCCAAATCAGGCAACCCAGGAGAAATCTCAGAAACCGAAATATTTTTTCCCCAGGTAGGTAAATTAAAGCTCAAGCTGTTAAGGATTTTTTTTTTTTTTTCTGTCTGTCAATTTCCTTTTTCTGGTTATTGTCTGTGACAGCAGAGGCCATGAACAATCCACAGGGAATGGCATGGAGCCTTAAAACAAGCTGGTAACCTTGTACTTTCCAGAGGAAAAATATTGGACACTAGTCTTTAACATCAGGAATGCTGTTAATTAATGAACTGATAATGGTAAAAAAGCACAAATCACTGTTATCTATAGAGTTTCATTTTAAGTTCCATTTTAAATACTGATTTTTATTTACAACTTTGTTTCTTTTTATTTTTGCTATTTTCTTTCCTCACTAATTCTCTAAGACACATGGTATACTAGAACATCAGTGTCTCATGGAATTTGGAGTCCTAAATCTTCCTTGTCTTTAATTTAATTAACAGCCAGAATGTATTCAGTCATTGTGTACGTGGCTCAGAAAAAGAGATGGCCCTCCTAAGGTACTGAAGCTCTCTACAAGCCACTAACTTCACAGGAATGCTGAGTTCACACCCCAGGATTACCAATGACTCTGTGGCCTTGGGTAAGTTGACTCCCTCAGTTCAGTTCAGTCACTCAGTCATGTCCAACTCTTTGCAATCCCATGGACTGCAGCACTCAGGCTTCCCTGTCTATCACCAACTCCTGGAGCTTACTCAAACTCATGTCCATCAAATTGGTGATGTCAACCAACTGTCTCATCCTCTGTTGTCCCCTTCTCCTCCTGCCTTCAATCTTCCCCAGTATCAGGATCTTTCCAGTGAGTCAGTTCTTCACATCAGGTAGCCAAAGTATTGGAGTTCAGCTTCAGCATCAGTCCTTCCAATGAATATTCAGGACTGATTTCCTTTAGAGTTGACTGGTTGGATCCCCTTGCTGTCCAAGGGAATCTCAAGAGTCTTCTCCAATACCACACTTCAAAAGGATCAATTCTTCTTTCTTTATAGTCCAACTCTCACATCTGTACACAATTACTGGAAAAATCATAGCTTTGACTAGATGGACCTTTGTTGGTAAAGTAATGTCTGTGCTTTTTAATATGCTGTCTAGATTGGTCATAGCTTTTCTTCCAAGGAGCAAGCATCTTTTAATTTCATGGCTGTAGTCACTATCTGCAGTGATTTTGGAGTCCCCAAAAATAAAGTGTCTCACTGTTTCCATTGTTTCCCCACCTATTTGCCATGAAGTGATGGGACCAGATGCCATGATCTTACTTTTCTGAATGTTGAGCTTTAAGCCAGCTTTTTCCCTTTTCTCTTTCACTTTCATCAAGAGGCTCTTTAGTTCTTCTTTGAGTTCTGCCATAAGGGTGGTGTCATCTGCATATCTGCGGTTATTGATATTTCTCCCAGCAATCTTGATTCCAGCTTGTGATTCTTCCAGCCCAGCATTTTACATGATGTAATCTGCATATAAGTTAAATAAGCAGGGTGAAAATATACAGCCTTGACATTCTCCTTTCCCAATATGGAACCAGTCTGTTGTTGTTCCATGTCCAGTTCTAACTGTTGCTTCTTGACTTGCATACAGATTTCTCTTTACATACATACAACTGCATACAGTTGACTCCCTAGGCCTTGGTTTTTACATTTGTAAAATAAGGAGATTAGAACCTACATATACCCCTTCCAATTCTAATATTCTGATGCTTTCCATCAGAGAGAGATTACTGTTGAGAAAGAATAAAAATGGAGCTCACAAAAAAAAAAAAAAAAAAAAATTGGCAAGCAGTCTTATTCAGCTACTCCAGAGGAGGTTTTGGAGAAAATTATCAAAAAAGAAAGGAGAACACTGGGCATCAAGTGTAAAAGGAAAAAACACTAACAAGGAGGGGGACTTGCTTCTAGTCACAACTGTACCATTAATAACCAAGTAACAATGAACAAATTATAAAATTGAAACTTCAAAGTTTGGGCTGAAAATTGAAGAAGTTTTATTTTATTATCTCTACTATCTTTCAGTACAAAAATTTTGTGATTCTATACAAGGGCCCAAAAGTCATGGGGAAGAGTACTTGAAAATGTTCTAACAGTTACTGATGATGAATTCTTTTCTTTTGATCCTGGTTGAAGTACGTTTTTCAAAAGCATGCTCATCTAGATTGTCAACTCAGAAGTCAAACATTAGCTTGAGGACCCTAAACAAAAGCTAAGGGTAACTTTCCGAAGCTATAACAATTTAGTTATCATAATAGTAATCTTTGTGCTAACTCTAGGAGCTAAGGATTACAAACAAAGGTGTTCTATGTATTTCTTTTATTCCTCTTTTTTATTTCTTCTGCCCACTTCTTTACCTAGAATACAGCTGAAGTAAAAATCAAGAAATGACTGAAAATGTAAGTCCTAGTGGTACATCTCAGGATATTTAGAACATGTGATGTGCTTGCTCTTTCTGCAAACCTTTCTAGACCTACTAGGGACTCTCCACAACACTGTATTTGGCAAGGCAGCTATCACACCTGCAAGTTTGCAATACACATCCCAGCCTTTCAGCAGGAGAAACAATCATCATTAACATTTTTCAAGTTCTAGTCTCATTTAGAAATCTGAAAGAACCAAGTATCAAAGGGAAAACTGCCAAAATAAAGATAGAATGAAGGATAATTTCAAGATTTTAATAAGTTACTGTGTGAAAAATATATAAGATAATGGGACTTTTTTCCTCCTGAAACATAAAGTACTGGACATTGCTCAAGGTGAGACTATGAAGGCAGATGGTGTTATCATCCATTCCAGATAGTCAGCTCTGTTTTATTTTCTGATTGCCTCCTTGAAACTAAGCCCAGTGTTTCTCTTTTCCTTCAGGACATTGACCCTTCCCCTTAGGGTCTAGAACCTCCACTTTCATAAGCCCTACTTAGGATAAATAGCATCTTCCAAGAGACCATGCTTTGCACCACAGTAAAGAACAAAGAGATTCTGGTCCCAGTTTCTAATGAGCTTAATATGCCACCTGAGCCAAATCCCTTTAACCAATTCTTACTCTCATGTCTAGGGAAAGAAAATATTTGAAGGAGTACATGGTCAACAGTTCAGATGCCACTGAAAACTCCAATAGATTTATTAACAAAGAGTTTACTGATATTCTAAGTAAGAATAGTTTAATACTGAAATTATTATTATTAACATGAGGACCTCATTTCAGGGTTGACTCAGGCAATACAATATTTTGTTATGACTCCTAAATTCAGGTCAATAAGCATTTGTTGAGCTTTAAGTATGCCCAAATTAGTTTAATAAATCCCCTGAGAGATTAAGATTAACAGTACACTTCTATTCTGAGGAAACTTGTAGTCTCAGAGGAAAGGTGAGAAATGAACATAAAAGTCTATGGGATAACTTCAAAAATAAACAAATGGACATCAAAAACATGAAAAGATGCTCAATATCATTAGCCATTTGGGAAATACAAATCAGAACCCTAAGGAAGGTAATGGTGTTTGATCCAGGACTTAAGGACAGACTAGAGGAAGAATAGCTGTAGAAGCATAGGGAACACTTTCAATGGGGCAAGAAAATGAGAAAAATGTAGGTCATGTGCAGAAAGTAGCTGACAGCCCTGTTTAGCAGTCATAGGATAAGTAAAAGAGAGTAGTAAAAGAAAATATTGGGGCCCATGTAATTTGGAAAATCAGGTGCTGTTCTTTCCTCCTACCAGGCACATTTCCTCTTGGCAAGGAGCTATGTGACAGGACATTCTCTGAAGAAGGTCTGAAACACAGATCTTTGAAACAATTCTCATTGTAAATATCTATATTGGAAGTTCCTTCTATGCTTTTCCTCCCCATATTTCTTTTTTTTATCTTGAATGGATTTAGGATAGACAAAGCAATTAATCATGAAAAGTTCTTGATGCAGAGAAGAAACACAGTCTGTCTTCCCACGTGGTCCTTTGCTAGGTATTGAATTCTTTAACATTGACAAGCAGTGACAGCCTTCATGTTGTACCTTTGTTAGTTATAAAACTCCAAATAGTCACAAGCTACCAGAGTGATTATTTTTCTTTCTATGATGTCAGAATATATATATATATAAAAAAAAAAATATATATATATATATATATATAAAATAAAGACCAAGCTATTGTAATTGGGAGCCATCTTCAGCCGTCCTACCTCATGGAAAGATCCCATATGATAAAAGGATGATCCTAAGGGCTGCCTCCTTTCCCCTCAGTTAAATCTACTATTCCTGAATCGTGTCCTCAGATTTGATCAGCATGAAATTTGATAGTATTACCCACAAAAGTGTGTGGCATAAGATGGTGGAGTAGAAGGACATGCTCTCATCTTCTCCTGTGAGAATTACAAAACTACAACTCGCTGCTGAACAACTGTCTACTGGAAAATTTTGGATCCCACCAAAAAAGATACCCCATGTCCAAGGGCAAAGGAGAAGCCCCAGCAAGATGGTAGGAGGGGCAAAATCATGTTTAGAATCAAGCTCCTTACCCACCAGAGGTGCTCAGAGGGCTCAAATAAACCTTGTGCACACCAGGACCCAGACCCCACAAGACTGAGCCAGAACTGTGTGTGTCTCCTGAGAAGGTGCGGGTCAGCAGTGGCCTGCCAAAGGGGCAGAGGCTCTGGGTGCAGTAGACCTGGGTATGGCATGAGCCCTCTTGGAGGAGGTTGCCATTAACCCCACCACAGAGCCACCAGGACTTACATAGCACAGGGGAAAGAGACTCTTGGAAAGCACAAACAGAACCTTAAGCGCACCAAGAGAAAGGAGCAGTGACCCACAAGAGACTGATCCAGACTTGTCCATGAGTGTCCAGGAGTCTGGCAGAGGCATGGGTCAATGATGGCCCGCTGCAGGGTTGGGGGCACTGAGTGTGGCAGTGCTTGCATGGGACCTGTGGAAGGAAACAGCTATTATCTTCATTAATCTACCATAGTTTGACCTCAGGTCAAACAACAGGGAAGTAACATAGCCCTGACCACAACAGAAAACTGGATTAAAGATTTACTGAGCATGACCCTGCCCATCACAACAAGACACAGTTTCCCCCTCAGTCAGTCTTTCCTTTCAGGAAGCTTCCATAAGCCTCTTATCCTTATTCAGCAGAAGGCAGACAGAATGAAAACCACAATCAGAAAACTAACCAAACTGATCACTTGTCTAACTCAGTGAAACTAGGAGCCATGCCCGGTGGACCACCCAAGATGGACGGGTCATGGTGGAGAGTTCAGACAAAACATTGTCCACTGGAGAAGGGAATGGCAACCCACTTCAATATTCTTGCCTTGAGAACCCCATGAATAGCATGAAAAGGCAAAAAGATAGGACACTGAAAGACGCCCAGGTCAGTAGGTACCCAATATGCTACAGGAGATCAGAGGACAAATAACTCCAGAAAGAATGAAGAGATGGAGTCAAATAAAAAGCAATGCCCAGTTGTGGACGTGATTGGTGATGAAAGTAAAGTCCAATGCTGTAAAGAACAACATTGCATAGGAACCTCAAATGTTAGGTCCATGAGTCAAGGCAAATTAAAAGTGGTCCAACAGGAGAGGGCAAGAGTGAACACTGATATTTTAAGAAACAGTGAACTAAAATAGCCTGGAATGGGTGAATTTAACTCAGATGACCAATACATCTACTACAGTGAGCAAGAATGCCTTAGAAGAAATGGAGTAGCCATCAGAGTAAACAAAAGAGTCCAAAATGCTGTACTTGCATGAAATCTTAAAAATGACAGAAAGACCTCTGTCCATTTCCAAGGCAAACCATTCAGTATCACGGTAATCCAAGGCTACGCCCTGACCAGTAACACTGAAGAAGCTGAAGTTGAATGGTTCTATGAAGATGTACAAGACCTTCTAGAACTAACACTCAAAAAAGATGTCCTTCTCATTATAGGGGACTGAAATACAAAAGTAGGAACTCAAGAAGCACCTGGAGTAACGGCAAATTTGGCCATAGAATACAAAATGAAGCAGGTCAAAGGCTAACACAGTTTTGCCAAGAGAATGCACTGGTCATAACAAACACCCTTTTCCAAGAATACAAGAGAAGACTCTACACATGGACATCACCAGATGGTCAATACCAAAATCAGATTGATTACATTATTTGCAGCCAAAGATGGAGAAGTTCTACACAGTTATCAAAAACAAGACCAGGACCTGACTGTGGTCAGATCATGAACTCCTTATTGCCAAATTCAGACTTAAATGGAAGAAAGTAGGGAAAACCACTTCGGGTATGACCAAAATCAAATCCCTTATGATTATACAGTGGAAGTAAAAAATAGATTCAAGGGATTAGATCTGATAGAGTGCCTGAAGAACTATGGATGGAGGTTCACAATATTGTACAGGAGACAGGGATAAAGACATTCCCAAGAAAAAGCAAAAAAGCAAAATGGTTGTCTGAGGAGGCCTTACAAACAGCTGTGAAAAGAAAATAAGCAAAAGGCAAAGGAGAAAAGGAAAGATATACCCATTTGAATGCAGAGTTCCAAAGAATGACAAAGAGAGACAAGAAAGCCTTCCTCAGTGATCAATGCAAAGAAACAGAGAAAAACAAAAGAATTGGGAAAGACTGGAGATCTCTTCAAGAAAATGAGAGATACCAAGGGAACATTTCATGCAAAGATGGGCTCAATAAAGGACAGAAATTGTATGGACCTAACAGAAGCAGAAGATATTCAGAACAGGTGGCAAGAATACACAGAAGAACTGTACAAAAAAGATCTTCATGACCCAGATAACCATGATGGTGTGATCACTCCCTTAGAGCCAGACATCTTGGTATGTGAAGTCAAGTGGGCTTTAGGAAGCATCACTACAAACAAAGCTGGTGGCGGTGATGGAATTCCAGTTGAGCTATTTCAAGTCCTAAACGATGATGCTGCACTCAATATGCCAGCAAATCTGGAAAACCCAAGTGGCCACATGACTGGAAAAGGTCATTTTCATTCCAATCCAAAGAAAGGCAATGCCAAAGACTGTTCAAACTACTGCATAATTGCACTCATCTCACACGCTAGCAAAGTAATGCTCAAAATTCTCCAAGCCAAGCTTCAATACTACATGAACCATGAACTTCCAGATATTCAGACCAGATTTAGAAAAGGCAGAGGGACAAGAGATCAAATTGCCAACTTCAGCTGGATCAGCAAAAAAGCAAGAGAGTTCCAGAAAAACATCTATTTCTGCTTTATTGACTATGCCAAAGCCTTTGACTGTGTGGATCACAGCAAACTGTGGAAAATTCTTGAAGAGATGGGAATACCAGACCACCTTACTTGCTGCCTGAGAAATCTGTGTGCTGGTCAAGAAGCAACAGTTAGAACTGAACATGGAATAACAGACTGGTTTCAAATCAGGAAAGGAGTACATCAAGGCTATATATTGTCACCCTACTTATTTAACTTATATGCAGTGTACATCATGTGAAATGCCAGGCTGAATGAAGCACTAGCTGGAATTAAGATTTCTGGGAGAAATATCAACAACCTCAGATATGCAGATGACATTACCCTTATGGAAGAAAGTGAAGAACTAAAGAGCCTCTTGATGAAAGTGAAAGAGGAGAATGAAAAAGTTGGCTGAAACTCAATGCTCAGAAAACTAAGATCATGCCATCTGGTCTCATCATGTCATGTCAAATAGATGGGAAAACAATGAAAATGGAGACTTTCTTTTCTTGGGCTCCAAAATCAGTACACATGGTCACTGCAGCCATGAAATTAAAAGATGCTTGCTCCTTGAAAGAAAAACTATGACCAACCTAGAAAGCTTATTAAAAAGCAGAGACATTACTTTACCAACAAAGCTCCATCTAGTCAAAGCTATGGTTCTTCCAATAATAAATTTTGTATGTGAGTTGGACTATAAAGAAAGTTGAGCACTGAAGAACTGATGCTTTTGAACTGTGGCATTGGAGAAGACTCTTGAGAGTCCCTTGGACTGCAAAGAGATCCAACTAGTTCATCCTAAAGGAGACAGTCCTGTGTGTTCATTGGAAGGACTGATACTGAAGCTGAAACTCCAATACTTTAGCCATCTGATGCAAAGAACTGACTCATTGGAAAAGACCTTGATGCTAGGAAAGACTGAATGCAGGAGAAGGGGACGACAGAGGATGAGATGGTTGGATGGCATCACTGACTCTATGAACATAAGTTTGAGCAAGCTCCAGGAGCTGGTGATGGACAGGGAAGCCTGGCGTGCTGCAGTCCATGGGGTCGCAAAGAGTTGGACACAACTGAGCGATTGAACTGAACTGAAGCTATTTTAACTTCCTACTTTATATATTAAATCACTGCAGATGAAAGAGATCTGTTTAAGTCACTAAAGCATTGCGGAGGGAATATAATACTTACGAACTACAAGGTTTATGAGATGCATGGGATAGAAATTTAATTTCTGCTTATAAGAAATTTTATCAGGATACATTTCACACATCAAGTTGTATGTTGCTGGAGAAAGTCTATGAACTTAAGCCGTCTTTCTACCTTAGAGGCCTTGTACAAATGTCTGCTATCTGGCCCTGAATATCCATGATCTTCATTACTATTAGAGTCATTATCACTAGATTGCCAAGGAGAATCTACATGAGTCTAGACTGATTTGCACTTTCAGTTTATATAAACAGCATTATACCTCTGTGGCAGAAATATCCTAAGATGGTCCTCTAAGATTTTTGCCTCCTGGTTTCACATCTTTGTGTAATCTCCTCCCCTAGATTATAGACAGGCCTTGTGACTTGCTTCTACCCTATGGAATATAGCAAATGTGATGGAATATATGTGATTACATGTGTGTGACTGCATATTAGCATAGCACCCAACTTACTCAAGTCTCTCTGTTACAGACTTCTAGAAAGAAACAGATAGAAAATGAATCTACCAACAACCTCAGGAGCATGGGAATAGATCCTTCCCTACTCAAGCCTCTAGTGAGAACCCAACCTAATCCAATACCTTGGCTGTAGCCTCATGAGAACATACACCAAGGACCCTGGTAATCAGGTTCAGAATCTCATCCCACAGAAACTGTGGGAGATAGTAAATTTGTGCTGCTTTAAACAATTTTGTGATAATTTTTATCAGTAATAGAAAAATAATAAAACCTCTAAGAAGTACACTGTTCAAAACAGATAAGGGGAAACACATTATGTCAACAGCAAAAACATGAATTAAATATACCTATGGGCTTCTCAACTTTCTCCACAGGGAAAAAGAAACAGCATGAAACTTGTTATTATATTACCAGTTAGACAGATTAGGCTTAGAAACGTCCATAAATTCTCAGTATTAAGGAGCCAAATAAAGAGGAGACATCCTGACTTCAACCAAGTAATTTAAGTAACATTCAGTCAGTCAGTTCAGTTGCTTAGTCGAGGAAAGTCCATATGGCACTAGTTTTCTTCAACTCAGTAACAAATACTTCCTTCATCATTTTAGCCTAAGACTCTGGATTCTAGGCATATGTATACATTCCTCAGAAAGAAGACATTTTAAACTATTATCAATTGTTTTTACATATTGAAAAAGAAATTTTGTATGAATTGAGAGGAGCATAAGAACCCTGTTAGTCAGGTTAGCTCTATCCTTTTAAGTCTCTGCTCCTAACCCAGCAAAGTTTTCTAAGACCCACATAAAAGCAACACCACCAAAAATACTCCAGCTTTTCAGACCTGTATATGGAACCATTCACCTCAACAGCTAGTATATTTTCCTGTCCTCTGTCTTCTTTATTGTGTCTCAATGGTTGATGTCTCTGTCTTATCCTTCCTGTTGATGTTTTAATTATTTTCCAACTTCCCCAGCACCAAGGATGGTGCCATTACTGCTCTTATTTATCCTGCTATTGATCCTGATATTTCAAGAGTAAATTTCCATAAGATATCCCCTAGGACATTAAGAAGTGAAAGAGATTATGAACAGTGAAGCCCTCTTCTAGCCAGCTTCTCACCTGGGCAAAGTCCACCCCGCAAATAAGATCCAGATCTAGGCACTTGAGTAGAGCGAGAAATAGTGCTCAGAGGAAGACCTTAAAAACAACTTCATCTACTGTGTAATTTTGCATAGTTTTGTAGGGTTGTTATTAAGTTATCTACTCAAGCAGATATTTAGACTCAATTAAACTTGGTCCCATTCATCTCCATTGTCCTGGACTTAACAGTAGTATTTGTGGGAAATAATGAGAATAGAAAATTATCTTTCTCCTAATCTCTTCCAACAGTTATTAAATGTAAAATAGTTATACGCAAGACACTCTGTAAAGTGCTATTGTGTGTGCTTGGTTGCTCAGTCATGTCTGACTCTTTGCAACACCATGGACAGTAGCATCCCATGCTCCTCTGCTCATGGGGTTTTCTAAGCAAGAATACTGGAGAGGTTTGCCATTTCCTTCTCCAGGGGATCTCTAGGACACAAGGATCAAACCTGCATCTCTTGAGTCTTCTACATTTTCAGGCAGATTTTTTACCACTAGTGCCACCTGGGAAGCCCTAAACTGCTATTAGTGACCCCAAAATTAATAAATCATGTCCCTTCTGCTGAGTTGCAAGAAGGGAGGCCATAATTTATATAAGTATAATGCAAAGAAGAAAAATAATTCTATGATAGAGTCATAAAGAGATAGGAGGGAATGATTATATAAGATTGATGCAATCAGAAAGGTGCTTATAGAGAAAGAAGTTAAAGCAGTTGACCAGTGATCCATTTCTTTCTCGATTACCATAGGGATATTTCTAGAAAAAGAAGACAGTGACTGAATCTAATGTTCTTGCAAACATAATTACTGGAATTCTGGGGAAATATACTGATAATGTAGGATGTCCCTGGTTTAGGACTGTTTAGGATGAACAAGCCTATAATCTGGATTTATGATGCATGGTTCCCTATAGAATGTGATTAAGCTATACAGCTCCCTGGGACCCTGGAGCATGAGGCGGAAATGTTTCCTAACTTAAATGCTTTGAACTATGTGAGGTGACCTGCAGTCCTCATTAGAGATCTTGCCTATTATTCTGGGCTGGAGAGCACATCTACCAAAAAGGAGCATGGGGAATTTTGTGGGATGTCCCAGGCTGCTCTCTGCTCTGCCTTTGGCTTTTGAGGGCTTACGTTCTTGAAAATGGCGCAAAAGCTTGATAATGTATAAGAGGTGTGATTTGTCATAAGAGCTATGAGTTTGGTCTGACATTCTGATCCTTGGTGTTAACTCAGTTTTCAAGAAAGAGGCAGAATCTGAAATGAGTTTAGAGAGATATTTAGGATTTTAAAAGGCAGAAATGAAGCAACTGATATTCCAAGCAGAGAGGGAAAAGCAGGTATTGTGAAAATAAAGCAGAATAACATAGGATCTATTCAGGTCACAATACATATCCTAGTTTGGCTAGAATATATTCTATATCTAAGGGAACAATCATGAATATAAAGCTTGAAAAATAAGTAGAAGTTTTTGAATTCTAGGTTGAGAAACTTATACTGAATTCTGTAGGCTAAGAGGACCCATTAAAGTTTTGTGTGTGTGTTTTTTTTAATAGATATTATCACAGAAGAGCTTCAGTAGATTTTTTCAGCAGACAAGAGCAGGTTGCTGTAGAATGTGAAGAAATCATCCAGATATAAACATGAAATGGCTTAGCTCAAAACTTCTCAAATGAGGTCCATGAACTCAGTGGATCTTTAGGCACAATTTGAAGATCTTTTTAAGGATTTTGTTGTTATTATTTGCTTATTTGTTTTATTATTTAAAATATTATATGTTCATGAAGTTTATTTTTGATTCATGTAATACTGCATGCCATGAAATAGCCTTTTTTTATTGAAGTATAGTTGATTTACAGTGCTTTGCCAATCTATGCTATATAGCAAAATGACTCAGTTTGACACATGTATACATTCTTTTCTAAATTATTCTTTTCCATTATGGTTTATTCCAGGAAATTGTGCCATACAGTTGGATCTTGTTGTTGTTTATCCATTCTAAATTTAATAGTTTGCACCTACCAACCCCAGATTCCCAGTCCATCCCTCTTCCTCCCCTTCTCCCCCTTGGGAACCACAAGTCTGATTGCTTTTGTGTCAGTTTCTATTTTGTAGATAAGATTCATTTGTGTCATATTTTATATTCCATATATAAGTGATATCATATGGCATTTGTCTTTCTCATTCTGACTCACTTCATTTAGTATGATAATCTCTACTTGCTCCCTGTTTCTGCAAATGGCACTATTTGTTCTTTTTATGGCTAAATAGTATCCCATTGTATATATATACCACATCTTCTTTATCCATTCATCTGTAAATGGACATTTAGGCTGTTTCCATGTTTTGACTATTTGACTACTATGAACATAAGAGTGCCTGTCTTTTTGAATTATAGTTTTGTCCAAGCACATGACCAGGAGTGGGATCATATCATAATTTTACTTTTCGTTTTCTGAGGAACCTCCATACTGTTTTTTGTAGTGGCTGTATCAATTGACATACCAACAGTGTAGGAGGATTCTCTTTTCTCCATTAACAGTAATTTAAAAAGACAATTTAGGTTCAGCTAGATGACCATATTATAATTAAATATACCACAAGTTTCAGTGCTTATGCCTTCTTTCTGTTCATCATCATGTTAGAACAAATTACAATTTAAATTGCTATGGACTAATAAGAAATAAAAAGTGAACTTCAAATGTAAATTTGTATTCATGCTAAAGGAAAGGCAAATTTTTTAATACATTTGAATTAAAAGAAAATGTTATGAGAGAACTGTTATCACAAAGTATCTAATAGTACATATTGACCTCCAAAGAATTTGGATAAACATTTTTCTTAGAAAAGGCAGAGGAACCAGAGATCAAATTGCCAACATTCGCTGGATCATGGAAAAAGCAAGAGAGTTCCAGAAAAACATCTATTTCTGCTTTCTTGACTATGCCAAAGCCTTTGACTGTGTGGATCACAGTAAACTGTGGAAAATTCTGAAAGAGATGGGAATACCAGACCACCTGACCTGCCTCTTGAGAAATCTGTATGCAGGTCAGGAAGCAACAGTTAGAACTGGACATGGAACAACAGACTGGTTCCAAATAGGAAAAGGAGTACGTCAAGGCTGTATATTGTCACCCTGCTTATTTAACTTATATGCAGAGTACATCATGAGAAATGCTGGACTGGAAGAAACACAAGCTGGAATCAAGATTGCTGGGAGAAATATCAATAATCTCAGATATGCAGATGACACCACCCTTATGGCAGAAAGTGAGGAGGAGCTAAAAAGCCTCTTGTTGAAAGTGAAAGAGGAGAGTGGAAAAGTTGGCTTAAAGCTCAACATTCAGAAAACGAAGATCATGGCATCTGGCCCCATCACTTCATGGGAAATAGATGGGGAAACAGTAGAAACAGTGTCAGACTTTGTTTTTTTGGGCTCCAAAATCACTGCAGATGGTGACTGCAGCCATGAAATTAAAAGGCGCTTACTCCTTGGAAGAAAAGTTATGACCAACCTAGATAGTATATTCAAAAGCAGAGACATTACTTTGCCGACTAAGGTCCGTCTAGTCAAGGCTATGGTTTTTCCTGTGGTCATGTATGGATGTGAGAGTTGGACTGTGAAGAAGGCTGAGCGCAGAAGAATTGATGCTTTTGAACTGTGGTGTTGGAGAAGACTCTTGAGAGTCCCTTGGACTGCAAGGAGATCCAACCAGTCCATTCTGAAGGAGATCAACCCTGGGATTTCTTTGGAAGGAATGATGCTAAAACTGAAGCTCCAGTACTTTGGGCACCTTATGCGAAGAGTTGACTCATTGGAAAAGACCCTGATGCTGGGAGGGATTGGGGGCAGGAGGAGAAAGGGACGACCGAGGATGAGATGGCTGGATGGCATCACAGACTCAATGGACGTGAGTCTGAGGGAACTCCGGGAGTTGGTGATGGACAGGGAGGCCTGGCGTACTGCGATTCATGGGGTCGCAAAGAGTCAGACACGACTGCGCGACTGAACTGAACTGAACTGAACTTACCTTTCTAGACAACTCTCTCTACCCCTCTCCATTCTATTCTGTGCGCATAACCTTCATCAAGGGTTCCCTTGCTTTCTGGTTTCTGATTGGGTTCAGTAAATGGGATTTAGTAGCAGGAGGCTGAAGAATGAGAAGAGTAAGGTCAAGGTATTCATTTCAGTTTTTTAACTAGAGAATAATTGCTTTACAGTGTTGTTTGGTTTCTGCTGTACAGCAACATGAATAGGTCATACGACCAATATATATCAGTCATACGACTGATAAATGTATATGTGTGTGTGTGTGTGTGTGTGTGTATATATATATATCCCCTCCCTCTTCAGTCTCCTTCCAACTCCCCCATCCCATCCCTCTAGGCTGTCACAGAGTGCCAGGCTGGGTTCCTTGTATTATATAGCAGCTTCTCACTTTTACACATGGTAGTGTATATTTGTTAATGCTACTTTCTCACTTTATCCCACCTTCTCCTTCTCCCACTGTGTACACAAGTCCATTCTCCACATCCGTGCCTCCATTCCTTCCCTGCAAATAGGTTCATCAGTACCATTTTTCTAGATTCCATATACATGCATTAATATATATTTGTTTTGTTAATATATATTTGTATTTCTCTGACTTACTTCACTCTGTATAACAGGCTTTAGGTTCATCTACCTCAGTTCAATTGATTCACATTTGTTCCTTTTTATGACTGAGTAATATTCCATTGTATATGTATACCACAAATTTCAAGGTACTTATGTTGATGGCTGCCTTCCCACTGGATTCCTGCAAATGGACTGTATTCCTCTAACAAAGAGCACAGCTTCTCTACATTTTTCTACAACTGCAGCCACTCTCTCCAGGCCCTGATGATCACATCTTCATTTGCCTTTATAGTCTCATAGCATAATGGCTCTTCACTACTAAAATATTCAACCCTCTTCAGTTTCTCCTGAGCCTGTATACACCATTGTATATATTTCCTTTATTAAATTCTCTTCAACCTCCCCTGAAATAAATGCTTTTCATTTTCCACCATGATCCAACTGGTACAATAAATCTCAATGGTCATTACTCTGTTCATATTACAAACATCAATTTGATTCACCGAAACAACATCCTCCATCATATTAAAATAAATATATTACTCTGAATTTTATTGGTTTTATAGCTTTACTTAATTTATAAATTTACTTTTGTTATAGTGATGGCTCAGAGGTTAAAGCATCTGCCTGGAATGCAGGAGACCAGGGTTCGATCCCTGAGTTGGGAAGATCCCCTGGAGAAGGAAATGGCAGCCCACTCCAGTAAGCTTGCTTGGAGAATCCCATGGGGGAGGAGCCTGGTGGGCTACAGTCCACGGGGTCGCAAAGAGTCGGACACGACTGAGCAACTTCACTCACTCACTCAAGCTCTAATAATAAGTATATATCTAGTTTTATGTTTGTATGTTAAGTGAATTAATAAATAACAATGTCAATCAACATTAAGGAGGTCCTTGAATATTTTTCTCCTTCAAAAGAAGACCATATATCATTCAAATTTGAGATTCACTAGCCTAGCTTATTGCTTCTACCACAGCTTTCAAAACATCTCTAAAAAGCATCATAAATGTTGTCAGAATGTGAAATGGCAAAGGTATATACAGATAGTGAATGTATATACAGAAAGTCAAGAACTGTATAAAGTCCATTGTGACACCAGAAGCCATAACTGAGAAAAACTGCACATTCTCTTACCGCCACAGAGCTCTGAGAAGGCCTACATGAATTGTTTTCCAATGAATTCAAATCTTTAAACTCCAGGTTGGAGAAATGTATTTGAAGTTTTCTTAGTCAAGCTAGTAAATCCAAGACTTGACACAATCCTCTACTACAAACATATAGTAACTTTGAAAAGGGAAAAAAGGCATTAAAAAAATAAGTATCATTGTGAACCAAAATTCATAGAGATAAGCAGGGCTGAAGCTCCTGACTCACTGGGTATCAAATCCACAAGAGACAAGGAGGAAGTACTTCAGCTTCAGAAGCATAAGGCACTCCAGAAGAACAGGAGTTAGCTTTACAGCTTGTAGCCAGAAGTTAGAGAACATATGGTGATTCCTCCCTGAGACAAAAGAAGTCCCAGGTCTAAGGAATAGGGAATATAGACATCATCCTTCTAATAAGAACTGAAACTTGCCTGCTGGCTTAGTGGATTAATCTTCAATATCTCAACTATTACAATAAGGTAGGAACTTTGAACCATCATTTTATAACCTACTTCTGGAATAAAGGCTAGGGAAGACAGTAAGTTGGCATGTGGTATATCAGTTAGGGCTAAGTTATGTTGTAGTAACAAATTAACCCAAAATATTACCAGACTTAGATGACATGGAAAGTTTTATCCTATGTTCACATCACAGTCCAATGCAGGTCAGATGATTCTCCTCAAGAGTTGTACTCCAACAGTGACATGGAAATCTGGGATGATTGAATCTAGCATATCTGCCAATTCAGTGTTCTTCATACCCATAAATAAGATAGAAAACATGGCTATTCCACATATGCCCTTAACTATTTTTGGACTAGGAATGATACATGTTACTTCCACTCACAGCCTATTTGACAGAACTAGTAACATATCCCCAAAGTAAATATTAAAAATGCTTTAAAATGTAGGAGAGTACATGAATATTTGCTAAGATGGATGCAAATGGATGAGACCTCAAATTTCCTAGAAAAGAGAGGGAGTAAGCCAAGAGAGAGAACAAACAATTTATTTAAAATAAATTTACAAAGCAGTGTTTCCAAACTTATGAAGAAATTTACCAATAAGAAAAAAAAATAAAGCAATCAGAACATGAAGTTGTTTCATAGGAAAGCAATTTCATGGAAAAGGCTGATGGACTTCAGAATAAATATAAATTGAGTGCTTATAGAGATATGAGTTAATAACTCCTATTTAGAAATTACAAAAAAGAAAATGATTTATATAGAAATTATTTATATCAAAAATGACCAATTAGAAATATTAGAAATATAACCATTAAAATTAAAAACACAATGGTTGGATTAAACTGAATTATATATAATTGAAGAGAGAATTAGTGACAGTAGGAAAAGAAGCAAAGAAACCACCCAGTATGCTAGAGACAATGAGCTTTTTAAATAGGAAGAGCAATTTTAAGAATGTAAGACAAATTGAGAAACTCTCAAATTTATCTAACAAGTCTCAGACAAATAAACTAGACACTATGAAAAAGAAGCAATATTTGAATAAATATTTGAAAGGAATTTTCCAGAATTGAAGAAAAACATGAAATAGGGCATGTACCCAAAATAATAAGCCCACACCAAAAGCTATATTAACTGTAAAATATCAAAAAATTTTAAAGCTATCTGAAAATCTACAAAGGAATGAAAATAGATTGATATGTTACCTAAGGCAATAGAAATCAGAAAACAATGGAACAACACCTTCAAAATGTTGAGGAAAAAAGATGTCAATTTAGAATTTTATATCTGTTCAAACTGTTACTACAGAATGAGGGCAAAGTAAACATATCATCAGACCAACAGAGACTTAGAGTTTGCCACACACAGATCCTCACCATAAACATCAATAAGGCCTGCATTTCAGCATAAAAGAAAGAGAATCCATAGGAATACATGTGCCACAAAATGTGTGAGGACAAAAATCAATAAAGTTACAGTAAAGAAAAGTAACTATTGGCCATAGAAAAGTAACAATAACTAGTAATTTATGTTTGAAAGGTAACAGTAAACATTTTAAATACCATAACAAAAGTGAGAGAATGTCTAACAGTAATTAAAGAATGCTAAGATGCTTGATCATGGAAAAAGCAAAAGAGTTCCAGAAAAACATCTATTTCTGCTTTCTTGACTATGCCAAAGCCTTTGACTGTGTGGATCACAGTAAACTGTGGAAAATTCTGAAAGAGATGGGAATACCAGACCACCTGGCCTGCCTCTTGAGAAACCCATATGCAGGTCAGGAAGCAACAGTTAGAACTGGACATGGAACAATGGACTGGTTCCAAATAGGAAAAAGAGTACATCAAGGCTGTATATTGTCACCCTGCTTATTTAACTTATATGCAGAATACATCATGAGAAATGCTGGACTGGAAGAAACACAAGCTAGAATCAAGATTGCTGGGAGAAATTCAATAACCTCAGATATGCAGATGACACTACCCTTATGGCAGAAAGTGAAGAGGAACTATAAAAAGCCTCTTGATGAAAGTGAAAGTGGAGAGTGAAAAAGTTGGCTTAAAGTTCAACATTCAGAAAATGAAGACCATGGCATCTGGTCCCATCACTTCATGGGAAATACATGGGGAAACAGTGGAAATAGTGTCAGACTTTATTTTTTTGGACTCCAAAATCACTGGAGATGGTGATTGCAGCCATGAAATTAAAAGACACTCCTTGGAAGAAAAGTTATGACCAACTTAGATAGCATATTCAAAAGCAGAGATATTACTTTGCCAACTAAGGTCCGTCTAGTCAAGGCTATGGTTTTTCCTGTGGTCATGTATGAAAGTGAGAGTTGGACTGTGAAGAAGGCTGAGCACTGAAGAATTGATGCTTTTGAACTGTGATTTTGGAGAAGACTCTTGAGAGTCCCTTGGACTGAAAGGAGATCCAACCAGTCCATTCTGAAGGAGATCAGCCTTGGGATTACTTTGGAAAGAATGATGCTAAAGCTGAAACTCCAGTACTTTGGCCACCTCATGTGAAGAGTTGACTCATTGGAAAAGACCCTGATGCTGGGAGGGATTGGGGACAGGAGGAGAAGGGGATGACAGAGGATGAGATGGCTGGATGGCATCACTGACTGGATGGACGTGAGTCTGAGTGAACTCCGGGAGTTGGTGATGGACAGGGAGGCCTGGCGTGCTGCGATTCATGGGGTCGCAAAGAGTTGGATACGACTGAGCGACTGAACTGAACTGAAGACCCTTATCATGGTTGTCTTCTGTTGCTCAGGATTTCAGTGTTAGAAAATACTAGGAGCGTAAAAGGATTTTGGACTTATATATCCATGCCCATCTCCAAATAGGTAGCTGTGGTTGTCCTTGATAACATATGATGTTTTGTGTGGCTTGGTATATTCCCTCTATCCTATTTAAGTGTTGAAAGACAATACAGTCATATGTTTCCCAATATTAGAGTCTTTTAAAATTTATATACCAACCACCCGTGACAGATTCATGTTGATGTATGGCAAAACCAATATAGTATTGTAAAGTAAAATAAAGTAAAATTAAAAAAAAATAATAATAAAATATAGTTAAGTAAAAAAAAAATGAACACTATTTTAATGCAATAAATTTTAAAAACTCAAAATGAATGCCAAATCCTCATGGTGAACAAAACCTGTTTCAAATAAAGACAGGATTGGTATTACTAAAAAAAATAAAAATAAAAAATAAAATGTTATATGCCAATCAAGATGAGTGATTGTATTTTAACTATAGATAGAAATTATGAATATTTTTGAGTTTGCAGGGAGGTGTGATATTTCTGACTTTTGATGGGCAGAAGTACATAGTGTCTTTGCCCACTTCTCTCCATGCACCACAAGATTGCACACACACACACAGATTTATAATGGAATTTAGCCTATGTTGCTAGATTTCTATAACTTAAACACACACACACAAATTGTATAAGGTTCTCCAATTGCTTCAGAATGGAATCTTACTTGAAATTTAACTTGCCATCCACGTGTGATAAAGATAAAAAGAATCCGACAGGTTTCCCTAGTCTGAGTTAGCTTGTGAATTAAAAAAAAAAGTTTGTGTGGTCAGGAAAAGTGGTAGATGCCATGCAATAGTCACCATTTTGAGCCTTAGTTACCATAATTGGTTGAGTTTAATGATGGCTTATATCAGACTTTAAATATTTGGGTCTTTTTCTGTGGCTCAACTGGCTTTGGTAAAAAAAGAATGAAAATGTCAGGTTTTATGATTATATAATAGACATAAGCAGAATTTTATTGTAGAAGAGGTTGTCATTATATAAAATTTTATAACATGATTCTTTTATAAAGTTCATTCAATGGAATAAGATTTGTTACACGTAAAATAATTTGATATAGTGACTATTTTTACTCTTGTTTTCTATCATCTTTTAAGCCCAAATTATATGAAATGAATGGTCAGTTTCTTATGGCTCTTTGATCTGTGTCACAAAAAAATGCAAAAGTAATAAATTATTGACTACATCAAAGGAATAGAGAATTCATGCAGTGACAATATAAAACATATGGGAATTGTGGTTCAAAGAAGACCATGACTTATGAAAGTTTGGAATTTCAGTACTGATATCTTGAAATAGAAATAAAAATCTAATTTTAGCAGCTCTCTTTAGTAACATAAATTGTAACTAGATTTTCAAGAACCTGTATAATTAATCATTGTTCTCAGAGACATAGGTGTGGCTCCCAGTAGTTCTCACTATTAAATTCAACACCTTTTGAGAACCAAAATTCCTAACCATGTAGGAAGTAGGAAAATATCAGATTTCATTTACCATCAATCAACTCAAATCATTTTGACAAAATTGAGCTGCTTTTAGCCTTCTGCCTGCTACTTCTACACTTCTGAGGCTCAGTAATTGAAGTATGAATGAGACTACCAGTATTCATCCCTAATCAATTGGCTACTAAATTGTTACTTGTTACTACAAGGTATAGGGGTGAGGAATATAATGCAAGTGAGGCTGAAATTAGGAGAGAGATCTGAGTATCAGAGGTTCAGCAAAATTGTAACAAGGTATTATCACATCCACAAGTTTGCAGGAAGGAAAAATCAGACGTTCAAATGTTGCACCAAGTTAAAAGTGAGTGAAAGTTGCTCAGTCATGTCTGACTCTTTGTGACCCCATGGACTGTACAGAATTTTTCAGGCCAGAATACTTGCATGGGTAGACTTTCCCTTCTCCAGGGGATCTTCCCAACCCAGGGACTGAGCCCAGGTTTCCCACATATTCCATATTCTTTATCTTTCTGATAAGATATAAAGTGATTGCAGGCTAGAAATAGACAAGAAATATAATATAAAATAAAATCTTTGCATATACATAACATTTATACATATAAAATTAAATAGAAAACAAAACAGTTTGCAGTTAAATGCTAGATAGTAATAACATATATGACTGAGCCTACATACTTTTAAAAAAAAGTCAAAGTTTCATTCACTTGGTTCATTTGAAGTTTATGTTAAATACGCTATTTGGCTATTGTTTCTTAGGAGGCAGTCATCAAGTATAGATCAGAATTATAGTCAACAGACCCTTTAGCTCTTCTCTTTCCAGAGTCTAATTTATCACAGCAGCTACTATAGATTCATCTAGCATGTGATATTTTACATTTTACTGAGTTTATTATATCCAATTACATGTCATTTTAAAGATAGTCTAAAACACTGAACATTTGGTTCTAAATAAAGAATCAGCTTTCACTGCAAAATGTAACAACAATGGAGAGGCCTGTTGATAATACTCAACAGTTTCACCTCTGAGACATGATTTTCTGTTGGTGCATGATCAAAAGCAAAATAAGCTTACTGATACTAATATAGCCCATTTTTTGAACTCTGCCTTAAGCTATTTCAACCTCAAGCTTCCCACTTTCAAAGATGTTGGGTCTTAAGGGACATGTTGTATTTTAAACTACTATATCAAATTGATTAATTTAAAAATATATCTATGATGCACATCTCAAGTAAAATCCATTAAAAAAAAATGAACAGTTTTTGTTCAAATATAGATAAAAAGCTCCACTAGAATAATATTTTGACTTAAATTCAAAAGCATCCCAAAGAATTAGGTTTCCATGACATTTTTCTAACTTTCAAAAGTTCATAAACATGAACAATAAAAGACTTTCTCTCCTTCTTTCATCAACTCTAAATAGTATTTTTTATCTTTAGCTCTGAAAAATTGATTGATTTGAAATTGTACCATTGTCTTCTAATTCAAGAATAGATTCAAAATAGTAGTTTCCACATTATTTAGTGTTAGGCAATACCTCTGCATTTTACTGACAAGACAGAGAATTGTGCCCTTGGGCCCTTTAATTCCTTGTGAGTTAATAAGTACTCATAGTGGCTCAGATGTAAAAGCATCTGGCTACAATGCGGGAGACCTGGGTTCGATCCCTGGGTCGGGAAGATACCCTGGAGAAGGAAATGGCAACCCACTCCAGTACTCTTGCCTGGAAAATCGCATGGACAGAGGAGCCGGTGGGCTGCAGTCCATGGGGTCGCAAAGAGTCGGACACGACTGAGCAACTTCACTTCACTTCATAAATAGATTTGAGAAGGAAGCACAGAATTCCTGCTGATTATCATGTGATTGCTGGTGCTAACCCTGGTAAAATATAAAACAAGTAATTAGAAGTCCCATCTCTCCACTGGCTCCATCATTCCAGATCTCTTCACTTAAAATCTCCTTTCTCTATCTATAATAGTGACAACTTTAACTCAGAAGTGACAAGTTTAACTGATCTTCTGTAGAGAAGATTTATATAAGACAAGTATTTGGAGAGAGAAAGGATTTTCAGCAGATAGAACTCTTTGGCAGTAACTCTGAAAATAAATTATCTGTGTGATTGTGTTTGGATGCTTTAGGAATTCTTTCTGAAACATTTTGAATTATTGTCCTGATCTTTTTGAAAAACCATTCAATAATCCAATCAATAAATATCAGTGTCATTAACTATATTTACCAGTAATAAATCATCTTGTTTATTCCCCTGATTCTATAAATTAACTATAAACTATCATTTAATGATAATTCCCTGTTTTTAAATGGTGCCAGAACTGTAATCTAAATAATCTTCTAACTTCAAAGGAATGCCAGTACTTGTAGCCAGCATCATCTTCCCTATAAGGCCTGCAGAAAAGCACTCTTTCAACATAACCATAAAGATCACCTCCACCACCGTCATCACCAATATAAGAGAAAGACTGGTTATGCGAAATGAGGCATGGCTTTTCTGGAGAGTGCAAGGGTAATAAATTTGAAAATCAAGGCTATTTCTTTCCCACAGAAGAATAAAGATGGCATACTTGTTGCCAAAATAGAGAGGGGAAGGTTCCAGGAGAATTACTCTCAATTACTATCTAAATTTTATTTTAAAATTTCCAGGCTACTAGGCCAGCAGAAAGTGTGATACTAAATATGGATAAAGGGAAAGAAGAAGATGGCATGTAAGAGAGGTCAGTGAAACAGTCTGCATTCCACTGTTAATCATGTACTATGTCCATAATTTCCTATGAAACACTGAGTAGGATGGCTGGCTTGAGCTGACTTGCTGGTAACAACCCATCTGCAATAAGTATCTATTAACTAAGAGGATCCCAGCAATAAGAATCTATAGCAAGTGCAGCTTGTGAAAAGGGTTGACCTAGGACAAAATGATTAAAGCCATTCCAGGAGATACAGGGAGACATTCCCAGGACCCTCCAATAAACCAAAGGAGAATGACGGCCAATTGGCATTAGATGGAGATTAACTTGTTAAAAAGAAACATACACAAAGAAGCCATGTCCATCAAAATAGAAGTACAGGGAAAAGGGAAGGGAAATGAGTCATGTCTTGGTCATTTGGGGCTGCTCTAACAGAATACCATAGACTGGGTGGCTTAAACAACAAAAAACTATTCTCATTGTTCTGAAGGATGGGAAACACAACTTCAAGCTTGTTGGGTTCTGGTGAGGCCCCTTTTCCTGATTTACAGTTAGCTACCTTCTCACTGCATCCTTATATGGAGCAGGTCTCTTCTCATAAGGACACTAATCCCATTGTGAAGATTCAATCCTCATGACTTCATTTAAACCTAATTACCTTTCAAAGGCTCTACCTGCAAATACCATAACAGTGGGGTTTGGGTTTCAACATATGAATTCTGGTAAAGCACAAACATGCAATCCATAGCAAGTCATAGATTTAACTGAAGATGGAGGGAAATGAGAAAGTTTTGAATTGAATGTGAGATTGAAATTGCAAAACAGGACTGAGTTTTAAAAAACTAGAGAAACTGTCCTGATAACTTAAAAGATTGTTAAGTTATAGAATTGGAAATAGTACTTCAGCAAAAAAATAAAGAACTCAGCATAGTACAGAGTTATCAGAGAAATAAATCTAATTCACATTTATCCCTAACAAGTTGAAGGTCCTTACAAAACTCAATACATATTTTAAATTTTATCATCTTAAAACAAATTTAAGAATAAAAAGCAAAACAAACTAAAAAATAAAAATTAATTAAAAAAAAAAAAAAAAGGAGAGAGAAAGCTAGCCAGATAGATGATATGGGGAGGGAGGTGGAAGGGGGCTTCAGGATTGGGAACTCAGGTACACCTGTGGCAGATTCATGTCAATGTATTGCAAAACCAATATAGTATTGTAAAGTAAAAAATAAAAAATAAATAAAAAAATAAAAGCAAAAAAAAAAAAAAGAATAAATCTCTGAAAATCATACTAAATTAATATATTGATACTATTTTATAAATTTCTTCGAAGGGCTTATACATACAGTTAAATATTTTACATAGCTATATACAGAGTGTAATTTAAATTTTGAATATTTTTTTATTTCATGTATCATATACTACCATAGTGTAATCATCCATTTTAAAAGACATTTGATTCCACTGAACTGTTATTTTATAATTTGTAACTATTGTGCCTTTTTCATATTTGCTTCTAATTTTAGCTATTATAGAAAACATAGCAATTACTCTTCATTCATGTAGTTTTCAATATTTTATTGAATTATTTCTTAGGATCATTGGTCACAAAACTTCTGACAGCTTTTGATGTAATAAAATGTCCAAACTTGTTTCCAAAGTTTTACACTACAACCAGCAATAAATATAAATATTTGCTTCTCCACAATCTCATTAGTATTATATAATTTTTAAAGTTTTACTTACTTTAATGATAAAATGGGCCTTTATTATTGTTTTAATCTGCATTTTCTGGATTCCTCCAAAAAAGAAGGTGAATATTTTCTCTGTTTCCTTATTTTACTTTCTCCTGAATAAGTTGCCTCAATAACTTTTGTCCATTTATCTACCTGGGATCTTGATGTCATTCTATGTATTTAAAAAGAGCTTTTTATAGGTTGAAAATATCAACTCTGTTCCACTTTAAAGCTGGTTAAACTTCTCTAGCACTAACCCTCCCATATAGCACAAATGTACATTTGAGCATGGCCACAAGCATCCCCTAAATCTAAAGAGAGTACCCTTGTATTTAATTATTTTTTCCTTTTAAATTATTCAAGACTTCATGTCATTTGGAGGAAAGATTGTCGTTAAGTATATGATCCTGACTCAAGTAATTCACATTCTGTAAATTGGGGCTATTCCTGTGGCATTCCTGAGGGACAGGATTCTCTGAGACTGAGAGGCTTATTCTGAACAGCCAGGGACAATGTGCTCCATATGTGGGCAAAGAAATTCTCTAATATTCCTTGTTCCATGACAATTGTTGGAAAAGATCCATTACATTTATTCTACACATCCTCATCCCCCACTCCCAACCTAGGGCAGGAAGTTTGGGGCTATTATGTAGTTTAGCAGAGAGGAAGACCCTACACAGCCTCAGAAAAGTCTGCCTGGGAGATAATAGAACAGAGATGAGAGGGTATCCTAGAGCAAATAACAGTAAAAACAGTGCCCCTTCAGATGTCTCTTGTCCACATACACCTAGAGCCCAGGTTCTGATTTTCTAAGGGCAAGGTCTTCTAGCAATGTGAGTAAAGAGATGGTATATGCATTTCTGTGAAACCTTAGAATCAGAGTTTCTGCTTGTATTACTGCAGTAAAGGTCCCTCAGAGCCCTTGTAAAATCAAGGAAGTTGTTCTGGGATCTGTAGCTATACTCCTTGAGCTTGCCTCCTATGCAGAAACAACACTGCTTCAGTAAGAAGTCAAAGAATATTTTCCATAAGCTTTCTCCTTTGCCAAGAGCGTTAAGACTGAAGGCAAAAAAGGAAACTTATAGGAGCAAATGGGGTGGTGAGCAGTAAATACATGATAAGGCTGTGCGGTTTGTAGGTGAAGACAAATTGTTTTGAAGACTATAAAGACTTTCTTGGTCCACATGCAACATCCATGAACACTTGCAACAACAGCTTCCATTGTTTTAGTCATGAATTATTTATTCCTTCCTCTCTTTCTAGTTTTCTTAAATTTACAAAGAATTAGCTTACATTATACCTTTCTGCCAAACATTTCCCTACATTATATTAATAAAAGTCTTAGTCTAATATAAAAGTAATGAATCCAAGGAAAGGACCAGAACCTTAAATAAAAATTTAGCATCTCCAACTCCTAACAAGTATTAAATTGTTTACATTTCTATAAGCAAAGAGTCATAGATTTACATGTTTCATATACGTCATCTGCTAAAGGAATCAACTGTTCCATTGGCACATTGTCAAGTATTAAACAGACACTATTATTACTTTTTTAGCACTCTTGGTAAAGAAAAACAAAGTTCAATTCTTAGATAAGAAAGACAACTGCCCATAACAGGTGACTACATATCTAAGGTTAAGATTCCTGAATTCAAAAATATGTCTCTTGGCCACTCTTTCTGAAATTAGAGATAGATTTTAAGGCAATTATCCCATTAAACTTCAAGTATCCCACCAACAGGACAACATAGAAAAATACTGTCAAACATTTACATTTGGGTATAAATTTCTATATAATATGCCTTCTCTGAGAGCTACTTAGAGAAAATGATTTTGAAAGGAGAAAAAAGGAAGAAGTTGACCCAGATAAGAGGAGACTCTAAGTTCAGGGCAATAGTTAAGTTAGTTAAGTCGCTCAGTCGTGTCTGACTCTTTGTGACCCCATGGACTGTAGCCCACCAGGCTCCTCCATCCATGGGATTCTCCAGGCAAGAATACTGGAGTGAGTTGCCATTTCCTAGAAAGATTATTTTCTGTCCCCTAGGCTATAAATGCAGGATGAAAATCCATCATGAGATCTTTACCTATTAAGCTATTTATGAAAACAACAAGGTCTGAATTAATTCAGTCATGAAAATATCCACTAAAATTGTTTCCCCATAGAACTGCTTTAGTTTGAATTAACTTTTGGAAGGGTAAATCAAGAGGAACACTGCTCAGATTTTATGACAGTTAAACTAATTTCTTCACTTTAGTCCTCGGGCAGATACAGCCAGATATCTACCCAATATCTTTCCTCTTTTCTGCTTTGTCTAATAAAACCCTGGCTTTTGGAGATGAAACAAACCATCTAGCTAAAATCATTTGTTATCCCAGACTGTGGATTTTTGAACTGTGGTGTTGGAGAAGACTCTTGAGAGTCCTTGGACTGCAAGGAGATCAAACCAGTCAATCTTTAAGGAAATCAGTCCTGAATGTTCATTGAAAGGACTGATGCTGGAGCTGAAACTCCAATATTTTGGCCACCTGATGCGAAGAACTGACTCATTAGAAAAGACCCTCTTGCTGGGAAAGATTGAAAGCAGGAGGAGAAGGGATGACAGAGGATAAGACGGTTGGCTGGCATCACCAATTCAATAGACATGAGTTTGAGCAAGCTTCAGGGGTTGGCGATGGACAGGGAAGCCTGGCGTGCTGGAGTCCATGGGGTCACAAAGAGTTGGACATGGATGAGCAACTGAACTGAACTGATCCCAGACTGCATGGTATCCTAATGATGTGGCACCGCCTACTCTATGAAACGTAAGCAGATATTTGCTGGGATTGATGGGAAAGCAGTTGCTTCTGGGTGCTGTCACCATCCATTCCCAACTCCCCGTTTCCTCTGTCTTTCCTTTTTGCCTGATGAAATATTAGCTTAAGACATGGCAGCAGGTATCTTTCTTGCATTCATAAGATGCCAAGCTTGAGAGCAAGAGCCCACAAATTATGTTTGGCAGAACAGAAAGATGGGAAGAATTGAGGTTTCTAGTAGCATTATTGAGCTACCACACCTACCTTGTTCTACCTACTCCCAAACTTCTTCCTGCAGAAGACAAAATCAGGTCTGTTAGGGCCACTGTGGGAGTTTTCTGATATTTGTAGCCAAATACATCCCTGAAGACCCCTTTGACCCTGTTCTGGCCACAGACAAAGATCAGAACAGATATTAGTACACCCTTTATTAAAACTTGCTTAATGTCTTATCCTCTGGATTTCTGAGCATACACATAGAGAAATAAATTTCAATGTGATAAACATACCACCTGTTCAAAGCTGTGTTCTCTCTCTGACATGTCACCAAACCATAGATTTCTTACCTCCATTTAACAATATGCGTTGAATGTCTCCTATGGTCTAGTTACTAGCAAAACAATAGTGAGAAAAATACATAAAACTATTATTTAAGACAACTGCCCATAACAGGTGACTACATATCTAAGGTTAAGATTCCTGAATTCAAAAATATGTCTCTTGGCCACTCTTTCTGAAATTAGAGATAGATTTTAAGGCAATTATCCCATTAAACTTCAAGTATCCCACCAACAGGACAACATAGAAAAATACTGTCAAACATTTACATTTGGGTATAAATTTCTATATAATATGCCTTCTCTGAGAGCTACTTAGAGAAAATGATTTTGAAAGGAGAAAAAAGGAAGAAGTTGACCCAGATAAGAGGAGACTCTAAGTTCAGGGCAATAGTTAAGTTAGTTAAGTCGCTCAGTCGTGTCTGACTCTTTGTGACCCCATGGACTGTAGCCCACCAGCTCCTCCATCCATGGGATTCTCCAGGCAAGAATACTGGAGTGAGTTGCCATTTCCTAGAAAGATTATTTTCTGTCCCCTAGGCTATAAATGCAGGATGAAAATCCATCATGAGATCTTTACCTATTAAGCTATTTATGAAAACAACAAGGTCTGAATTAATTCAGTCATGAAAATATCCACTAAAATTGTTTCCCCATAGAACTGCTTTAGTTTGAATTAACTTTTGGAAGGGTAAATCAAGAGGAACACTGCTCAGATTTTATGACAGTTAAACTAATTTCTTCACTTTAGTCCTCGGGCAGATACAGCCAGATATCTACCCAATATCTTTCCTCTTTTCTGCTTTGTCTAATAAAACCCTGGCTTTTGGAGATGAAACAAACCATCTAGCTAAAATCATTTGTTATCCCAGACTGTGGATTTTTGAACTGTGGTGTTGGAGAAGACTCTTGAGAGTCCCTTGGACTGCAAGGAGATCAAACCAGTCAATCTTTAAGGAAATCAGTCCTGAATGTTCATTGAAAGGACTGATGCTGGAGCTGAAACTCCAATATTTTGGCCACCTGATGCGAAGAACTGACTCATTAGAAAAGACCCTCTTGCTGGGAAAGATTGAAAGCAGGAGGAGAAGGGATGACAGAGGATAAGACGGTTGGCTGGCATCACCAATTCAATAGACATGAGTTTGAGCAAGCTTCAGGGGTTGGCGATGGACAGGGAAGCCTGGCGTGCTGGAGTCCATGGGGTCACAAAGAGTTGGACATGGATGAGCAACTGAACTGAACTGATCCCAGACTGCATGGTATCCTAATGATGTGGCACCGCCTACTCTATGAAACGTAAGCAGATATTTGCTGGGATTGATGGGAAAGCAGTTGCTTCTGGGTGCTGTCACCATCCATTCCCAACTCCCCGTTTCCTCTGTCTTTCCTTTTTGCCTGATGAAATATTAGCTTAAGACATGGCAGCAGGTATCTTTCTTGCATTCATAAGATGCCAAGCTTGAGAGCAAGAGCCCACAATTATGTTTGGCAGAACAGAAAGATGGGAAGAATTGAGGTTTCTAGTAGCATTATTGAGCTACCACACCTACCTTGTTCTACCTACTCCCAAACTTCTTCCTGCAGAAGACAAAATCAGGTCTGTTAGGGCCACTGTGGGAGTTTTCTGATATTTGTAGCCAAATACATCCCTGAAGACCCCTTTGACCCTGTTCTGGCCACAGACAAAGATCAGAACAGATATTAGTACACCCTTTATTAAAACTTGCTTAATGTCTTATCCTCTGGATTTCTGAGCATACACATAGAGAAATAAATTTCAATGTGATAAACATACCACCTGTTCAAAGCTGTGTTCTCTCTCTGACATGTCACCAAACCATAGATTTCTTACCTCCATTTAACAATATGCGTTGAATGTCTCCTATGGTCTAGTTACTAGCAAAACAATAGTGAGAAAAATACATAAAACTATTATTAGAGCATATATCTAGTTTCCATTAAAAACGTTTGCTAAAAAAAATGCTCATAAATTAAGGTGGATGATGCTGGAGCCAATTATACAGAGTGAAGTAAGCCAGAAAGAAAAACACCAATACAGTATACTTACACATATATATGGAATTTAGAATGATGGTAATGATAAACCTGTACGCAAGACAGCAAAAGAGACACAGATGTATAGGATGGCCTTTTGGACTCTGTGGGAGAGGGAGAGGGTGGGATGGGTTGGCAGAGTGGCAGTGTAACATGTGTGATATCGTAAGTGAAACGAATCACCAGTCCAGGTTTGATGCAGGATACAGGATGCTTGGGACTGATGCACGGGGATGATCCAGGGATAGGGTGTGGGGCGGGAGGGGGGAGGTGGGGGTCAGGATTGGGAGTTCATGTACACTCGTGGCTGATCCATGTCGATGTGTAGCAAAACGAATACAGTATTGTAAAGCAAAACAAACTAAAAAAATAAAAATTAATTAAAAAAATGCTCATGAATTAGAACAGCATTAATTGAATATTTCACTATTAAACTTCTTAGTCCATATAGAACTTAAATCATCCCTTCATATAGGCTTAACAATATAGTTTTTTTTATTTTTAATTTATTTATTTATTAATTGAAGGATAATTCCTTTACAGAATTGTTTCGGACAGTTTAGTCGCTCAGTTGTGTCTGACTCTTTGTGACCCCATGGACTGCAGCACCCAGGCTTCCTTGTCTATCACCAACTTCCAGAGTCTACTCAGACTCATGTCCATTGAGTTGGTAATGCCATCCAACCATCTCATCTTCTGTCATCCCCTTCTCCTCCCACCTTCAATCTTTCCCAGCATCATGGTCTTTTCAAATGAGTCAGTTCTTCAGAGCAGGTGGCTAAAGTATTGGAGTTTCAGCTTCAGCATCAGTCCTTCCAATGAATATTCAGGACTGATTTCCTCTAGGATGGACTGGTTGGATCTCCTTGCACTCAAAGGGAATCTCAAGAGTACTCTCCAACACCCCAGTTCAAAAGCATCAATTCTTCTGTGCTTATCTTTCTATATAGTCCAAATTTCACATTCATATATGACTACTGGAAAAATTATAGCTTTGACTAGATGGACCAATGTTGGTAAAGTAGTATCTCTGCTTTTTAATATGCTATCTAGGTTGGCCATAGATTTTCTTCCAAGAATTTTTTTTAATTTCATGGCTGCAGTTACTATCTGCAGTGATTTTGGAGCCCCCTCAAATAAAGTCTGTCACTGTTTCCATTGTTTCCCCATCTATTTACCATGAAGTGATGAGACTGGATGCCATGATCTTAGTTTTCTGGATGTTTTGTTTTAAGCCAACTTTTTCACTCTCCTCTTTCACTTTCATCGAGACTCTTTAGTTCTTCTTCACTTTCTGCCATAAGGGTTGTGTCATCTGTGTATCTGAGGTTATTGATATTTCTCCCAGCAATCCTAATTCCAGCTTGTGCTTCATCCAGCCTGGCATTTCTTATGATGTACACTGCATAAAAGTTAAATAGCAGGGTGAAAATACATAGCCTTGACGTACTCTTTTCACTGTTTGGACTGGTCTGTTTTTCCATGTTCAGTTCTGTTGCTTCTTGACCTGCATACAGATTTCTCAGAAGGCAGGTCAGGTGGTCTGGCATTCCCATTTCTTTAAGAATTTTCCAGAGTTTGTTGTGGTCCGCACAGTCAAAGGCTTTGGCATAGTCAATAAAGCAAAAGTAGAGGTATTTCTGGAACTCTCTTGCTTTTTTAATGATCTAATGATGTTGGCAACTTCATCTCTGGTTCCTCTGCCTTTCGTAAATCCAGCTTGAACATCTGGAAGTTCACAGTTCACATGCTCTTGAAGCCTGGCTTGGAGAATTTTTAGCATTACTTTGCTAGCATGTGAGATGAGTGCAATTGTGCTTACTTTGAACAGTCTTTGGCATTGCCTTTCTTTGGAACTAGAATGAAACTGACCTTTTCCAGTCCTGTGGACACTGCTGAGTTTTCCAGATTTGCTGGCATATTGAGTGTAGCACTTTCACAGGATCATCTTTTAGGATTTGAAATAGCTCACCTGGAATTCCATCACCCACACTTGACCTCATATTCCAGGATGTTTGGCTCTAGATGAGTGATCACACCATCATGGTCATCTGGGTCATGAAGATTATTTTGTATAGTTCTTCTGTGTATTCTTGCCACCTCTTCTGAATATCTTCTGTTTCTGTTAGGTCCATACCTTTTCTTTCCTTATTGTGTCATCTTTGCATGAAATGTTCCCTTGGTATCTCTCATTTTCATGAGGAGATCTCCAGTCTTTCCCAATCAATTTTTGTCCTCTATTTCTTTGCATTGATCACTGAAGAAGTTTTCTTATCTCTCCTTGCTATTCTTTGCAACTCTTCTTTGAAATGGGTATCTTTCATTTTCTCCTTTGCCTTTTACTTCTTTTTTTCTCAGCTATTTGTAAGGCCTTGTCATTCAACCATTTTGCCTTTTTGCATTTCTTTTTCTTGGGGATGGTCTTGATTCCTACCTCCTGTACAATGTCATGAACCTCCATCCATAGTTTTTCAGGCACTCTGTCTATATATCTAATCCCTTGAATCTATTTGTCACTTCCACTGTATAATTGTAAGGGATTTGATTTAGGTCATTACCTACATCATAGTTTGACCTCAGGTCAAGCAACAGAATTCCTTGGTTTCTGCCAAACACAAACGAGAATCATCCATCAGTTCAGTTCAGTTTAGTTCAGTCGCTCAGTGGTGTCTGACTCTTTGCGACTACATGAATTGCAGCACGCCAGGCCTCCCTGTCTGTCACCATCTCGCAGAGTTCACTCAGACTCATGTCCATCCAGTCAGTGATGCCATCCAGCCATCTCATCCTCAGTCGTCCCATTCTCCTCCTGCCCCCAATCCCTACCAGCATCAGGGTCTTTTCCAATGCGTCAACTCTTCGCATGAGGTGGCCAAAGTACTGGAGCTTCAGCTTTAGCATCATTCCTTCCAAAGAAATCCCAGGGTTGATCTCCTTCAGAATGGACTGGTTGGATCTCCTTGCACTCCAAAGGACTCTCAAGAGTCTTCTCCAACACCACAGTTCAAAAGCATCAATTCTTCGGCGCTCAGCATTCTTCACAGTCCAACTCTCACATCCATACATGACCACAGGAGAAACCATAGCCTTGACTAGAAGGACCTTAGTCGGCAAGGTAATGTCTCTGCTTTTGAATATACTATCTAGGTTGGTCATAACTTTTCTTCCAAGGAGTAAGTGTCTTTTAATTTCATGGCTGCAGTCACCATCTGCAGTGATTTTGGAGCCCAAAAAAATAAAGTCTGACACTGTTTCTACTGTTTCCCCATCTATTTCCCATGAAGTGATGGGACCAGATGCCATGATCTTCGTTTTCTGAATGTTGAGCTTCAAGCCAACTTTTTCACTCTCCTCTTTCACTTTCAACAAGAGGCTTTTTAGCTCCTCTTCACTTTCTGCCATAAGGGTGGTGTCATCTGCATATCTGAGGTTATTGATATTTCTCCCGGCAATCTTGATTCCAGCTTGTGCTTCTTCCAGTCCAGCGTTTCTCATGATGTACTCTGCATAGAAGTTAAATAAGCAAGGTGACAGTATACAGCCTTGACGTACTCCTTTTCCTATTTGGAACCAAAAGCTGACCCAAGCCAGATGTGAAGGTACATGAAGTTTATGAGAGGTGTACCTGTAGGAGTTTGGAGATATAAAACAAAATAATCTTTTAAAGATTTGTTTTTAAACAGGTTATCCCTTGAGCAACTAGGACTTAATCCTAGGAATGTCAAGAGATGGTGTGCAATATCTCTTATTCCTTGGAGAAGAATATGGCAACCCATTCCAGTATTCTTGCCTGAGAAATCCCATGGATAGAGGAGCCTGGTAGGCTATGGTCCATGGGGTCACAAGAGTTGGACATGACTTAGTGACTAAACCACCACCACCACCACTCCTTATCCCAACTGAGGGTGGGGATGCTGGGGTAAGTGGACAAACTCCCATCAGCCCTTGCTTGAAGGTTGTTCCTAGAATGAAGAAAGAGAGAATTCATTTCTCAGCACAAAAAGCCTAGGACTGTGACCTGTCTCTTGCATGGCCTGTGATGGCCAGAGAATATCTTCAGACCAGAATTTCTGGTCTAAAATAGCAAAAATCTTGGGATATAGGGCAGGAAGTGGTATTTTAAGTCAGCCTGATCATGCTCAGTCCCTCTGTTGTGTCTGACTCTGTGATCCTGCCAGACTCCTCTGTCCATAGGATTTTCCAGACAAGAATACTGGAGTAGGCTGCCATTTCTCCTTCCAGGGCATCTTCCCCACCCAAGGATCAAATCTGTATCTCCTACACTGCAGGCAAATTCTTTACTACTGAACCACGGGGAAAATCAGCATGATAAAGATGTTAAAAGAGTGTGCCATACAGAAGGAAATGTATATACTAAGACAAATAGACAGAAGGTGTTGGCTATTTTGAAAAACTGAAAGAAGATCAGCTTGGTGGATTCTTACAGGCTACTGGAAGCATATTCTAAAATAAGGATGGAAAGATTAAGGACAGATTATGTAAGACTTTGCTGATGTGTTTAAGATCTGGATCATATCCTATATGTGACGGGGGACTAAAGAATTTTCAGCAGTGAATACCATTAAATTTTGAGATCATCTTTGCTATTATGTGAAAATGGGATGGAGGGAGGCAAGAGTACAGAGGAAAGATGGCAAAGGAGATATTTGCACAGTCCAGGATGTAGGTGGCAGAAATATGAAGTAGATGGAGAATGGGAAAAGTGAACAATTGTGAAGTACATTTTGGAAGTAAAATTGAAAATATTTCTGATGATGATGACAAGGAGAGAGCACAGTTTTCTGACTGTGCTAGTGGATTCATGAAGGTGCCATTGATTCAGATGGAGAAGTCTAAAAAGGAAAACAAATCTAGAGATCAAATTTGGAAAACTTAAAGATGAAGTGACCCTGAGACATATAGGAAAAATGTGAAACAAGTAGTGAGGTATAGGAATGCTCTGGGTTGAGAATGTAATTCTAGAAATTAAGGAGTACTTTTCTGTAAATCATGAGCATGTCAGAAATTACTATTCAAAATTACTGTTCATTCTCTAATGGAGAGAATTCAGCAAAAGAAAAGGAGTCAAATATTTTAAAAAGGAAATAAAGCAAAAGGAGATTCTTACATATATGTATGCTATTTATACATATTTATATATTTATCTGTATATAATTTCCTATGTGTGTGTGAGTCATTTACTTAAAAGGCTCACTGTGTTGAAATATAATTCTCAAACTCAATGTCATAACATTTGTCTTGGTTTTTTAGTGACAATAATGACTATATTCTCTTTACAAGCTCTGTTTAACGTGTGAGCTTCATAGCACATGGTATAGCAGTAAAAGATGGTAATTTTGAAATTTTCTGTAATTGAGTAGGGTCTGTTCTTCAGGAATTATCTTGTAATGTACAAAAGGAAATCAACCCTGCATAATTATTGGAAGGACTGATGCTGAAGCTGAAGCTTCAGTACTCTGGCCACCTGATGCGATGAGCTGACACATTGGAAAAGACCCTGATGCTGGGAAAGATTGAGGCAGGAGGAGAAGGGGATGACAGAGGACAAGATGATTGGATGGCATCACTGACTCAATGGACATGAGTTTGAACAAATTGCAGGAGATGGTGAAGGACAGGGAAGCTTGGCATGCTTCAGTCCATGGGGTTACAAAGAGTCAGACATAATTGAGAGACTGAACAACAGCAAATGTACAAAAGTAACCCCTCAATTATAAGCACATCAATTATAAACATAATTGTATATGTAAAAGGGGTTTATACAATTATAAACCCCTGCCCAAGTCCTAGGCTGATTAGGAAATCCTGAAGCTGGCAGAGCAAGTAGAAGAAATTATAGCTTAAGACAATGATTCCCTGAATCTGAGGAAATGGTGTTGAGCATATACTATGAGGGTTAATACCTAAGCCCATAAACCAGAAAAACAGCCTCAGAAACCTCGATGGTCAGGAGCAAGTGTTGATATAGGGCAAGCAGTTTAGAAGTAAAACACAAACAAAGCTTGCTTATCAGAAACTGGCTTGTTTTTGTTGGTCCTGTGTAAGATGGAAGAAGGCTTGACAACTCCCAGGAGCAATAGCTGACCTAGTAAAAATCAGAGTTGACATTTTGTGCTTAACACCTTGTGATCTTTTGTTAGTAGAATGTTTCACAATCTTCCCATATACTTAATACCCGATGATAACACATAGCTCCAGAGGTTCGATCTTTTTTTTTTTTTTTTTAAATTTTTGGCTGTGCTGAGTCTTCTTTGGTGTGTACAGGTCTTTTCCAGTTGTGGCAAGCAGGAGTTACTCTCTAGCTGGGGGGCAGGCTTCTCATTACAGTGGTGTCTCACGTGGAGCGTGGGCTCTGGGCACACGGGCTTCAGTTCCTGAGGCACGTGGGCTCAGTAGTTGCAGCTCTCAGCTCTAGAGTGCTGACTCAGGAGTTGTGGCGCACGGGCTTAGCTGCTCCTCAGCATGTGGCACCTTCCGGGATTAGGGATCAAACTGGTGTCCCCTGCACTTCAAGGTGGATACTTAACCACCGAACCACCGGAAAGCCTGAGGCTCAGTCTTGAAGTGGTGCCACGTTCAGAAGAAACGTATCCAGCTCCAGGAGTTTTGAAAATACAGACCTGTATTTGGGGCTTCTTTAAGAGCAGTAGCTTGAGTAGTACATGCTGTATGCCACATGGAAAGCTTCTTTAAGAATCTTATTTGGATACTCTTCCTTAACACCATGGCATGCTCAAAACTTTTCGCTGTTTCTCCTCTCATTCTGATCTCTACTCCCACTCTTTCTTGTGTGGTTAGGCCCTTTAGCTTCACACTCCACCACAAAAGGATTCCAGAAATAAAGCCAACACACAAAGATACACATTCATTGTGGAGAGAAAAGACAAGGAAAACTCACAAAGGGGGTAATTTTGGATCCCATTATTTTACAGTAATTTTACACAAATTTACACATGACAGATATTTACCTTACTTTAGCCCATATTTCTGATGGTTCTCCCACCCAAAGGTAACACTGGTACTGAGTCAGCACTCTACTCTCGAGAAATCCCGAGAAATCTTATCATTCAGCGAGTCACTCTGTATTTTTTAGTCTTAGTTTCCTAATTCAGCAGTTTAGGAATACTTGCCCATCTTGAATCAGTCAGTTCAGTCACTCAGTTGTGCCCAACTCTCTGCGACCCCATGGACTGCAGCACACCAGGCCTCCCTGTCCATCACTAACTCCTGGCGCTTGCTCAGACTCATGTCCATCAAGTCGGTGATGCCATCCAGCCATCTCATCCTCTGTTGTCCCCTTCTCCTCCCGCCTTTGATCTTCCTCAGCATCAGGGTCTTTTCCAATGAGTCAGTTCTTTGCATCAGGTGGCTAAAATACTGGAGTTTCAGCTTCAGCATCAGTCCCTCCAATGAATATTCAGGACTGATTTCCAATCTCGAATAAAAGCATTTAAAAAACACTTTTCAAAAGTGTAATATCTTAATGCTAAAGATATAATGTATGGAATTACATGAATCCATATTATGAAAGTATATTTAGTTTATGTGTAGCACTCAGTATAAATCTGGCACAGAATTGGCTTGTAATAGGTATTTATAAATGAATAGAAATCCTAAAATCAAAAGTAACAAGTTAATCGCTTAATACCCTTGTAAAAATACCATTAACTCAATTCCAATGGCTACTAATGGAATGTTTTATTTTTAGGATAAGCCATCACACTTGTAGCTCAAGATATCAAGCGGAATAGCATATATTAACACATACATATATGTGTATATGCGTATATATTTGTACACATAGCTGTATTTACATACACACACATACTGTCTTTGGAGAAGCTCTGATAAGCAAATGGAGGAAAAATAATACCACAAATAAGTGATTTATTAGCCTTAAAAGTTTCATTGTCAGAGAATTTTTTTAAAAGTCACTGTTTCTCCTCTTAACATTTATAACTTAGGACAGCAGCTGACAGCTCATCACAAAGATCCTGTCTCTCTCAGAATATCTATATTCTAGGAAGTGAAAGTGTTAGTCACTCAGTTGGGTCCAGCTTTGCGACCCCATGGACTGTAGCCTGCCAGGCTTCTCTGCCCATGGAATTCTAAGGCAAGAACTGAAGTGGGTGGCCATTCCCATTTCTAGGAGATCTTTCCAACCCAGAGATCGAACCCAGATTTCCTGCATTGCAGACAGATACTTTACCACTTGAGTCACCAGGGAAGCCCTAATAGTCTAGGAGCCCCTCTGTAAACTTAGACTGTGAATGAAATGATTTCCGCTTTTGTTATGTTTCTTTGTCTCTCGGTTTGATTGCACAGTATCCCAGCGTGGCTTGTTTAATTAGAATTCAAAGGTAAGACTTACGATCCTTTGCTAAAGAAGCTGAACTCAGATTAGAAAGGAAAAGACCCTAGACCAGGAAACACTTCAAAGCACACTCTATAAACAAGATTGCAGCCCAGCAACTGCCTCAGAAATGGGAAATGCCTCTCTTGGTTGAGCTGGAAAGTAGAAGGCACCGCAAGTCAGTATTTATTTTTGTAATCTCTTCTCAACGGTCTGCGGGTTTTGGCTCCGTGTATCTGCTAAGTGGTAATTCTAATCTTTGAAAGTCCATTTTCTTCCCTCTCTAAGAAGGCTTCCTGTGATCTGAAGCCAAGAAGAGCTGGACAGAACTCAAGGTTGTTATCACATTCATCGTATAGCACATAGAGTTTCAAGACAGATTACAGACTGATTTAAATGTTAAGGGGATGGAAAGGGGTTGTAAGGGATGGGGCTGAGAGAGGAACAGAGAAAGGAAAAGATACTTCAATGAAGCTGTTCAGGAAACAAAAAAAGCCTTTTACCTCATATTAAAAGTAATCACAGAATTCCCCTGCTCAAGTAAATGAAGTAACATCCAGTTCAACCCTCTTTATTGTTTTATCAATATCACACAACCTGTATTACTATCCTAATGAATTCTCAGCCAAGTCACAGAAAACTGCCATCTGGATTAGCTTGTGAGCAAATTTAAAGCGGATAGTTACAGAAGACCTGAGAAGAAACAGACCTGAGGGTCTGAAAACATACGCAGCCACTCCCTGAAAGATGTTATGTGTGTACTAAGATACATAGTTAGATTGATACACAGCTATTAAGAGAATTTTGTATCATATGCGTTTGATGATTTCTGATTCAACTGCTGAATTATAAAGCCAACCAAAATAGTGATTAGGCACTTGCTCAAACAAAAGACTGATTCACTTAATTCAAATTGAGAGGTTTATGCAAAAGCTCATCTCTTGTGTTATACTGGTTTGAGAAATATATAAACAAAACCAAAAGGGAATGGGTACAAGCAGTGATGCAAATTGTGGCATACCATTGGAATAATATTTATTTTCTAATCATAAATTTGCGTGTTTGTAAATTTTTACAGTATAGACTTAAACTATTTTCCTTATAGTGATTTGCTTACTCCTGAACGCTTGAAGTTTTGAAGAATTTTCAAATAAAGGTCAGGTTCAATAACATTCTGATTGCCACATTGCATGAAATTGAATGTGAGGCTAAATCTTGTGTGGCTTGTGCAAGCTCCCATGGTATAGAAGATCCTAATATCATGTGTTAATAAGAATGCTTCAAGTTTTATATAACAGAAATCACATTATACTAGTAGAAAAATGAAGAACTTTAAAATTTTGCCTTTTTAAAATAATATATCCACAAACAAAGCTGTTTTCGGATGAGGCTAATTAAGTGGTACTATTTTGGTATCTGGGGCTTCCCAGGTGGTTCAGTGGTAAAGCATCCGCCTGCCAATGCAGGAGATGTGTGTTCAGTCCCTGAGCAGGGAAGCTGCCCTGGAGTAGGCAACCCACTCCAGAATTCTTCCCTGGAAAATTCCATGGACAGAGGAGGCTGGTGGGATACAGTCCATGGGGTAGTCTGAGCTCACACACACATCTTGGTATCTAAGACCTTTATTTTCGTCTCTGTGCTCAGATTTCCATGATTTAGCTGTGTACTTTGGCTGACTACTTCTGGGGATCTGAGATGGCTTTCAGCAACTCTGTGTGCTAATTGTGCAATTAACTAAAAAGTCAATAACAGCTTTTCCAGCAATCACAGCAAATCATTGGTGTTCTTTCCACTTGCACTGCTTCAGGTCACATGCTCAACTTTCATCCAGTTACAGGGGTATGAGGTTTGCTGATTGGCTTAAATCAGATAATGAACTGGGTGGAGTCAACCTTACCAGAAACTATCTAAAGAGTTTTCAAAAAGGAATTAATGATTGTTGAGAAGGAAAAAGAGGTGAAAGAGAAAATGAATGCTAAGAAAGTAACAAAATGTACCTGCTGCAAAAGTCTTAATTTTGGCGACAATTATTGATAGTCAGTGTTCTTATTTTCAAACAGTGCTATGATTAAATTTTGAAACAAAGATGGTAGAACTCTGAATTTGGCCATGCACAAGTTGTATAAATTGTTATTTTAAAAGAAACTGAGAACATAGAAGATAAAATAATACTATTTTGAAGGTAACATTTTTAGTGATGACTTTTAGTTTGGCGTATTTATATGCTTGCTTGCTAAGTCGCTTCAGTTGTATCCGACTCTTTGCAACCCTATGGCTGTAGCCCACCAGGCTCCTCTGTCCATGGGATTCTCTAGGCAAGAATATTGGCGTGGATAGCAACATTCTTCTCCAGGGGATCTTCCTGACCAAAGGACTGAACCTGCATCTCTTAGGTCTGCTGCCTTGGCGAGTGGGTTCTTTACCACTAGCACCACCTGGTAAGCCCCTTATATTTATGTCACTAAATACATGAATGCCAAAAAACCCCAAAACACATTTAAGGTTGTTGATGAACAAATCATACATTTTATTTACTGTGAGATTATGTGGATTTAGTTTGCTTTAACTGTAATAAATTTTAAACAGAGACTATGTACTTATTTTTGTAGCATGAGCTAAACTGATTTTTGGCTTCTGAGGTTGTTTGATATTATGGTTAAACTCTATCAGTTATAATTCTAAATCCTTACTCAGAGACCATTAGCCAATGTTTATACTATCATTGAAAGAGATTTTATACTCAGTTTAATCACCATCTCCCTCATCTTCAAAGCGACGCATAAATTGCCTATCTGGTTCAGAATTTTCTTTCTTATAACAGTTGTTGTTCAGTCACTGACTTATATCTGCCGCTTTGTGACCCCATGGACTGCAGCACTCCAGGCTTTCCTGTCCTTCACCATCTCCTGGAGCTTGCTCAAACTCATCCATGGAGTTGGTGATGCCATCCAACCATTTCATCCTCTGTTGTCCCTTTCTCCTCCCACCTTCAGTCTTTCCCAGCGTCAGGGTCTTTTCCAGTGAGTCAGCTCTTTGTATCAGGTGGCCAAAGTATTGGAGTTTCAGTTTCAGCATCAGTCTTTCCAATGAATATTCACAGTTGATTTCCTTTAGGATTGACTGGTTGGGTCTCCTTGCAGTCCAAGAGACTCTCAGGAGTCTTCTCCAACACCACAGTTCAAAAGCATTGATTCTTTGGTGCTCAGCCTTCTTTATGGTCCAACTCTCACATCCATACATGACTACTGGAAAAACCATCGCTTTGACTATACAGAACTTTGTTGGTAAAGTGTAGCAGCAGATTATAAGAACCACCAACTTTACAGTTCTTACAAAATTAAAAAAAACATGAAAACAAAAATGGAATCTCTTGTAGCCATTGATACATAGTTAAATACATTCTTACTGTTTTAACTTTGGCAGTTAAAGGTCTATCTAGATTAGCTTCCAAAAGTATTTCAAATATGAACAGAAATATATGGGCTCTATTGACAAACCCATACTGAGAATAATTTGGGAATGCTGAATAATAACAAGATATATTTGTAGCCACTAAGTGCTAGACTCTTCATAAAGTAGTTATTAGTATTATCACTATTTTACATATGAGGAAATGAAGCCTAGAAATGTGAGATAACATTTCTCAAGATAGTAAATGGTAGAGAAGGACTCAAACTCAGAGAGTGTGACTTTCAGGAGAGAATCCTTTCTTTCTTTTTTTCCTTTTGCTCATTTTTTTGGTAAAATTTTTTGTACATAAGACTAAAAATATTGTATAATAAATGACTACTTACTCACCACCTGTTAACATGTTACAATATTTGTTGTATTTATACGTCCATATTTCTATTTTAAAGCATTTTAATACTTTCTAAGCATTTGAAATTATGCACAACATGACATTTCATTGTTACATATTTCAACATGCATTTCCTGCAAATGGCATTCTTTTACATTTCCACAATATAATAACTCACCTAATAAAAGTAATATTTCCTTAATATTATGTCCAGCCAGTGCTCAAATTTCTACCCTTTTCCTCTAAGTAGATTTCACATCTGGCTTGTTGGAATCAGGATTCCATTACAGTTAATGCCTGCGTGTGGCTGTGATGGGAAACTGTTCTAAACCACTACATAAAAAACACTCTTGAGGGTTTCTCAGATTGTTAGTAGGAGAATTCAGAAAACTGCACTTCTAGGCTATCTCTATAAATACAGAACTCTGCTAGAATAAAAAGATCTGGTTATTAATTACAATTAACCAGTTACTGCTAGATTTATGTCCTTGGGCGAGTTGTTTGATCTCTCAATACCTTTTTTTTTTCATCTGATAGTTGTTAAAGGAGTTATTGTAGGCTCTGTACTTAGAAAAATGACTTGGTTTGTGTGGATTCAGATTAGAGGTGGGGCAACCCACTCCAGTATTCTTGCCTGGAGAATCCCATGGATGGAGGAGCCTGGTAGGCTACAGTCCATGGGGTCACAAAGAGTCGGACACAACTGAGCGACTTCATTTTCACTTTCTTCATAACTTTGATTAAAGGTACAAGTATATGGAAGGAAATTTTTAGTCAGCATTCGTGGATTAACCATTGTGGATTAGCCATGAAGATGATATTAATAGGGAAAAGGAGGAAAACAGCCCTATAAACTCACAACTGTGGCCCAGATAGTCATGAAGGGTGGAAAATTGTTTCCAGCAGTGCCACACTAGCGCATTTTTTTTTTTTTTTTTGGGTTGTGCTTGGTCTTTGTTGCTGCATGGAGTTTTCTCTAGTTGCAGAGAGTGAGAGCAACTCTCTAGTTGTAGTGTGCAGGCTTCTCATTGTGATGACTTCTCTTGTTGTGAAGCACAGGCTCCGGAACACAGGCTCATGAGTCATGGCACAGAGGTTTAGTTGCTCCATAGCATGTGGGGTCTTCCTGGATCAGAGATCAAACACGTGTCTCCTACATTGTCAGTTGGATTCTTTGCCACTGAGCCATCAGTGAAACCCTGGGCTTATGTTTTTGACAAACATAAATTCTAAATGACAAAGCAATTTAGAATTCTAAATTGTGAATGGCATCTTTACATTTTCACCACCTGATGAGTCAGGACAGTAGGCAACTCCTTGAATTAGGACTGGTATTTCATTACACAATAATGTATTTTCCTCCTTTGAGTGGCAATCAAGAAACAGTTTTCTTTCAGTTCAGTTCAGTTGCTCAGTCGTGTCCGACTCTTTGCGACCCCAAGTACCGCAGTATGCCAGGCCTCCCTGTCCATTACCAGCTCCCGGAGTTTACTCAGATTCGTGTCCATTGAGTCAGTGATGCCATCCAACCATCTCATCCTTGTTGTCCACTTCTCCTTCTGCCCTCCATCTTTCCCAGCAGCAGAATCTTTTCAAATGAGTCAGCTCTTCACATCAGGTGGCCAAAGCATTGGAGTTTCAGCTTCAGCATCAGTCTTTCCAATGAACACCCAGGACTGTTCTCCTTTAGGATGGACTGGCTGGATCTCCTTGCAGTCCACAGGACTCTCAAGAGACTTCTTGAACACCACACCAAAAGCATCAATTCTTTGGCGCTCAGCTTTCTTTATAGTCCAACTCTCACATCCATACGTGACTAGTGGAAAATCCATAGCCTTGACCAGACTAACCTTTGTTGACAAAGTAATGTCTCTGCTTTTGAATATGCTATCTAGGTTGGTCACAACTTTCCTTCCAAGGAGTAAGTGTCTTTTAATTTCATGGCTGCAATCACCATCTGCAGTGATTTTGGAGCCCCCCAAAATTAAGTCAGCCACTGTTTCCACTATTTTCCCATCTATTTGTCATGAAGTGATGGGACCGGATGCCATGATCTTCGTTTTCTGAATGTTGAGTTTTAAGCCAACTTTTTTACTTTCCTCTTTTACTTTCATCAAGAGGCTCTTTAGTTCTTCTTCACTTTCTGCCATAAGAGTGTGTCATCTTCATATCTGAAGGTATTGATATTTCTCCCAGCAATCATGATTCCAGCTTGTGCTTCTTCCAGCCCCAGCATTTCTCATGATGTACTCTGCATATAAGTTAAATAAGCAAAGTGACAATATATAGCCTTGAACCTTTAAAAAAATATAGTAAATGGATCACAATAGCGTAAGAAAGAGATGCATATCAGAGTAATGAGGTAGGTAGTCACAAAGAAAATAAGTCTAATTTTTTTCATTTGTGTTGTTGAGTGTTTCAACAGTGGTGTTCACCTCGTCTTTTTAGCCTGTGTGTGGTACCATACCTGTGTTTATCATGATACCTGTGATAAACATATGAGAGGTAAACAACACGAGGTAAACATATGAGAATCACATAGGGAGGCTGCATCCACTTAAATATGTATTTTGATGACTTAATATGCTAATGAAAATACAGTTTTTATTTGGTTGGCAGACAGGGAATACATTGTTTATGTATTCTACACTTGTAGTAAAAGCAAAATTTTATAGTGCCATGAAATAAGGTCAACTTAATCTGTAACTCAGTAGGAACTGATATTTCATCATGGCTCCAGATTCAAAAGTTAGCTTCTATAGACATAAAGGTAAAATATATTAATTTTAAAGCTAGGCAAATATAATCTTCATCATTGCAGTGACTCCTTTAAATTCTTCTACCTAAAACAATGTAAAATCTGATAAGCCACCAGATATTTAAAATGTGTACTTTGGGCAAATAAAGCATTAAAATAAAAGTTTATATGGCTTCACTTGAATGCTGTTCAAGGACTGTGGTTGCTCATTTTTCAGAAACTCCCTCTATATCATCAAACTGTTACATCTGGTCTCTTCATGGACACTCTCAAGCTGTTTCTCCAGACTATTGGACACAGCTCCAAAATTCTTATTCTCTTACTAGCTGTTCCTGCCAAGTCAGGGGAATATTTCATAATCAAGACAGTACAAAACCCCCTTTCCTACTTTGGGGGAAGAAAGTCAATATAGCTATCATGGTCACAGAGGAGAGATGTTGCAAATTCCAGAGAAGGTTGAATGGCTATTGTTCTGCCACTGGGTCACTTACACCTTAGCTTTGAAGTATTGTTTTCTAGGACTTTGTTACATAGACCCCATTGTGTTTTTATGTGTTTCCTTTTGAAAAAGCTGTACAAGCCCAATGAGTGATGTAGTTGGGTTATTTGAGTGTTTGTTTTGCTTTTGTTTTTTTCTTAGTTAGGTGAATGCTGGCCAAAATGTTTAGTTAGGTTTCATTAGTTTTATCACTGTTATTTTTTTTATGTTTAACTTAAATGAACCCACTTAATTCTGGTGTGACTCTGAAAAGTAAAACAAATTATACAATAGGAATGAACTCCTGATGAATAAAATATAGAGTAGCACAAAAATCTGTATGTCTTAAATCTTTCAGGTTTTAAAAATTAATTTGAAGAGAGGATGAATCATCATCAAAACAATTAAAAAAATTATAAACAGGGGAAAATGAAACAATCACAGACATATCATTAGAAATCATCAAAATGAATATATACACATGGCTATATACTTATGGGTTTGGGAATTACAAGTTAATACATGGAAAGAACCCTATACTGGTCACAAAGATTTATGATTTTGAAGACAGTGCTGAAGAATTCATAAAAACACAGTAGAAAGATTCATAGGAAATACCATAGAAGGACCTTAAGAGAGAAAAAGAATAAAAGAACAGGTTAACAAACAGAAGAGCTATATTGAAAGATCTCAAATGTACATATATGAGGTAGAGTGTATGCATAAAAAATTATAAACAGGGGAAAATGAAACAATCACAGACATATCATTAGAAATCATCAAAATGAATATATACACATGGCTATATACTTATGGGTTTGGGAATTACAAGTTAATACATGGAAAGAACCCTATACTGGTCACAAAGATTTATGATTTTGAAGACAGTGCTGAAGAATTCATAAAAACACAGTAGAAAGATTCATAGGAAATACCATAGAAGGACCTTAAGAGAGGAAAAGAATAAAAGAACAGGTTAACAAACAGAAGAGCTATATTGAAAGATCTCAAATGTACATATATGAGGTAGAGTGTATGCAGAAATGTAAAGGCTATATTTTTAGACATTGAAATTATTAGAAGAAAATACAAGATCTTCTCTCTATGACCCTTGATATGGGTAAGGATTTCTAATGGGATCAAAATCGAAAAACCAATAATAAGACAGTGCTCCCAAATGGATTTTTAAATGTTTTTGCTGCTTATGGTATTTTCATTAACACCGTTCACTTTTAGTCAACATGTGTGTGCGCGTGCTAGTAGCTTCAGTCATGTCCGAGTCTGTGCAGCCCTATGGACTGTAGCCTGTCAGCTTCCTCTGTCCACTGGGATTCTCCAGGCAAGAATCCTGGAGTGGGTTGTCATCCTTCATGGGATCTTCCCGACTCAGGGATCGAAACTGTGTCTCCTGCAGCTCCTGAAAGGCAGGCAGATTCTTTACTGCTGAGCCACGAGGGAAGCCCCTTTAGTTAACATAGGTCATTGAAATTTTATTAAACTTGTTTTGCTTTTCTCTTTGAGACGTATCAGCATTGTATTTTTACATGGAATTTTGATGAGCCTCATGGAACGTTTAATATTGTGGTTTTTACTCATAGTTTAAGATATATTGATATATGTTTTTCTTTTCTTTTAGTTAAACATATTTTATCATTTCCTTACTGATATTTTGACCCAATGGATTATTTAGAAACACATTTTTCCATTTCCAGTTTAATTCCTTTTGGACCAGTACACATACTTTGTATGATCTAAGTCCTCTTAAACTTATCTTCAATTGTTTTATGGACCATAAAGTTGTTTATTTCTAGACTTTCTATGTGTATTCAAATGATTATGTGTTCTGTTTTGGGGTATGGTATTTTATGTATGAATTAGAAAAAGCTAGTAGAGAACAGAAATGGTATGGGCCTAACAGAAGCAGAAGATATTAAGAAGAGGTGGCAAGAATACACAGAAGAACTATACAAAAAAGATCTTCACAACCAAGATAANAACCCACTCCAGTGTTCTTGCCTGGAGAATCCCAGGGACGGGGGAGCCTGGTGGGCTGCCGTCTATGGGGTAGCAGAGACTTGGACACGACTGAAGCGATTTAGTAGCAGCAACATACATCTTTGAACATAATTATACTAATAATATATATTAATGTTTTATACATATGGAGTATAATTCTATTTTTGATAAAAACTTTGCAAAGTATATATGCATATGTTCAGCTGTATGAAATTTCATAAAATGAGGAAAAGTATCATTGTGTGAATGTATGGAAAATAATATAATTCCATCTTTAATTATAAATCAAGTTTAGGTATTTAAAGATTTAGCAAGTATATATTTATGGCCTAGAAGGTAAAATGCAAATTTAAAAAAGCGATCCCCTGGAGAAGGAAATGGCAGTCCACTCCAGTACTATTGCCTGAAAAATCCCATGGACAGAGGAGCTTGGTAGGCTACAGTCCATTGGGTCACAAAGAGTCAGATCAGCTGTATGAAATTTCATAAAATGAGGAAAAGTATCATTGTGTGAATGTATGGAAAATAATATAATTCCATCTTTAATTATAAATCAAGTTTAGGTATTTAAAGATTTAGCAAGTATATATTTATGGCCTAGAAGGTAAAATGCAAATTTAAAAAAGCGATCCCCTGGAGAAGGAAATGGCAGTCCACTCCAGTACTATTGCCTGAAAAATCCCATGGACAGAGGAGCTTGGTAGGCTACAGTCCATTGGGTCACAAAGAGTCAGACACAACTGAGCAACTTCACTTGACTATGCTTGATTAGCTTATGTGATTCTGGATATTTTCACAGATTATTGTTATTTATGTTAGTTTAGGGCTTTCCTGGTGGCTCAATGCTAAAGAATCTGTATGCAATGCAATGCAGGAGACATGGTTCAATCTGTTCAATCATTAAGGAAGATATCCTGGAGGATGAAATGGCAACACACTCCAGTATTCTTGCCTGGAGACGCCCATGGACAGAGGAATCTGGTGGGCTACAGTCCATGGGGTTGCAAAGAGTTGGACATGATTGAGCGTGTGCATGCACGCACACATACAACACACACACATACATGCTAGTTTATAGTATTTATAGATTTGTGTCAGTTTAATAGATTTTAACATCAATATCATTACAAGTAATCTATATATTTCCATATAGATTTCAAACTTAAGTTTAAAAGAGGCACATGAAAGGATGCTCAGCATAACTAATTATTCAGTTCAGTTCAGTCACNGACTGGAAGAAGCCCAAGCTGGAATCAAGATTGCCGGGAGAAATATCAATAACCTCAGATATGCAGATGACACCACCCTTATGGCAGAAAGTGAAGAGGAGCTAAAAAGCCTCTTGATGAAAGTGAAAGAGGAGAGTGAAAAAGTTGGCTTAAAGCTCAACATTCAGAAAACGAAGATCATGGCATCTGGCCCCATCACTTCAAGGGAAATAGATGGGGAAACAGTAGAAACAGTGTCAGACTTTATTTTTTGGGGCTCCAAAATCACTGCAGATGGTGACTGTAGCCATGAAATTAAAAGACGCTTATTTCTTGGAAAAAAAGTTATGACCAACCTAGATAGCATATTCAAAAGCAGAGACATTACTTTGCCAACTAAGGTGCATCTAGTCAAGGCTATGGTTTTTTCCTGTGGTCATGTATGGATGTGAGAGTTGGACTGTGAAGAAGGCTGAGTGCCAAGGAAGTGATGCTTTTGAACTGTAGTGTTGGAGAAGACTCTTGAGAGTCCCTTGGACTGCAAGGAGATCCAACCAATCCATTCTGAAGGAGATCAGCCCTGGGATTTCTTTGGAAGGAATGATGCTAAAGTTGAAGCTCCAGTACTTTGGCCACCTCATGCGAACAGTTGACTCATTGGAAAAGACCCTGATGCTGGGAGGGATTGGGGGCAGGAGGAGAAGGGGACCACTGAGGATGAGATGGCTGGATGGCATCACGGACTCAATGGACGTGAGTCTGAGTGAACTCCGGGAGTTGGTGATGGACAGGGAGGCCTTGCGTGCTGCGATTCATGGGGTCGCAAAGAGTCAGACACGACTGAGCGACTGAATGAACGAATGAATGTGTATCCTAGGTTTAGAAAAATCTTGCTAAAAAAATCCATTAAACTTTCTGATATTCTCTTCATGCTTTGCTTTGAGAGTTCAAATGCTAAGCTTAATTTGTTTCTTTTTCATAAGCTTTACAACACAGAGATAGTCTATCCCATAGTCTTTTAATCATCGTTGTTGCTGTAGTAATCAGGTGCTACAACCATGTGACCTTCTAATGCCTTGCCCAGCTGATATCTACTCAATATCAATAACAGTGATAATCTGAGTAATTGCATATAACTGCATGCCATGAATTACATTTCTGACTCACCTTCTTCACTTAATTATCTGCTAAATAACCTTGTTCAAAATGAATCACCTCATTTTTGCATACCAATATGAGGAGCAGCAGCTGCCCTTTGCTGGAGCAGCCGTGAAGAGATACCCCACGTCCAAAGTAAGAGAAACCCAAGTAAGATGGTAGGTGTTGCGAGAGGGCATCAGAAGGCAGACACATTGAAACCATAATCACAGAAAACTAGCCAATCTGGTCACATGGACCACAGCCTTGTCTAACTCAATGAAACTAAGCCATACCCTTGGGGCCACCCAAGATGGACGAGTCATGGTGGAGAGGTCTGAAAGAATGTGGTCCACTGGAGAAGGGAATGGCAAACCACTTCAGTATTCTTGCCTTGAGAACCTCATGAACAGTATGAAAAGGCAAAATGACAGGATACCGAAAGGGGAACTCCCTGGGTTGGTAGGTGCCCAATATGCTACTAGAGATCAGTGGAGAAATAACTCCAGAAAGAATGAAGGGATGGAGCCAAAGCAAAAACAATACCCAGCTGTGGATGCGACCGGTGATACAAGCAAGGTCCAATGCTATAAAAAGCAAAATTGCATAGGAACCTGGAATATTAGGTCCATGAATCAAGGCAAATTGGAAGTGGTCAAACAGGAGATGGCAGAGTGAACGTCAACATTCTAGGAATCAGCGAACTAAAATGGACTGGAATGGGTGAATTTAACTCAGAAGACCATTATATCTACTACTGTGGGCAGGAATCCCTTAGAAGAAATGGAGTAGCCATCATGGTCAACAAAAGAGTCCGAAATGTAGTACTTGGATGCAATCTCAGAAATGACAGAGAATGGTCTCTATTCATTTCCAAGGCAAACAATTCAATATCACGGTGATACAAGCCTATGCCCCAACCAGTAATGTAGAAGAAGCTGAAGTTGAATGGTTCTATGAAGACTTAAAGACCTTTTAGAACTAACACCCAAAAAAGATGTCCTTTTCAATATAGGGAACTAGAATGCCAAAGTAGGAAGTCAAGAAACACCTGGAGTAACATGCAATTGGCCTTGGAGTACAGAATGAAGCAAGCAAAGGCTAATTAAGTTTTGCCAAGAGAACACACTGGTCATAACAAACATTCTCTTCCAACAACACAAAAGAAGACTCTACACATGGACATCACTAGATGGTCAACACTGAAATCAGATTGATTACATTCTTTGCAGCCAAAGATGGAGAAGCTCTATGCAGTCAGCAAAAACAAGACCGGGAGCTGACTGTGACTCAGATCATGAACTCCTTCTTGCCAAATTCAAACTTAAATTGAAGAAAGTGGGGAAAACCACTAGACCATTCAGTTATGACCTAAATCAAATCCCTTATGATTATACAGTGGAAGTGAGAAATAGATTTAAGGGCCTAGATCTGATAGATAGAGTGCCTGATGAACTATGGATGGAGGTTCGTGACACTGTATAGGAGACAGGGATCAAGACCAACCCCATGGCAAAGAAATGCAAAAAAGCAAAATGGCTGTCTGGGGGAGGCCTTACAAATAGCTGTGAAAAGAAGAGAAGTGAAAAGCAAAGGAAAAAAGGAAAGATATAAGCATCTGAATGGAGAGTTCCAAAGAATAGCAAGGAGAGACAAGAAAGCCTTCCTCAGCGATCAATGCAAAGAAATAGAGGAAAACAACAGAATGGTAGAGATGTCTTCAAGAAAATTAGAGATACCAAGGGAACATTTCAGGCAAAGATGGGCTCAATAAAGGACAGAAATGGTATGGACCTAACAGAAGCAGAAGATCTTAAGAAGAGGTGGCCAGAAAACACAGAAGAACTGTACAAAAAAGAGCTTCATGACCCAGATAATCACGATGGTGTGATCACTCACCTAGAGCCAGACATCCTGGAATGTGAAGTCAAGTGGGCCTTAAAAGCATCACTACGAACAAAGCTAGTAGAGGTGATGGAATTCCAGTTGGCTATTTCAAATCCTGAAAGATGATGCTGTGAAGTGCTTCACTCAATATGCCAGCAAATCTGGAAAACTCAGCAGTGCCCACAGGACTGGAAAAGGTCAGTTTTTCATTCCAATCGCCAAGAAAGGCAATACCAAAACATGTTCAAACTACCACACAATTGCACACATCTCACATACTAGTAAAGTAATGCTCAAAATTCTGCAAGCCAGGCTTCAGCAATACGTGAACCATGAACTCCCTGATATTCAAGCTGGTTTTAGAAAAGGCAGAGGAACCAGAGATCAAATTGCCAATATCTGCTGGATCATGGAAAAAGCAAGAGAGTTCCAGAACATCTATTTCTGCTTTATTGACTATGCCAAAGCCTTTGACTGTGTGGATCACAATAAACTGTGGAAAATTCTTCAAGAGATGGGAATACCAGACCACCTGGCCTGCCTCTTGAGAAACCTATATGTAGGTCAGGAAGCAACAGTTAGAACTAGATATGGAACAACAGACTGGTTCCAGATAGGAAAAGGAGTACGTCAAGGCTGTATATTGTCACCCTGCTTATTTAACTTATATGCAGAGTACATCATGAGAAACGCTGGACTGGAAGAAGCACAAGCTGGAATCAAGATTGCCAGGAGAAATAATAACCTCAGATATACAGACAGAAAGTGAAGAGGAACTAAAAAGCCTCTTGATGAAAGTGAAAGTGGAGAATGAAAAAGTTGGCTTAAAGCTCAACATTCAGAAAACAAAGATCATGGTATCTGGTCCCATCACTTTGTGGGAAATAGATGGGCAACAGTGTCAGACTTTATTATTTTGGGCTCCAAAATCACTCCAATGGTGATTGCAGCCATGAAATTAAAAGAGGCTTACTCCTTGGAAGGAAACTTATGACCAACCTAGATAGCATATTCAAAAGCAGACACATTACCTTGCCAACAAAAGTCCGTCTAGTCAAGGCCATGGTTTTTACAATGAGGGATTGGGGGCAGGGAGAAAAGGGGATGACAGAGGATGAGATGGCGGATGGCATTACCGACTTGATGGACATGAGTTTGAGTAGACTCCGGGAGTTGGTGATGGACAGGGAGGCCTGGCATGCTGTGATTCATGGGGTCATAGATAGTTCAACACGACTGAGCGACTGAACTGAACAACTGAATTGAAGTGATGATCTCTTTCACACTTGCTTCCCCAATTACTTTACTTTTTAGAATCAAGAAATGCAGTGTAATCTTAGTATCCAGATTACTTTGGTTTTAAAGTCTATGTTATTCTTTTATCCATTAAATAACCTTAAGTATTTCCTATGCACCAGGCAAACAAACAAACAGGAATTAGAAATAGAGCAACAAGGAGGTTTAAGTTGGTTTGCCCTTCCCAAACCAACCCTTCATCCTTTTTTGGCCTTCTCTGCTAACTCAGCCCCAAGGGGCTCTTCTCTGTGAATTGTATCCACATGCTTCCTTATCTTCTTCCTGTGGAATTCAGTCAGTGAGAGGCACTGGTAGGAGATGCAAACCAGATGGAGAAGAGATCCGTGATCTCTCTTTCTTGGTGTGCTATTATGATAATGACTATATACCTCTATCACTACAGCTCATGTCTAGTGACTGATTCCTCTCCCATCACTCCAGTATCTAAAAAGATCCAATGACATCATTTCTTCCCTTGCCTCTTTAGAGATTGCTGCCCATACCAACTGGCAGGTTTATCTCCTCCCTTAGATAATTGGGTGGACTTCACATTTCAATAACCTTTAAATTCTCAGTGATTTGTGAAAACAAAGGTTTATTTCTCAATCATTCTAAGTGTCCATCCTAAAACAGGTAGGGATTTTGTTTCAGGATTTACACTAGTAGAGCAATGATCACTCTGATTACCAGTCTCTTGGTAGAAGAAAAAGAGAACCAGTGAACTATGTAGTGGATCTTAAAAGTTCTTGCCAGAAATGACTTCTGTCTCCTCTGTTCATTTATTTGGCCAAAACAAATCACATGATCTTTGGACAGAGACCAGTGGTCTCTGGGCAAAGGACTTCATAGGAAGAAAAATAGAATATTTGGTGAACAGTCAATGGATGGGAAATTATCAATTGATGACTGAGAAGACTTGGTACGGTCTTAGGAAGCAAAAGTCTTTTCATAAGATACAATGTTAAAGTGGAGTTTTTAACTTGGTCTGTCAGATATAAGCAAAATGTTCCCATCTGTCCACATATTAGTATTCTGTACTAATCACATTAGAATATTTCAACTGACTGGGTAATAATTATCATGCATCTTAAAAGAGAGTAGATTTAAGGACATATAAATTTCCTTTTGCCTAAGAGAGAAAAAGAAATCAGTGGTGATTAAAAAGAAACAAAATCCTATATCAAATCAGGTAGGCTACTTATTTGTTCTTTATTAATTTATGTCTTTACCTTTTATTTAAAAAAATAGGTGGAGAATTTGGAGAACAATTATTCTTCATTTAAAAAATATTTTAAAATATTAAATGAAATTAATATCTACTGTACTTTTTCAAATAATTTATCTATAAAAAGTATTCATTTTTCTAAATCAGAGCACATTCTCTCAATATAACAATTATGTTAAAATTATGTTTGTATATAGATACAAATAAAAATTAAATGTGGAAAATTTCAAATTAATATCAGTAAAGAAATACAGAATATCTTAATTTCTAGAATTATAATACCAATTGTGTGATTAATAATTTAAAGTGTTCACTGCCTGTTATTTATCAAAATCTCCCATTATTCTATTATATTCATGCTTACATAGTAAATTTTGCTTGATCAGAACTCCTACCTATATCATTTCTGAGATATTGCTATGAATGATTACAGGCTATGTATGTTCCATGACGAAAGAGAAGTGACAGATGGGCATGATGTTTATGATGCTTCCAATATTTTCAAAGCTGTGGTTGATCAGTTTCAAATGATTGATTTAGGGTCTAAGGCATTTATATGTTTGGATAATAATTTAGAGAAGTGAAAATAGTCGTAACAGTGAGCCTGATGTCATCACTTTTTAAGCTCATTTTACAGCAAAATTCTTATGAAGAGAATCAGTGGTTGAATACATATTCTCTGCATTTCTTGAGAAGTGTTTTTTCCAATGATATTAGAAGGAAGACTTTTTTTTCTTTTTTAATGGATTATTATTAAGCTCTAGAAATTCAGAATGTGTGAAAGTATAGGCTATTACTTTTGCAAAATTGCAGAGGTGACAGTTTTATGATTCTGAAACTTATAATGGCTTGAAAGTCAGGAAACCTGGGTTCTAGTTCCAGCTCTGTCATTATCACACTCTGTGGGAAAGCACTAATTATCTGATATAGCTTTGTTTCTGTCTTTTCTTTAATAAAGTGAAAAGAAAATATTTTCTTCCTATTTCAAAGGTATATTATTAGGATACATGAAATAGGACTTGTTGAAGTATTTGACATTTGTCAAAAGAAAGATGATCCACAAATCCTCATTATACTTACATAACACTATATATGTATTCCAGAAACATTTTCATAAATAAGAATGATGTATAGAATTATAAAGAAGGAATCTGAAAAGAAACTTTTTGAATAGGGAATATTAAAAATATCAATTTGTCACTTTAACTCTAAGTTTCTTCTATGATGTAATTTTATAGATAAAATGTCTGACACTGGAGACTGACATTAGATGTAGATGTTAATTTTATTGGGGCTTCCCTCATAGCTCAGTTGGTAAAGAATCTACCTGCAATGTGGGAGACCCAGGTTCAATCCCTGGGTTGGAAAGATCTCCTAGAGAAGGAAATGGCAACCCACTCCAGTACTCTTGCCTGGAGAATCCTATGGACAGATGATCCTGGCAGGCCACAGTCCATGGGGTCTCAAGAGATGGACACAACTCAGCAACTATACCACCACCACATTAGTCTTATTTACAATATATTGAATAAGTAGCAATGAATTTTGAAAAGAATTTCACTATCCATTTCTGACCTATTGAGATATCTTGAGAATAGAATCTATAAGACTTGGTTGCAGTTTGTGGAAGGATAAGGGAGAAGGAGAAGTTAAGAATTACCATGGAGACAAATTGTTGGAGGATCATGTCCTCAACTAACAACAAATTGGTAGGAGTGTGAGTTGGTGTAATGGCGTAGGAGCGTGACATGTTAAGATAGTGAACTCAGTTTTGAATGTGCTGTAGATGCAGGTGTCCAGCATCCTTAAACTAATTGTATCCAGTCTTACTTTAGAGTAACTTCACCTAGCCACATTAGCTAGAATTTGTTCTGGTTCTTTACTATGCAGTTGTTAAAAAGAATGAGATATATCTATATATAACGGTACAAAATAATGTCATAGACATATTTAGAAAAACAAAGTCACAACAGTGAATATAGTATGCTTCCCTTAGTGAAAAATAAAAGTGATATATGTTTATACTCTCATAAACTCATTCTGGAAAGATACAGAACGGTGGGTAAAGTGTTGCCTCACAGGAAGGGATCTGGATGACCGGAGGTCTGAAGAGGGAAAAAGATTAATTTTATTCCTTACTCTGAAATCTACATTGTCTGATATGTGTATAGCTACCCTAGCTTTTTTTTTTTAATTATTTTTTATTTTTACTTTATTTTGCTTTATAATACCATATTGGTTTTTCCATACATTGACATGAATCCACCACAGGTGTACACGAGCCCCCAATCCCAAACCCCCCTCCCACCTCCCACCCCATATCAACTCTCTGGATCCTCCCCATGTGCCAGCCCCAAGCATCCTGTATCCTGCATCAATCATAGACTGGTGATTCATTTCTTACATGATAGTATACATGTTTCAGTGCCATTCTCCCAAATCATCCCACCCTCTCCCTCTCCCACAGAGCCCAAAAGTCCGTTCTATACATCTGTGTCTCTTTTGCTATCTCACATACAGGGTTATCATTACTATTTTTCTAAATTCTATATATATGTTAGTATAATGCATTGGTGGTTTTCTTTCTGGCTTACTTCACTCTGTATAATCGGCTCCAGTTTCATCCACCTCATTAAAACCAATTCAAATGTATTCTTTTTAATGGCTGAGTAATACTCCATTGTGTATATGACCACAGCTTTCTTATCCATTCATCTGCTGATGGACATCTAGGTTGCTTCCACATCCTGGCTATTATAAACAGTACTGCGATGAACACTGGGGTACACTTGTCTCTTTCAATTCTGGTTTCCTCGGTGTGTATGCCCAGCAGTGGGATTGCTGGGTCATAAGGCAGTTCAATTTCCAGTTTTTTAAGGAATCTCCACACTGTTCTCCATAGTGGCTGTACTAGTTTGCATTCCCACCAACAGTGTAAGAGGGTTCCCTTTTCTCCACACCCTCTCCAGCATTTATTGCTTATAGACTTTTGGATCACAGCCATTCTCAGTGGTGTGAAATGCTACCTCACTGTGGTTTTGATTTGCATTTCTCTGATAATGAGTGATGTTGAGCATCTTTTCATGTATTTGTTAGCCATCCGTATGTCTTCTTTGGAGAAATGTCTATTTAGTTCTTGGGCCCATTTTTTGATTGGGTCATTTATTTTTCTGGAATTGAGCTGCATAAGTTGCTTTTATATTTTTGAGATTAGTTGTTTGTCAGTTGCTTCATTTGCTATTATTTTCTCCCATTCAGAAGGCTGTCTTTCCACCTTGCTTATAGTTTCCTTTGTTGTGCAGAAGCTTTTAATTTTAATTAGATCCCATTTGTTTATTTTTGCTTTTATTTCCAGTATTCTGGAAGGTGGATCATAGAGGATCCTGCTATGATTTATGTCGGAGAGTGTTTTTGCCTGTGTTCTCCTCTAGGAGTTTTATAGTTTCTGGTCTTACGTTTATATATATAGCCACCCTAGCTTTTTTTGGAATAGTGTTTGCATAGTCCCTGAAGCTCAGATGGTAAAGAATCTGCCTGCAATGCAGGAGACCTGGGTTTGATTCTTGGGTTGGGAAGACCCTCTGGAGAAGGGAATGGCAACCCACTCCAGTATTCTTGCCTGGAGAATCCCATGGACAGTAGAGGCTGGTGAGCTACAGTTCGTGGGGCCACAAAGAATCAGACATGACTGAGCAACTAACACTACTACTAATCACAGTAAATATTTATATCTTACTTTTACTTTTAACCTATGGCTTCACATTTGGAGTTTCTTATGAACATGATATAGTTGGGTCTGGCGTCCTTGTCTAATCTTTATACTTGCATTTTAGATGTTTAAACATCAACATTTAATGTGATTATTGATATTACTGGATTTAAATCTAACATCTTGATATTTGTTTTCTGTATCATTTTTCCCCCTTTTCTCTTTTTTTCTGCCTTCTTTTAGCCTAATACAGTATTTTTATATGATTCCATCTTACTTCCTTTTTGGCTTTTTAGCTATAAATCTTTGCTTTATAATCTCTCAGTGTTTCCTTTAGGGTTTACATGTGACAGCTACTGTGACTAGCGGGTGTGTGTGTGTGTGTGTGTGTGTGAAATTGCCTGGTGACCCAGATGGTAAAAAATTTGTCTGCAATGTAGGAAACCCAGTTCAATCCTTGGGTCAGGAAGATCCCCTGGAGAAGAGAATGGCAACCCCCTCCAGTATTTTTGCCTAGAGAATTCCATGGACACAGGAGCCTGGTGGACTATAGTCCATGGGGCTGCAAAGAGTCAGACACAACTGAGTGACTAACACACACACATATGCATATGTATATATATGTAATCCTAACCTCATAAGGTAAAAGTGAATATCCGTATTTTTCAGATGAAGGAAAAACATATTGTTGAAATTATAAATAAACGTCTCAGAACAAGAATTAAAACCCAGGTTTGCCTGACTTCAAACATGCATTGTAATATTAGGAAAATAATGTAATAAGGTTCAACCTTGATATAATCAGAATCCCATAAAAGAGACATAAACTAAAAAGTGAATTGTTATTAAATTTGAAATTATTGAATATATATCTGAATATTAAAAAAGAATAGGGTCTAAACATAATGGATTGGCAGAATAGCTAATATCAAAATAAATAGAAACTTACAACGATAAAAAAAATGGTAATGTTATCACTCTCTCTTTAAAGCTACTATAGTAAAATACAAGGAAGAAATTAGCTATTGCAGTAGTAAACCTTACCCTTAAGGCAAAGTTTTAAAATATATTCTGATATTTTTGATGCATAATGGAAATTTCCTTTCATATATTTATAAATGACTAGTGCCTAACTGAAATCAATATAGTATTTGAAAATATAACTGCCACTAAAATGGTTTTAGAGGCAATGGCAATCCAGTCCAGCACTCTTGCCTGGCAAATCCCATGGACGATGGAGCCCTGTAGGCTGCAGTCCATGGGGTCCCTAGGAGTTGGACACAACTGAGCGACTTCACTTTCACTTTTCACTTCCATGCATTGGAGAAGGAAATGGCAACCCACTCCAGTGTTCTTGCCTAGAGAATTCCAGGGACGGGAGAGCCTGGTGGGCTGCCATCTCTGGGGTCGTACAGAGTCGGGCACAACTGAAGCAACTTAGCAGCAGCAACCCCCTTATAATCCCTTGACTCCATTTTTAACCATATAGACATTTCTAAAACATTTTTGATATAGAAATCCTAGAACTCCCGTTGTTTGGGAAAAAGAATAAGAGGATAAGGAGGCCCCATCAATGGATGAAGATATTCTGGTCTCCTTCAAAGTTTAAATCTTATGGCACTTATATCCACACGTGCTAAGTCACTTCAGTCATGTCTGACTCGCAACCCATGGACTTCAGCCTGCCAGGCTCATAGATCTATCTAGCTAGTGTTATGAATAGTCAAATACACATTTTACATGGATATGTATGTTTATTTCCCTGAAGTACATACAAGGAATAGAATCCTTGGATCATAAGGTAAAATATGTCCAATTTTATAAGGTTCTGCCAAACTGTTTTACAAAAAGGATATACCATTTTTGCATTCCTACTAACAATGTACTAGAGTTTTAGTTACTCCATATCCTTGTCAACACTTAGTATTGTCAGTCTTTATTATGTTAGCTATTTTAGTGGGTATGTATTGGTATTTCATTGTGGTTCTAATTTGTTAGGCAATGTTTCAGTGATAGAGATGTATTTCCAAATTGCATTTTCCTATTGGAATAAATCAACTGACTTACATAGATTCTGATTTGTTAATAAGAAATCCATGAAGCTATATAGCTTCTACTAGTTCCCTAAAATCTGATCTATAATGCATGAATGATAAAGACTCTTTGAATCTATAAAACTAAAGACTAGATCCTATACTTTTCTGTAATTTCATCAGAGTATTGCCTACCTATGAGACCTAGCCTGAAGCAGTCAGGTATCCTGCCTCCCTTCCTTCCTTCCAGTCTCCCAGTCGTCCATTTTTCCAAATATCTACTCTGTTTACAAAGATGTGTGTTAATTTTGGAAAATTAAAATGAAAGATATATATAAGATAGTAAAAATAATCCATTCAGTTTTACCACCCAAAGACTACCACCATCAACATGTTAATGAATTTTTCCAGATTTTTCTTTATGTAAAATAAAAATAGACTATGTTATTATAATGAACTATTTAACTATTTAATTAAATTCTTAAAACAACTGTGTGGTAGATCATATTTTAACCCCATCTTACAGATAACAAAACTAAAGAAAAGTTTTCAGTACTTTGTCTCAAATTACACAGCTTAGTAGTTGGTAGCATTGACATTGATATCGAGGGAGTTAGTTTGATTCCAGACTGCAAGTATTAGGTTGGTACAAAAGTAATTGTGGTTTTACATTGTTGAACTTTCCCATTTGATATAGACTACATTCTTAAACAAGTGTGGTTATGTTATAAATCATTTTAATTCAAATTTCTAGATTTAAGTCTTTTGGCTAATGATTACTTGCTGTTTATATTTATTTTAGACTATAGAAATGTTGTTATAAAAAAGCAAATTCAAGCATTTTTTTTATTCAAGTTCAAAATGGTTCATAAAGCAGCAGAGATAACTTGCAATTGCTAATGAATGTATACTGCAGTGGTGGTTCAAGAAGTTTGGCAAAAGAGACGAGAGCCTTGAAGATGACGAGTGTAGTGGCCAGCCATCAGAAGTTGACAACAACCGAGAGTTATCATTGAAGCTGATCCTCTTATAACTACTGAGAAGTTGCTGTAGAACTCAACTTCGGTCAACCATCCTATGGTCATTCAACATTTGAATCACATCAGAAAGGCAAAAGAGCTCAATAAGTGAGTGTCTCATGTGCTGACCAAAACCCAAAAAAAACATTGATTTGAAGCATTGTCTTTTCTTATTCTATGCAAGAACAACGAACCATTTCTTGATCTGATGAAAAAGTGGATTTTATGACTACCAGTGATAACCAGCTCAGTGGTTGGACCAAGAAGAAGCTCCAAAGCATTTCCCAAAGCCAAACTTGCACCAACAAAAGGTCATGATCATAGTGTTTGGTGGTCTGCTGCTGGTCTGCTTCACTATAGCTTTCTGAATCCCAGTGAAACCATTATATCTGAGAAATATGCTCAGCAAATTGATGAGATGCACTGAAAACAGCAACATCTGCAGCTAGGATTGATCAACAAAATGTGCCTAATTCTTCTCCATGATAATGTGTGACCACATGTAGCATGACCAATGCTTCAAAAGTTGAATGAATTGGGCTATGAAGTTTTGCCTGATCCACCATATTCACCTGACCTCTTGTCAACCCGCTACCATTTCTTCAAGCATTCTTACAACTTTTTGCAGGGAAAACAATTCCACAACCAGCAGGAGGCAGAAAATGCTTGCCAAGAGTTCATCAAATCCCTAGGCACAGATTTTTATGCTACAGGAATAAACAAGATTATTTCTCATTGGCAAAATACGTGTTGATTGTAACAGTTCCTAATTTGATTAATAAAGATGTATCTAGTTTTAATGATTTAAAACTTGCAATCCAAAACTGCAATTACTTTTGTACCAACCTCTTACTTAACCATAATTCTACATTGTCTACCATAGTTTTGCCTGTGTGTGTGTGTATGTGTGTGTATTCTTTGTATGTCAACTCATGGTTATATTTACACAGTAATTTTATGTAACCAATACCTAAAATTTTATCACGTTTTTTGTTATTCAATACTACAAATAACATTGCAAAGAACCTTCCCTGTAGTATACCCATTTATCCCCTTAAGATAATTCCTAGTGATGGGAATGCTTAGTCAGACTCTATGCACATTAAAGATTTATTATGTAGTCCCAAATTGCCTTCCAGAAAAGTTGTACTTACTTCTTCAGCAACTGAGCTTGAGATTTTCCCTTTCCATGTGTTCCTGCCAGCATTGGTCTCTATCCTCACCAGTTATTGCTTTTTCATAGTCTCTGCTAACCTGAAAGTTAACAAATAATATCACATTATTTTGTTTCATTTGCTTGTTATTGGAGCCACATTGTTAGCCTTTTAAGATATACAAGTAATGCATATGTATTCGTCGAAAGTAGTGAAATAATAGACTGATATGAAGTAAAAGTAGAAGTCCCACCTCCCATTTTTCTCATCAGAAGTATCATTTTAACAGTTTAATATGTAACTTTGTAGAGTTTTTAATATTCACTTATATATTTATGTATATATGTTTAATTTTGATACAAATGAAAACATCTTCTGCAACTGGCTTTTTACACTTGAAAAGATATTTTAGAGAATTTTTCATTTTCCTTTAACTGTTACACATTATTTCACCATGTGGAGGCACAATAACTTATTAAACCAGCTCTGTTGATGAAATTTAGGTTAATCACATATATATGTATGTCAATACATATATAATAAGGACATACTATATACCAGGATTGTTCAATAAGTGAATAACAAATAATAATATAAATTAATGAATAGAATAATATAATACATAATATTATATACAAGAATATAATAATTTGAAAGTCCCTGTCCTGATGAGATTTCCATTTTTCTCCAGTGGACATTCTCATACATTTTTGCACATGTATGAGTGCAAGATATCTCTGTAGCTGTGTTAACATTTCAACTTTTTATACATAAACATATAACGGACAATCAATAAATACTAATTGAGCAAAAGAATAAAGATTTTTCTCTAAAGTTAAATTATAAAATTAAAAATAAGGAGATATGTTTTATTTGCTATGCATAGTAAAGTAAAGTCACTCAGTCGTTCCGACTCTTTGTTACCCCATGGACTGCAGCCCACCAGGCTCCTCAGTCCATGAGATTCTCCAAGCAAGAATACTGGAGTGGGTTGCCATTTCCTTCTCCAAGGGATCTTCCCGACCCAGGGATCAAACTCGGGTCTCCTGCATTGGAGGCAGACGCTTTAACCTCTGAGCCACCAGGGAAGTCTATGCATAGTAATTACAATTTTAAAAATTAGTTTTCAACATTGAAGAAAGGAATTAACTAAAATGAAGATTTCTGTTATCTCCTGGAAAATTGGAAGGTCTGGTAACATTGGGTTCACATTTGCCCAGATAGCTACCACAAACTGATGAGTGCCCCAGTCTTCACCATTCCAAATTGTCTTATTCCAGGTTACTTCACTCATTTATGTTACATGTCTGGCTCCACTGGCTTCCTAATTTGCCATTCTACCTTAGATGGCTCAGATGGTAAAGAATCCACTTGAATGCTGGAGAGCTGGTTTTGATCCCTGGGTCTGGAAGATACCCTGGAGAAGGGAATGGCAACCCATTCCAGTATTCTTGCCTGGAGAATCCCATGGACAGAGGAGCCTGGCGGGCTACAGTCCACGAGGTCACAAAGAGTCAGACACGACTAAGTGACTAAGCACAGCACAGCACATTGTGGAGTAAAGAAAAAAGATATATAAAAGAGACAAAATGCCTCTCAGGCATTTAATATTTAACCGTGACCTAAAGCAATATATTAATTCATGTAATACAATCTGTGAAATTCAGAAAAAGGATTGGTCAGTTTGGAGGCACAGAAAAAGGAAATTCAGGAAGTGGATGATGGCAATGTCCTTCCAGACATATTTTGGAAATACATTAGCCAAAATTTCAAGCTGACCACTTCAGTGGCGGGTATAATACAGTGGTTAAGAACACAGACTTTAGAGCTAGACTGCCTGGGTTTGAATCTTGGTTTTGTCACTTATTAGCTCTAGAACTTAAGGCAGTGCTATGGATTGAATGTTTGCATCACCCCAAAATTCACATGTGAAGCTGTAATCCCTTATATGATGGTGCTTGGGGGTGGGCTTTTGGGAGCTGATATTGAACTCTCGCGAATGGAAATGTCTCTCTCCACCATGTGAGGTTACATCCACTCACAGACCAGGAACAGATCTCTCATAAGAACCTGGCCCTGTCGGCACTCTGATCTCAGACTTTCCAGCCTCCAGAACTGAAAGAAATAGCTGTTATTTAAGTTAACTGCTACTATAGTATTTTGTTATGCTGCTCAAACTGACTAAAACAGCCAGTAATTTAACTTCTTTGTGCTCAGTTTTCTCATCTGCAAATGGGAAAAACAATGTATTCTACATCATATGTTTGATGCTATGTTTAAATGTCTCTATACCTAAAACACTTAGAAAAGTGCCTGGTCCATAGAAATTATCATTATTAATATAAATGCATCAGATACGCATGTAGGATGCCCTTCAATTTACCTTCCAAATAATCACTCAATTACTTGTTTCCTAAATCTTCACTAAGGAACCTTCTGATGAGTCCCTGTATGAAGTGACTTCACAGAGATGCACTGACTTGAGATGTAAATCTGCACATACTGTCTGAGGAGTAACTACCGATAGAGTATAGAGTTTTTGATTTGAGCATCTGACTCTTTATCAATCAGTACATCATTTAGATGTGCTGCCAAGGAAGCAGAATTCAGTGACAGCTTGCAACTTCTTATTACCAGCAACAGTGTTTGGCTATGAGAGTTTCCCCTAAGTAAACTGGCAAGGATGTGAGATTTTTTTAAGCCAATTTTCCATTCACCTATTTTGTTGGCTCTGCAAATTAATCCATAATCATTTATAATAGTTTGAGATTGTAGGAAGTGAGTTCACAATGGCTTTGAATGGTAAATCTTGAGCAAGTCATTTCAATATAGTATAAAAAGTATTAATTTAGACTATACTGATATAAAATGTATTAATTTGTTGACATTGACTGGGCTGCTCCTCCTTTACACTATCCATGTAGAACATTATGCATATAGGGTTCTGGCTAATCAACTTTTCTTGAAGTTTTGGCAAATTGTTGTTGTTTTAGTCACTATGTCTTACTCTTTTGCAACCCCATGGACTGTAGCCCACCAGCTCCCTGGATTTTCCAGGCAAGAATACTGGAGTGGGTGGCCATTTCCATCTCTAGGGGATCTTCCCAAGCCAGGGATCGAACCCATGTTTCCTGCATTGGCAGGTGGATGCTTTACCACTGAGCCACCTGGGAAGCCCTTTGGCAACCTGCTTATTGACAAATGGATTGTTGTTGCAATGAGAATGTCTTTCCCCTCCCAAGTATAGAGAAAGCATTTTTTACGTTGGGCTTTTATCTCCTGCTTTTGGAAATAAAAAGGAGGTCAGATTGCCCTTCTTGCATCTACTATTTCTCAAGTGCCCTTAATTTAAAATAATCAATATGTCAAAATGGCATATTTGGGATTGACATGCTCTGAACTCCTTTACCTTTGTGAGGTCCACCTATTCCTCTTATTCATTTCTACCCATCATCCAAGTCTTTTTCTTTTTGTAGAATTTATCCTATGGATTCAACTCATGGGACTCTTGCCATATGCATTACATAACTTGTTGCCTTCAAAATATGCCCTCTTGCATTGTGAATATTTGTTTTATGCATTTGTCATATCTCTCCAACTACATTGCTAGCTCCTTAAATATTTGGCTTATTTAATAAGTGTCCACAATCACACAACTTTAAAACTGCATTTTAGATGCTGAAATTGGTATGCAGACTACCACTGCTCTAGTCACCCATACTAAGAGCAGTAGAGTTAATAAGAACATTATGGTGGTGGTGGTTTAGTCATTAAGTTGTGGCCAACCCTTTGTGACCCTATGGACTAACTGTAGCCTCCCAGGCTCCTCTGTCCATGGGATTTTCCAGGCAAAAATACTGGAGTTGCCGTTTTCTTCCCTGGGGGATCATCCTGACCCAGGGATTGAATCAGTCTTCTGCTTGGCAGGTGAATTCTTTCCCACTGGCCACCTGGGAAGCTGAGAACATTACAGTTAATAAAATTGAATGCTTACTATATACTGGGTACAAGTTCCATATATATTTATTTATTTAATTCATAACAATTGGCATCATTCTTCATGGTTTTCTTCCTCTCACATTCCATATTTAGCTCACATGACTCTATTAGCCTACCTTTAAAACAGAGCCAGAACCTTCCCACTTCTCATCCAAGTCAGTACCATCCTGATTCCAGGCCCCATCATTTCTCTCCAGGCTTACTGCAAAATCCTCCTAATAGTTGTATTCTCAATAGAACCCAGTGTCATCCTTTTAATGTTTTAAGTCATACCTCTGTTCAAAATGCTGCAAAGACCACTCACTTCCTTAGTGTGAAAGACAAAGTCCTCAGTGGCCTACAAGAGCTTATGTCACTGGCAAAGCACAAGAAATTCCATAAAAAAATAAGATAAAATCTAGCTGTCCAGGTCCCATTTCTTTTGTGTTCAGTTTCACTTACTATAGGGGATCTGTGTAGAGGTTTTGCCCCTAAAACATGAATTAGAGTTCTAGTGCAGAACTGCTACATCTGACACCCCAGCACTTACGTGCTGAACAATACAATACCCTGAACAACACAATTGTGCCCCTTCCTGTTGACAAAAACCCCATAAAGCAGCCCTGCCCATGGCCTGCTGAGGAGAGTTTGTTCTAGAACTCACACCTCTCCATTCTTTGACCGACGGGTAAGGCAACCCACTCCAGTATTCTTGCCTGGGAAATCCCATGGACAGAGGGGCCTGGCAGGCCACAGAACCAGGGGTCACAAAGTGTAGGACATGACTGAGCGACTAAACAACAACAAAGCTCTGCTTTGCTTCTTTTTTTTTCAGCTTCAAATATCGTGCTCTATCGTTCTCATTCTTTTTTCTTAAATTAATCTTTATTTTTTTAGTTTGTTTTGCTTTACAATACTGTATTCGTTTTGCTACACATCGACATGGATCAGCCATGAGTGTACATGAACTCCCAATCCCGACCCCCACCTCCCCCCTCCCGCCCCACACCCTCTCTCTTTATGATATCACACATGTTACACTGCACTCTGCCAACCCATCCCACCCTCTCCCTCTCCCTCTCCTACAGAGTCCAAAAGGCCGAACAGAACCAGCAGGAGGACCCTTGTTAGAGTCTAACTTGAAAGTGTTTCAGGAAGGGGGACCCCTTTCAGGGCCCGAAACTGGGCTCTTGTTTAACAGCCGGAAATGAATTGTCCAAGGAGACACATGTGCTGACAAAGCAAGAGATTTTATTGGGGAAGGCCACCCGGGCAGAGAGCAATTAGGGTAAGGGAACCCAGGAGAACTGACTGTTCTGCAGTCTCGGGTTTTATGGTGATAGGGTTAGTTTCTGGGTCGTCTTTAGTCAATCATTCTAACTCAAAGTCCTTCCTGGTGGTGCACACCTTGTTCAACCAAGATGGATGCCAGCAAGAAGGATTCTGGTAGGTGGTCAGACATGTGGTGTCTCCTTTGGACCTTTCCCTAACTCTTCCAGTTGGTGGTGCCTTATTAGTTCTGTGTATTTACCAAGATCTCCTGTTGTAAAACAACTCATGCAAATGGTTCCTATGGTACCTGGCCAGAGTGGGTGGTTTCAGTCAGTGTGCTTCCCCTAACAAAAGGATTGATAATACGAGACAGGCTGGGACCTGGTACCCTTTGCTGCAGTGCTTACACCTGAACAAACTCTCCAGGAACAAAATACAAAGAAACTTTAAGGGACTAAAAATAAGCGCTTGCATGAGAAGTATACAAGATACAAAAAGACCAAAAAAATTCTAACTACCACTTCTGAAGAACTGGGGGCAAACACAAGGTGTTGGGAGCAAAATAAAGAGGGTACTGCACATGCCCCCTGTGCTTAACATCACCAATGTGCATACAATGGCCAAGTCATTTGCCATTTCCTATTCCAGGCAATCTTCCTGACTCAGAGATCAAACTCACATCACTTGTGTCTCCTGAACTGGCAGGAAGATTCTTTACCACTGTGCCACATGGGAAGCCTCAACACTACCAAAGGAGTGGTGTGTGCATGTTAAATCGCTTCAGTTGTGTGATGGAGACTCTTTGCAATCCTATGGACTGAAGCTCACCTGGCTCCTCTGTCCATGGGATTCTCCAGGCAAGAATACTAGAGTGGGTTGCCATTTCCTCCTCCAGGGTATCTTCTGGACCCAGGGATCGAACCTGTCTCTCTTTATTCTTCTGCATTGGCAAGCAAGTCCTTTACCACTAGTGCCACCTAGGAAGCCCCCTAAAGGAGTGGGCAAACCACCTAAGCCACCCAAACCACCCCTCCAATATGACTTCTGGACACACTGCTACTCTCACCTCACATAAGGAACCAACTCACTCCCTGCCTCCAGGAGTGAGCAAAGGAGACTGTTACTTGTTTTCACCATCCTCTGTTTGCCTGAATTTCTTATCTGACCTCTTATCAATTTCTATTGATTGGGCAAGCCAAGAACACTGTCTGATATCAATAACATGATGCTCCTTCCTCCATCACTAGAAACTCCTTTCCCACTTTTCTGGGCTGCTTCAGCAACACTGGCTAGCCTTGTTTTTCCACAGACACATAATGCATCTAAAGTCTTGGCTATAGTTTTTTCTTCTGCGTGTGTATGTGTGTGTGTGCACGTGTGCGTGCATGTGTGTGTGTTAATCAGTCAGTCGTGTCCGACTGTTTGCAACTCCATGGATTGTAGCCAGCCAGGCTTCTCTGTCCATGGAATCCTCCAGGCAAGAATACTGGAGTGGTTGCCACTGCCTTCTCCAGGGGATCTTCCCAACCCAAGGATTAAACCTTAGTCTCCTGCATTGCAGCAGAGTCTCTGTGCCACCAGAGAAGCCCTTCTTCTGCCTAGAGTATAACAAGTTACTTACACAGTTGACTTTTCTTCAAGCTGGCAACTTGTCCCTCACCTTCTTCCTGATTTCTGTCAAACTCTATTCTTTTTCACACAGCACTCTTTTTAAAAAATATATTATGTAACTTTTTAGCCGCACATTGCCTGCTCTCCCCACCTCTGCATACACTCCACAGTAGTCAAGTGGGACTTAACCAATTATTTTATTCATGATGTATCCTAAGTATTAGGGGAAACTGACCAAAACCATCCACGCTGGCCAGGCACCACAGTAACTTAGGTTGCTTCCTGGCAAGGAACAAGGAACTAACAAGACGGAAGAATTCGGGAAAGTTGAGACACCATATGTCCTTACCAACTTCCCAGAATCCTCTTCACTGGAATCCATATTGGCTGAGCAATGTGCATGCCACCAGGAAGGATCCTGAGTCAAGAGTGATTGGCCAGAATCTAGGAAAATAACCCCATCAATATAAGGCCTGAGATTGCAACCACGGTGGCAGAGCAGTCCTCCTGGGCTCCCTTACCCTTCTGCTCTGCTCTCGGGCACCACTTTCCAATAAAGTTTCTTGCTTTGTCCATACCTGTGTCTCCTCAGACAGTTCACTTACAGCGTTAGACAAGAGCTCATTCTGGGGCCCTGGACAGGGGGCCCCTTCCTGAAACTCAAGAGCCTGAAACAGCCAGATACCCGAAAGGCATTCAGTGAATACCAGGTGAAAAAGTTTAGAAGCCAGAATTTCCTTCTGCAAGGCTGCTCTTGGTAATCACGCCTTAATCGGCTTCCTAGCTTCTTCATTACAGAGTGACCAAACCACAGGGAGCCTAGCGGTCCCAGGAATAGCGCCAGAAGGAAGTCTGAGGTGCTGAGGAGATCAAACCTAAAAAGCTGAAGGGTTCGGTTCTTTTAGATGGGTGGTTGAGTTAGTGAAGACCAACGTACTCTCCCTTTGTACGTCCACAGGTGTTTCGATTGGTAGCGTAAGTGACTTTGAACATTCTCCTACCCAAACAAATCCAGTGCCCCCGCGCCCAGCTCTGCGATGCGGGCCTCGACTTGCCCAGGCAGCTTCAGTGCCCTCACTTAGGTGGTTAGGCCGCGCCTAAGCAGCGTTCTTTCCGGGGACGCGACATCCGTGACTCACGGACTAGGCGCCAAGCGACGCGTGCTCCGCGCCCAGGTATCCCTCTGGCCGCCGCACGGGCGGCAGCGCCGGTTGCCTGACAGGCGGCGAGCGAACAGGCGCTTGAGGCCCCGGGCACGTCACGGCGGGGGCGGGGGCGACGGCGGCGACTTCCCGGCTCCCACCGCGCTCGCCGCACGCACGCGCACTGCGCCCAGCATGAGGGTCGCAGCTCTGATCAGGTAACGCGGCGTCCACGCTGCCTTCCTCTTCCCTGTCAGCCTTAGTCCTTTCCGACTGACCGGCGGGAGCTGCCGCCGCCGCCGCCGCGATCGGCGCTGTCCGCGCAGGAGCCGCCAGTCGCGGGCTCGGCTGCTCCTTCTAGCCGCAGGAAGAGGCGGAGCCTTCTGGCTACAGCCTGCCGGTCCCCGGTCCCGGCTGGCACTCCTCCTGTCCGCCCGTCGCCGCCTTCCTGGTCGTCTGGGCTCCAGACTTAGGTTCAGATTGGATTTACGTTTTAAACTACTGATGCCTGGCACTCACCGCCAGAGCGTTTAGTTAGTCTTACTTGGACCCGGGTCGGATTCTCAAGAGCTGTAATAGGCTGTGGAGTTTGAGAGGCAGTACTTGACGCCACTTAGTGCCCGCCTACCCTTTTCTCTTCGTTTTCTTCTCAGGATCCTATCTTTCTGCGGGTCCTCCGGCCCAGCCTTATTCCCTAGGTTGCTACCAGCCCCGCCCCCTCTCACAAAAGACCACCTCTCCCTCTTCTGCAACCCAGTAGTGACAAATTGCTTCGGACGAGGATGTGCTTTACCTTGGTGTCAAGGATAGAGATGGAATTATCCTGTTTTATCCTAGATCCAGTTGCCATTGCTTTGCAGACTCATTGCGTTTAGAAAAGTGACTTTATGGTAACATACTCCACATTTCAAAAAGAGTTTGAAATCTGTAGTAACCCATCATGTTTAGGTGTCTCTGACGACCAAAGGCTGGTCAGTTTAAATGGCTCCATGCTCGTTCTATGAACTGAAACAAAAGGGAACAAAATAAAAACATGCAAAAGGGAATTTAAACTGTTTGAACGTTTGTTTGATGAGAATTGGATCAATGAAGAGTGAGTTGCATGCACCATGCAACCTGGAAGATTTCATGAAAATCTTGTTCAATACCTTAGGAAATTAATACTGGCTGAAAACAGTGTGACCCATTAAAAACTCTCGATATAACATCCTTTACTTCAGTGCCATTGTTAAGATACTAAGACTATAGTGCCAAAATAATTATTTTTATACAGTGAATTTCTACTGTAAACTGAATGATTAAGCTTTCACCATTATGAATGAACTTCAGTTGATATAGATCAGTAAGAATAAAAAGCAGTCCAGGAAATGAGTAATTCACATCCACATGCAGTTTACCAAAAGTTTAACCGTTCAAGTAGGACACTTAACTACAGTCTCAGAAAGGTTGGCAGGAAAGAGAGAAGAAAATTGGTATAATTTATTACACTAAGTACTCTATTGTGTGCATATTTTACTTTTATAATAAGCTAATTACTTTTTAAAAGAAGCAGTGTTGGAAAATTGTTGCTAAAATGTAAGCTCTGTTTAAGTGTTGGAAGATATGCTATAAGTTGGAGTACAGAACATAATATGTACGTACAAATGTGAGTGCGTGCGTGCTTAGTCACTTCAGTCGTGTCCGACTCTCTGCGATCCAATGGACCTTGGCCCGCCAGGCTCCTTTGTCCATGGGATCCTCCAGGCAAGAATATTGGAGTGGGTTGCCATTTCCTTCTCCAGTGATGAAGTATGAAGTGAGTGAAGTGAAATCGCTCAGTCGTGTCTGACTCTTTGCCACCCCATGGACGGTAACCTACCAGGCTCCTTTGTCCATGGGATTTTCAGGCAAGAGTACTGGAGTGGGTTGCCATTTCCTTCTCCAGTATAAATGTGAATGCATACATAATACATATATACATTTGTATGCACATACACTTGAATGTATTTGGATTTGAATTTAATACTGTGACTCTACTTGTAATAAGTATGTTTAGTGTGTGTATGTGGGTGCACTAAGAGATAAGATATGTGTGTGCATTCTAGGGAATAAGTGAAACAAAGATTCTTACATATCTTTAGACCGGGAAGAGATTATTTTCCTAATACACAAAAGATTGAGTCATTTAATTTTACAGTTGAATGGCACCTTGAGGATTAGTTAGGCCAGTCTCTAATTTTATAACAAAGCATATAAACCCAAGCACAATGAGTAACTTAGCTTAATATTCCACAATTGGGAACTGAAATTCTGATCTTCTGTAGGATTTCTCCCCTAACATGTTATGTATTTTGAGATGTTCTAAGAAGTGATTAAGGGACTCAGCCTTTTCTAAACTTAATTTGACCTTGAAAAGCTTATGTTCTTAGAGCATTTGTTGGGCACTGTTGTCCCACAGGGGGCTTCCCATGTAGCTCAGCTGGTAAAGAATCCGCCTGCAATGCAGGAGATCCCTGTTGGATTCCTAGTTTGGAAACATCTGCTGGAGAAAGGATCATCTATCCACTCCAGTATTCTTGGGCTTCCTTGGTGGCTCAGCTGGTAAAGAACCCACCTGCAATGTGGGAGACCTGGGTTTGATCCTTGGGTTGGGAAGGTCCCCTGGAGAAGGGAATGGCTACCCACAGGGCACAATTTGGGAAATACTGTTTTAAAATCATATTTTAGGTCTTAGCATATTTTAAAATAAAAGGCCACATTCTGATTTCAGATATATACCCTTTAATTTTTAATACTGTAAATATTCTGAAGAATTAGATCGTCGCATCCTGCAGAAATCAAACGAGTTTCAATAGGAGAAGTTGCACAAGATATACTTATGGGAATATCAGAATCTAAGGGATGAGAGTGTGATGTGTAACTTCACTTTGCCCTTTGCAATTTCCCTCCCCTTGAGAAGTTCAGAAATAACTGTTGTTACTAATCAGAATATGGTTGTTGTCATTTAGTTGCTAAGACACGTCTGACTCTTGCAACCCCATGGACTTAATCCACCAGGCCTCTATGTCCATGGGATTTCCCAGGCAAGAATATTGGAATGGGTTGCCATTTCCTTCTCCAGTAGATTTTCCTGACCCAGAGATCAAACCAAGGCTCCTTCTTAGCAGGGGATCTTTACCACTGCACTACCTTGGAAGTCCTCAGGATGTGGTGAAAGTCGCTCAATCATGTCTGACTCTTTGCAACCCCATGGACTATACAGTCCATGGAATTCTCTAGGCCAGAATACTGGAGTGGGTAGCCATTCCCTTCTCCAGGGAATCTTCCTGACCTAGGAATCAAACCAGGGTCTCCTGCATTGCAGACCAATTCTTAACCAACTGAGCTATCAGGGAAGCCCTCAGAATGTAGTAGAGGCTGACAAATGCTGGGAACTAAAAAAGGCAAAAGGGCCAGCTTCTAGGATAATCAGTCTCTTAGTTTCTTTGCTTATAAATAGGTCTAAACATTGTCTAGGGGTACATTTGCAGATTTTAAGTAAAGATTAGAATGAAAGGAAACAGGAATAAAACAAAGGAAGAGAGACAATTATTTTTTAAAAAGAAGAAACATGCATAGAGAGGAACAGTAGAGTGTTAACCAAAATAGTATAATGGTTGCAATTCAACCTTGTTAAAGACAAACTAACACTGGTCTTGAGTAAGTGATTTGCCTTAGGTGGATTTGGTACCAGAATTTAGAAGTTCCTGTCAATTTGTTTATTAGATTTATGACTCAAGCCTTATCCTGCCATCATACGTGGTGATGGTTGAAAGCTGAAGTTCTTACAGTACTGATGTTTAACTTTATCAGTGTAATTCAGCATTTCGATTTCAACCTCTACAGAATTTGAACCCACCAAGTATGTCAAACTTTGTCATTTGACTCCATCTCAGAACTTTAATGGAAGGAATGATGCTAAAGCTGAAACTCCAGTACTTTGGCCACCTCATGTGAAGAATTCACCCATTGGAAAAGACTCTGATGCTGGGAGGGATTGGGGGCAGGAGAAGGGGACAACAGAGGATGAGATGGCTGGATGGCATCATTGACTCGATGGATGTGAGTCTGAGTGAACTCCGGGAGTTGGTGATGGACAGGGAGGCCTGGCGTGCTGCGATTCATGGGGTCCCAAAGAGTCAGACTTGACTGAGCACTGAACTGAACAGATCTTTAATTTGATCCTTTAATTAGTGCTGGTGACCATCATTAGCTTTCTCAAAGTGGAAAAGAACAGGTACTTTTTGTACTTTTTCATAGAAGATTTCGTCTGAGAAGTATATATAATGTGTTTAACTGGAATGTAAAATTAAATCATTTTTTATTTGCAAAACACTTTATATATTAAAGCAAAACTGCTATCAAAAACTAAAGAGTTACCATTTTAGCATAATCTTTGTTATGATGGCATATAATTTCATAAGCCCTTGTGAGTAGCAACTTTAGATATTCAGATTCCTTTGATCAGTTGCATATGCTGTGGAAATTACACATTGTAATGCAAAATAAGTCCCTCATATTCTGAAAAGCTGAAAAAAAAGTGTTCTGTTTTGATGTATAATGAGTCTATATTTAGTAACAGTAACCTGATATTTATTTGTCTCCTTATCTATTTATTTTTTTAGTGGTGGGAAGGACAGCTGTTATAATATGATGCAGTGTGTTGCTGCTGGGCATCAGATTGTTGCTTTAGCAAATCTAAGACCTGCTGAAAACCAAGGTAAGTGTATACCTATAGTGGAAAGTTCTCTAAATGACTGAAACTCCAGCCTCATAATTGCATTCTCTTGTATACAATATGCAAACAATTAATGGGAACTCTTATATCTTTAGCACTATTTAGATGCTACATTCTGTGCTAAGTGTTTTCAGTTATGTAATATTTAATCCTCCAGTCCATTCTGAAGGAGATCAGTCCTGAGTGTTCTTTGGAAGGAATGATGCTAAAGCTGAAACTCCAGTACTTTGGCCACCTCATGCGAACAGTTGACTCATTGGAAAAGACTCTGATGCTGGGAGGGATTGGGGGAAGGAGGAAAAGGGGACGACCGAGGATGAGATGGCTGGATGGCATCACTGGCTCGATGGACGTAAGTCTGAGTGAACTCCGGGAGATGGTGATGGACAGGGAGGCCTGGCATGCTACGATTCATGGGGTCGCAGAGTCGGACACGACTAGCGAATGAACTGAACTGAACTGAAGAACTCCTAGAAAGTTACTCCTAGGCAAAGATACTGAAGCTTAGAGTTTTACAATTTTGTCCAAGGTGAAATAGCTAATACAAACTTGTAGAGCTGACACTTGAATCCTCTTATTTCCGAGTGCACTTTTGTTCCTCTACAACAAATTTCCAAGTGTTGTTGGCAATGCATAGGTAGATAGCATACAACTCTTTGGAGCTTAGAAAGTAAGGCATATGTGAATAAATGATAATACGTAAATTTTGTTATTAAAAGCATTCAGTCATCTTAGATGTAAACTAAATGTGTGATACTTGAGAAAGCCATTGAACAATACATTTCCACTTTTTATTCATCTATGGTAATAAGGACATCTACAAATAAACCACAGACTTTATTTTAGCTACTTTTTTCAGTTTTTCCTCCAATGAAATTTCTCCATTTAGATGGTTTTTTTCCTCTGTCCATGGTATCCAAATTTCCTCTTTTAATATGGACACCAGTTATATTTGGTGAAGGGCTCACTCTAATGACTTCATTTTAACTAATTACATCTTCAATGACTCTATTCCCAAACAAGGTAACATTTTGAGGTATTAGATGTTAGGACTTCATTCACCCCAAGAATTTGGGGGTGACACAGTTCAACTAACAAAATCTTTTTTTTTTAATTGAGATATAATTGATATATAATACTGTATTCATTTTATGTGTATAACTGATTATATAATATATATTATATAATGATTATATATATATCAGAATATATTATGATGTTTAATAAGTTTAATTTACATCCATCACCACACATAATTATATATGTTTTTTCCCAATCAGACTTTTAAATAAAAGAAAAATATTCATTGATTTGCTTTTCATACTCTTTTATTATGCTCATGCAACCATAGATATTAACTGTTAAAATGTAATTCAGTTCAGTTCAGTCGCTCAGTCGTGTCCGACTCTTTGCGACCCCATGAATCACAGCACACCAGGCCTCCCTGTCCATCACCAACTCC